>JARQOC010000003.1:22331071-22639426 GCA_033576535.1 Allobates femoralis
GTGTTCTGGGGGAGAGGGTGGTCATGGGTCATTCCATGTCAAGTGATCCAAAAATGAATATTTTTTTTTCTCTGACGTCCTCAGATTTTTTTATTTTTTTTTCTATATGAAGAACAACTTTAGTTAATTACAAAAAAAAAGTTTAGAATTTTTTTCTTTTATCAGTTAATTTTTTACAGATTTTTAAAGTTTTAAAAAAGTGTGAGTTTTGGCCTGGTATGACATTACATTTTCTATCATATCTCAGGCTAGAAAGAAGATAGAGAAACAAAATAAACACCGTTCTACTCAGAACTGTGCAGGCTTTCACCAGATATGTCACAAGAGGATCTTTGTTAATATTTTACCCATGCGATCGCAAACGCAAAATTTTAAAACGCATTTCCGAAAAATCGGCGATATTTAAATACTTAAAAAACTGCCCATGTGTCTGCTGTGCTCTTAGCCACATCTGTAGCAAGTTTCAAGTTGGGATCGCAATGGGATCATATTTTAACATATTTTACTATTAATAGCGTCAATGGGTCATTCCATATCAAGTGATCTAAATATGAATATTTTTTTTACCTGACGTCTTTAGATTTTTTTCATTTTTTTTCTATATGAAGTACTACTTTAGTTAATTACAAATTAAAAGTTTTGAATTTTTTTCTTAATCAGTTAATGTTTTACAGATATTTAAAGTTTTACAAAAGTGCGAATTTTGGCCTGGTATGACTTTACATTTTTTTATCTTGGGCTAGAAATAAAATAATGAAATGGGAGAGCATCATTTTACTCAGAACGGTAACAGCTTTCATTTCATATGTCACAAGACTATGGTTTTTTATATTTTGTTTGGGAAAAATCAAATTCAAAATTTTGATGCGCAATCTACTTATATAATCGGGAGTTTGGAATTCGGGCACTGTAGCCGAATCCCAAGCTCCTTTGCGGCACTGCGAGCGATGACGCGCAGCGCTGAGCCGCAGCCGCACTACTGTTTAAAAAAAGAAAAAAATATGCTCACCTCTCCCCGAGCCCCCGCCGTCTCCCGCCGTCTTCCTGCAGTGTCCCGGTGGCTCCCGCAGGCTCCCAGTGTCTGCAGAGGTCTTCTACTGCAGTTCAGGACCTGCGGTGATGTCAGTTACGTGACACCAGGTTACTCCATGGTAACCTGCTGTCACGTGACTCTTACATCACCACAGGTCCTGAACTGCAGTAGAAGACCTCTGCTGACACCGGGAGCCTGCTCTGTCTGTGTCATGTCTCTGGATACTCTGTCTGTGTTATGTCTCTGGATGCTCTGTCTGTGTCATGTCTCTGGATACTCTGTCTGTGTTATGTCTCTGGATGCTCTGTCTGTGTCATGTCTCTGGATACTCTGTCTGTGTCATGTCTCTGGATACTCTGTCTGTGTTATGTCTCTGGATGCTCTGTCTGTGTTATGTCTCTGGATACTCTGTCTGTGTCATGTCTCTGGATGCTCTGTCTGTGTCATGTCTCTGGATACTCTGTCTGTGTTATGTTCTGATGCTCTGCTGGTATGCCTGATATTTCGTGTTTCTTGGTGTCTTATGTTGCTCTGTGTAGTTTGATACTCTGTCTGTGTCATGTCTCTGGATACTCTGTCTGTGTCATGTCTCTGGATACTCTTCTGTGTCATGTCTCTGGATACTCTGTCTGTGTCATGTCTCTGGATGCTCTGTCTGTGTATGTCTTGGATCTCTGTCTGTGTCATGTCTCTGGATGTCTGCTGTTCATGTCTTGTGTTTTTCATGTCTTCATGGATGCTCTGTCTGTGTCATTCTGTGTCTTCATGTTCGATGCTCTGTCTGTGTCATGTCTCTGGATACTCTGTCTGTGTCATGTCTCTCGTGCCTGTCTGTCATGGAATGCTCTGTCTCCGTGCTGTCTCATGTCTCGATCTCTGGGGTCATGTCCTCGTGCTGCTGCTGTCTGTGTCGTCTGTCTCTGGATGCTCTAGTGTTGTCACTGTCTGTCATCATGTCTTGTATGTATCTGTGTGCTTCTCTCTCACTCAACGAGCGCTTTCTCTCACCTCACCAGGCGTTCTCGTCCTCCCTTCTCGATAAGCGCTTCTGTCCTCACCCGTCGCTCTCTCCTCACTGCTTCCTCCTACCTAGCGTTCCTCAGATGCGTCTCTCGTCACTCCTCGTACCGTGTGCATTCTCTACCCTCCACTGCGCATCTCTACTCTCGTGTCTGTCTACGGATGCATCTCTCCTTCACCCCTCCATCCACAGAGCGATCTCTCTCACCGTCCCACAGTCCGCCATCTCTCTCACCTCACACAGGCCATATCTCTCTCACCTTCCCCACAAGCCGCTCTCTTCCGTCACGCTCTTCCTACACAGAGCCGCATCTCCTCACCGTCCTACACAGAGCGCATTCTCCTCACCCTCCACACAGGCATGCTTCTCTCACCCCTGTCCCCACTGCGCATCTCTCCCTCAGGCACTCCACACAGCCGCATCTCTCTCCTACCGTTCTACCTCACAGAGCGCATCTCTCCTCACCCTTTCCACCACAGAGCCGCATCTCTCCTGTCATCCGTCACCACAGAGCGCATCTCCCCTCAGCCTCCACCACAGCTCATCTCTCCTCCGTCTCAAAAATGTAGTACCGCATCTCTCCGTCACGTCTTCCACCTCAAGCGCATCTCTCTCACCGTCCACCACAGAGCCGTCTTCCTCACCCTCCACCACAGAGCCGCTCTCTCCTCACCCCTCCCCACAGCCGCATCTCTCCTCACCCTCCACCACAGAGCCGCATTCTCCTCACCCCTCCACCACAGAGCCGCATCTCTCCTCACCCCTCCACCACAGAGCCGCATCTCTCCTCACCCCTCACCACAGCCGCATCTCTCCTCACCCCGTCCACCACAGCCGCATCTCTCCTCACCCTCCACCACAGCCGCTCTCTCCTCACCCGTCCACCACAGAGCCGCATCTCTCCTCACCCCTCCACCACAGAGCGCATCTCTCCTCACCCTCCACCACAGAGCCGCATCTCTCCTCACCCCTCCACCACAGAGCCGCATTCTCCTCACCCCTCCACCACAGAGCGCATCTCTCCTCACCCCTCCACCACAGAGCCGCATCTCTCCTCACCCTCCACCACAGAGCCGCATCTCTCCTCACCCTCCACCACAGAGCCGCATCTCTCCTCACCCTCCACCACAGCCGCATCTCTCCTCACCCTCCACCACAAGCCGCATCTCTCCTCACCCCTCCACCACAGAGCCGCATCTCTCCTCACCCTCCACCACAGAGCCGCATCTCTCCTCACCCCTCCACCACAGAGCCGCATCTTCTCTCACCCTCCACCACAGAGCCGCATCTCTCCTCACCCTCCACCACAGAGCCGCATCTCTCCTCACCCCTCCACCACAGAGCCGCATCTCTCCTCACCCCTCCACCACAGAGCCGCATCTCTCCTCACCCCTCCACCACAGAGCCGCATCTCTCCTCAGCCCTCCACCACAGAGGCGCATCTCTCCTCACCCCTCCACCACAGAGCCGCATCTCTCCTCACCCCTCCACCACAGAGCCTCATCTCTCCTCACCCTCCACCACAGAGCCGCATCTCTCCTCAGCCCTCCACCACAGCCGCATCTCTCCTCACCCCTCCACCACAGAGCCGCATCTCTCCTCACCCCTCCACCACAGAGCTGCATATCTCCTCACCCCTCCACCACAGAGCCGCATCTCTCCTCACCCCTCCACCACAGAGCCGCATCTCTCCTCACCCCTCCACCACAGAGCCGCATCTCTCCTCACCCGTCCACCACAGAGCCGCATCTCTCCTCACCCCTCCACCACAGAGCCGCATCTCTCCTCACCCCTCCACCACAGAGCCGCATCTCTCCTCACCCCTCCACCACAGAGCCGCATCTCTCCTCACCCGTCCACCACAGCCGCATCTCTCCTCACCCCTCCACCACAGCCGCATCTCTCCTCACCCGTCCACCACAGCCGCATCTCTCCTCACCCGTCCACCACAGAGCCGCATCTCTCCTCACCCGTCCACCACAGAGCCGCATCTCTCCTCACCCGTCCACCACAGAGCCGCATCTCTCCTCACCCCTCCACCACAGAGCCGCATCTCTCCTCACCCCTCCACCACAGAGCCGCATCTCCTCCTCACCCCTCCACCACAGCCGCATCTCCTCCTCACCCCTCCACCACAGAGCCGCATCTCTCCTCACCCCTCCACCACAGCCGCATTTTCTCACCTCCACCCCTCCACCACCAGAGCCGCATCTCTCCTCACCCGTCCACCACAGCCGCATCTCTCCTCACCCGTCCACCACAGCCGCATCTCTCCTCACCCGTCCACCACAGCCGCATCTCTCCTCAACCCGTCCCACCACAGAGCCGCATCTCTCCTCACCCGTCCACCACAGAGCCGCATCCTCCTCCCTCACCCAGCCGTTCCCACCACAGAGCCGCATCTCTCCTCACCCGTCCACCACAGAGCCGCATCTCTCCTCACCCGTCCACCACAGCCGCATCTCTCCTCACCCTCCACCACAGCCGCATCTCTCCTCACCCGTCCACCACAGCGCATCTCTCCTCACCCGTCCACCACAGCCGCATCTCTCCTCAGCCCTCCACCACAGCCGCATCTCTCCTCACCCGTCCACCACAGAGCCGCATCTTTTCACCTCAACCCCCCTCCACCACAGAGCCGCATCTCTCCTCACCCCTCCACCACAGAGCCGCATCTCTCCTCACCCCTCCACCACAGCCGCATCTCTCCTCACCCCTCCACCACAGCCGCATCTCTCCTCACCCGTCCACCACAGCCGCATCTCTCCTCAGCCCTCCACCACAAGCCGCATCTCTCCTCACCCGTCCACCACAGAGCCGCATCTCTCCTCACCCCTCCACCACAGAGCCGCATCTCTCCTCACCCCTCCACCACAGAGCCGCATCTCTCCTCACCCCTCCACCACAGAGCCGCATCTCTCCTCAGCCCTCCACCACAGAGGCGCATCTCTCCTCACCCCTCCACCACAGAGCCGCATCTCTCCTCACCCCTCCACCACAGCCGCATCTCTCCTCACCCCTCCACCACAGAGCCGCATCTCTCCTCACCCCTCCACCACAGAGCCGCATCTCTCCTCAGCCCTCCACCACAGAGCCGCATCTCTCCTCACCCGTCCACCACAGAGCCGCATCTCTCCTCACCCGTCCACCACAGAGCCGCATCTCTCCTCACCCCTCCACCACAGAGCTGCATATCTCCTCACCCCTCCACCACAGCCGCATCTCTCCTCACCCGTCCACCACAGAGCCGCCTCGATGCTCTGCTACCCACTGACCCGCCTGTATACACACAATTCATTTCACCGCTCTCCCGATGCAATTGCATCGGGCCTTTTTACTAGTTGTTAATTAAATGTTACTTTGAAAATTGTGAAAAAATGCCTGTGTGTTACTTGTGTTCTTGGTTATATTTGTGCAGAGATTCAAGTTGAGACCTGTCAAATTTATGCATTTTTTATTTTATGGTTGTATGAGTTATTGGGCCATTCCATGTCAAGTGAACCAATGATTATTACCTCTATATTTTTAATTCTTTTGAGATTTTGTTATTTGATAATAGCATGTCAGACAATGAAGAGCCAATAGAGTTTTTTACCAGGCTATTTGCGCTCCCAGAGGTCTATGATCCAAAGCGTCTTGTAAACCATATACCTGAGGAAGACATTTTATACTGTCGAAACGCGTTATGTGCTTTTCTTAAGAAATAATAAAAAACTCTTTATGAAATTACAAGAAGCTTTGGATCATAGACCTCTGGGAGCGCAAATAGCCTGGTAAAAAACTCTATTGGATCTATATTCCTATGGTAACTCGGTCTGAGCTACTTACTAGCTACCAGGGATTTGCAGCATACCGACTACTGAGGAAACCTACGCCTGGATACTTAATGGTCCCTAGTGACCGATACGCAAGTGAACAAGACCTAAAAAAGGTGAGTGCCATCCACATCCACCTACGATCTGATTATACATTTACATTTAGATCGGTGCGCTTTCTTACTTTCCTTTCCTTCTACCAAAATGTGAAGAGAAAATTTTTTTTAAAAATTTATTTTTTTTAAAAATGATTTTCAAACTTCGAAAAAAGTGCGAATTTCGCTGTTGCCTGCCTTTACATTTCTCCTCCATAACTAAGGCTAGGAATAAGATAGAGAGACAAAATAAACACCGTTCTACTCAGAACTGTCCAGGCTTTCACCAGATATGTCACAAGAGGATCTTTGTTAATATCTTATCCATGCAAAAGCAAACCCAAAATTTTAAAACGCATTTCCGAAAAATCGTCGATATTTAAATATTTCAAAAACTGCCCATGTGTCTGCTGTGCTCTTAGCCACATCTGTACCAAATTTCAAGTTGGGATCGCAATGGGATCATATTTTAAAATATTTTACTAGTAATAGCGTCAATGGGTCATTCCATATCAAAGTGATCTAAATATGAATATATTTTTTTTACCTGATGTCTTCAGATTTTTTTTCTTTTCTTTTCTATATGAAGTACTACTTTAGTTAATTACAAATAAATAGTTTTGAATTTTTTTCTTTAAAAATCTGTAAAAAATTTAACTGATAAAGTTGTAAAAAAGCGCGAATTTTGGCCTGGTATGGCTTTACATTTTTTTATCTCGGGCTAGAAATAAGATGGAGAAACAAAATAAACACCATTCTACTCAATACTGTACAGGCTTCACCAGATATGTCACAATAGTATCTTTTATTTACCCATGCGAACGCAAAAGCAAAATTTTAAAACGCATTTCCGAAAAATCTGCATAATTTAAATATTTCAAAAACTGCACAGGTGTCTGCTGTGCTCTTAGCCACATCTGTACCAAATTTCAAGTTGGGATCGCGATGGGATCATATTTTAAAATATTTAACTATTATAATGTCAATTCGAAAATCTTGAATTCAGATCTGTTCAGCCTGTGGTCTAAAAGTGTGGGGTCTATATTCACCAAATAATCCATGATTTTTAGACATTACTGTATTAGTTTGATATGTTACAGCTTAGAAGCAGGAGAGGACATATAGGAGAAAGCTTTGTTAGAGCTCAACCTGAGAATGAACAATATTGTATTGAATATTGTACAAACCAGGACTACGAAGAGGAGGAGAGTTTGTTAAAACATCGGTTACAGGAAGCAGAACCCATCAAAGGGACTTAGCAATCCCACACTTTCATTCCATGTAGTGAAACAGAAATAAAACCAAAGATTTTTTCCTTCAGCAAAGACAGTGAAGTCCATGAAGTAGAAGGCGGCACAAGATTGGCAATGGATGACATAACTGGCTATGTGACCTGTGAATATGATTGGCGCTGGTGGCGGCTACTGTACTCTCCAAAGATTGTGAAAAAGTCAGATAATAACTCAGTGCCAGGCCGGACATACTCTGACACAAAAGGAAATGGCGATTGCTAGTAAGCGCTTATGGACAAGATTACCGTATTTTTCGCTTTATAAGACGCACCCAGATTTTAGAGGTGGAAAATAGGGAAAAAATATTTGTAGCAAAAAATGACTTTGATATGACACTCAGGCCCTGCGACCAGTCAGTGTTGGCGTCTGTTTTCTTCGGATGCAGGTGCAGCATGTGAGCAACACCAATGACTTCTGCTCCAGTGTCCGTTGGTGGGGAGACAGACGCCAGCACTGACTGGTCAGAGGGCTGAGTCTCATATCAATGTCACATGGGACATGACTATGCAACTTCTGACAACGATGGAACTGCTGCAGCATCAGGGGTATGGGTGCGTGCACACGATCAGTATACGCAGCCTTTTGGACGCAGCGTCTTGCTGCTGTATCCAAAATGCTGCGTAGTACAGTACAAGCATAGTGGATGGGATTTGTAGAAATCCCAT
This sequence comes from Allobates femoralis, assembly GCA_033576535.1. NCBI lineage: Eukaryota > Metazoa > Chordata > Amphibia > Anura > Aromobatidae > Allobates > Allobates femoralis. The sequence goes on from JARQOC010000003.1 coordinate 22,338,993, forward strand.
ACTCACTATGCTTCATCCGACCTCAGCATTCTGACAGCTGCGGTGCGGGTTGCCGGCAGTCCGCTCCTTCTCAGCATGTTCATTTCATGCTGTGGAGTTGGAAGCGGCTCCCATCGGGAGACTGCAGGGAGAAGCTGCCCCACACCCGCCACACATGGTGAGTACAGGGCGGCTGCGGTCTCCCTGCCTCCACATGTGGCTTCCCTCATGTCCGGAGGAGCCGCGTCCAACACGCAGCTCCTCCCGACCGTGAGCAAATAGACTTAGTATGGTCTTTATTACTTTTACAAGGGCCAACAAGGTGAATGAGATGGGATTTGTGCATGTAGTAGCAATCCCTTTAAGAACTAGAACTCCCAGCATGTACTGTAGATCCTATAGCATGCTTGGAGTTCTAGTTAAGCACAGTATTGGTAGTGTTAACGTTACTTTATTAGTGGTTATGTTACATATACATGTGCACTCACTTTAATGTGTCCTGCATTGCCATCACCCTGCTGAAATGAAGGAAGTGGCCAGTCTGTATATAAAGTTCTGATGTCATGTACTGTAAGAGGGAGGGCCAGGGAGGGGGTCTGTACACTGTGCTGAAATATGATGCTCCAGCCCTGTCTCCTAATTACAAGTCACCACAGAGCTTGACCTGTAGATAGATGCAGGGCCAGGGGAGCTGTACACTGCCGTTATATGCAGGCTCCAGCCCTGCTCTAATAGACTGAAGCTCCTGAACTGCAGACCGACTTTCCTGCATTTCTGCACTGTGCAGGGCTCAGAAGGACACATTACAGAGAGCAGAGGGAGTGAGGCACCACACTGTGACAATGTACCTGTGATAAGGTGCCGATCTGCCCTGCTCTGTCCCTGTCTTCATGGCAGTGAATCAGCACAAAGCTCAGTGCTCATTCACTTGCCACAGCTGCACCCGGCTCCTCCGTTCTCACTATCTGCAGCACACAATCTCCCCAGCAGCTGCAAGAAGCTGGGGAGCGACCATGTGTGCCGACTTCTCCTGCTCCCCGGGCTGGGCTCATCTCTCCGCTGTCTTCAGTGCAGAGAGGTGGGTGGGGACTGGGAGCAAGTGAAGTGAATATTTAAGTACCGTATATACTCGTGTATAAGCCGACCCGTGTATAAGCCGACCCCCCCTACTTTTGCCCCAAAAATCTGGAAAAACCTATTGACTCGTGTATAAGCCGAGGGTGGACCCCAGCACAGGTATACAGACCCCAGCAGTGTGGTATACAGGCCTCCCCAGTGGTAGTATACAGCAGCCCCAGTGGTAGTATACAGATTCCCCAGCAGCCCCAGTGGTAGTATACAGATTCCCCAGCAGCCCCAGTGGTAGTATACAGATTCCCCAGCAGCCCCAGTGGTAGTATACAGGAGCCCCAGCAGCCCCAGTGGTAGTATACAGGAGCCCCAGCAGCCCCAGTGGTAGTATACAGGAGCCCCAGCAGCCCCAGTGGTAGTATACAGGAGCCCCAGCAGCCCCAGTGGTAGTATACAGGAGCCCCAGTGGTAGTATACAGGAGCCCCAGTGGTAGTATACAGGAGCCCCAGTGGTAGTATACAGGAGCCCAGTGGTAGTTACAGGAGCCCAGCAGCCCCAGTGGTAGTATACAGATTCCCCAGCAGCCCCAGTGGTAGTATACAGGAGCCCCAGCAGCCCCAGTGGTAGTATACAGGAGCCCCAGCAGCCCCAGTGGTAGTATACAGGAGCCCCAGCAGCCCCAGTGGTAGTATACAGCAGCCCCAGTGGTAGTATACAGGAGCCCCAGTGGTAGTATACAGGAGCCCCAGTGGTAGTATACAGGAGCCCCAGCAGCCCCAGTGGTAGTATACAGATTCCCCAGCAGCCCCAGTGGTAGTATACAGGAGCCCCAGCAGCCCCAGTGGTAGTATACAGGAGCCCCAGCAGCCCCAGTGGTAGTATACAGGAGCCCCAGCAGCCCCAGTGGTAGTATACAGGAGCCCCAGCAGCCCCAGTGGTAGTATACAGCAGCCCCAGTGGTAGTATACAGGAGCCCCAGTGGTAGTATACAGGAGCCCCAGTGGTAGTATACAGATTCCCCAGCAGCCCCAGTGGTAGTATACAGGAGCCCCAGCAGCCCCAGTGGTAGTATACAGGAGCCCCAGCAGCCCCAGTGGTAGTATACAGGAGCCCCAGCAGCCCCAGTGGTAGTATACAGGAGCCCCAGCAGCCCCAGTGGTAGTATACAGGAGCCCCAGCAGCCCCAGTGGTAGTATACAGGAGCCCCAGTGGTAGTATACAGGAGCCCCAGTGGTAGTATACAGGAGCCCCAGCAGCCCCAGTGGTAGTATACAGATTCCCCAGCAGCCCCAGTGGTAGTATACAGGAGCCCCAGCAGCCCCAGTGGTAGTATACAGGAGCCCCAGCAGCCCCAGTGGTAGTATACAGCAGCCCCCTGGGGGTACCAACAGCCCCCTGGGGGTACCAACAGCCCCCTGGGGGTACCAACAGCCCCCTGGGGGTACCAACAGCCCCCTGGGGGTTCCAACAGCCCCCTGGGGGTTCCAGCAGCCCCCAGGGGGTACCAGCAGCCCCCAGGGGGTACCAGCAGCCCCTGGGGGTACCAACAGCCCCCTGGGGGTACCAACAGCCCCCTGGGGGTACCAACAGCCCCCTGGGGGTACCAACAGCCCCTGGGGGTACCAGCAGCCCCAGGGGGTCCCCAGCAGCCCCCTGGGGGTCCCCAGCAGCCCCCTGGGGGTCCCCAGCAGCCCCCTGGGGGTCCCCAGCAGCCCCCTGGGGGTCCCAGCAGCCCCCTGGGGGTCCCAGCAGCCCCCAGGGGGTCCCCAGCAGCCCCCAGGGGGTCCCCAGCAGCCCCAGGGGGTACCCAGCAGCCCCAGGGGTCCCCAGCAGCCCCCAGGGGGTCCCAGCAGCCCCCTGGGGGTACCAACAGCCCCCGGGGGTCCCAACAGCCCCCTGGGGGTACCAGCAGCCCCCTGGGGGTACCAGCAGCCCCTGGGGGTACCAGCAGCCCCTGGGGGTCCCCAGCAGCCCCCGGGGGTCCCCAGCAGCCCCCAGGGGGTCCCCAGCAGCCCCCAGGGGGTACCAGCAGCCCCTGGGGGTACCAACAGCCCCCTGGGGGTACCAATAGCCCCCAGGGAGCCCCCAGCAGCCCCCTGGGGGTCCCCAGCAGCCCCTGGGGGTACACAGCGGCCCCCAGGGGGTCCCCAGCAGCCCCCAAATGCTGTCACTCGCCCCCCCTTGCAAGGGCCCCCCCCGCTTCTCTTACCATTCCGGACTTCTGATCCGCGCCGCTCCTCGCTCCTCCTCGCTGCTCCGTCCGTCCGTCTTCTACATCCGGGATCCCCGGCCGCGCGATGACGTCACATGCCTGCGACGGCCGGAGATCCGGGATGTAGAAGACGGACGGAGCAGCGAGGATGAAGCACCGAGGAGCGGCGCGGATCAGAAGTCCGGAATGGTAATATAACCATCGGGGGGGAGGGGCCCTTACAAGGGGGGGCAGGTGCCAGCACTTGGGGGAGATTTATTTAGTTATGCACTGCTTCCCCCTGCCGCTGATTGACAGGGGAAAGCAGTGCATATTTAATGAGCGGCCCCACGTGACGGGGCCGCTCATACAGCAGCCCTCCCCCCCCCCCCCCCGCCTCCTGAAGCCTCCACAGCCCCGGACACAGCCCCCCCCCCCCCCCGTATTGACTCGTGTATAAGCCGAGGGGGAGACTTTTCAGCCCAAATTTTGGGCTGAAAAACTCGGCTTATACACGAGTATATACGGTAGTTAATGAGCCGGGGACACGTGGTGCTCCTGCCGCCTGATTCTTCAGCAGGGACCATTCCCTGTCACTTCTGTCCCCACTTCACTGCTGTCTTCCCCTCCCAAGTACCTGGGGATGATAGAATGTTATATTCCTTTTATAAGACGCAGCCCCACTTTCCTCCAAAACTTGGAGGAAAAAAAGTGCGTATTATAAAAGGAAAAATACGGTACATTTCACCCACTTAAAAGGGACAAATTGATGATAAAAAGCCACTTTAAAAACATACTATTAATTGTTTGATTAGTTCATAATTTATAGAACGATTATTTAACTACTGTACTATTCTTATTAAACACTTCATAAATCACATGTTTAGTGATATAATAGAAAACTAATTTATATGTATAAATAGGGGTTAACATTTTTGGTTATTTTAATCTTGTTTAATCAAACTGGAGGATATGATCACCTTTCTTCTTTTGGTTTGTTCAATGCATTCAGGTTGAACATACTGAGTGTTGTGTTCTGATGATTAAGATGTATTTATCCTGGCACTTACGGGATTTGTGTTTTGTGTTTCTTTTTTGTTGCATATAAATGTTTTATTCAATAAGTTGTAATAACTCATACAACCATAAAATAAAAAATATATAAATTTGACAGGTCCCAACTTGAATCTCTGTTACTTGTGTTCTTGGTTATATGGACACATGCTACTACAAGAAATTGCAGTCTGACCCTACACAGGACTATTACAAGGAATTAAAAAGGCTGGTTTCTGGTCTACCTGACGTATCCGTAAGAGCTGATGACCTTCTACCAGTAAGTCCAAGAACAGGCACATTCTACATGCTTCCCAAAATTCACAAACCAGGAAATCCAGGGAGACCAATCATTTCATGTGTGGGCACCCTCACCGAACAAATTTCTGGGTGGGTAGAGGGTGTTCTCAAACCCCTGGTAAAAGAGACACCCAGCTACATTCAGGACACAACTGACCTATTGAATAAACTGTCAGCAATAGGTCCTCTACCAGAAGGAACCATCCTCGCCCCCATGGATGTGGAATCTCTGTACAGCAACATCCCACACCAGGATGGATTAAATGCCTGCAAAACCTTCCTGGAAAACAGGGATTGATGCTGACTCTGTGGTAGAACTCACAAAATTCATCCTCACGCACATTACTTTAGATTTGGCGACAACATATATTTACAGGAGACTGGGACAGCAATGGGGAGCAAAATGGCACCACAATATGCAAACCTTTTCATGGCCAAGCTTGAAGGTGACTTCTTATGTACTTGCCCTATCAGGCCTCTGACCTACTACCGTTATATTGATGACATCTTGATCATCTGGACGGAGCCTGAGCAACAGCTGAAGACGTTCCATGAACACTTTAATCAATTTCACCCCACCATTAACTTAACACTCAACCACTCCTGCACTGAAATCAGCTTTCTGGACACCATCATTAAGCTACAGAATAATGAAATAGAGACATCCTTGTACCGGAAACCAATTGACCGTCCAACATATCTCCGATGGGACAGCTTTCATCCAAAGCACATAAAAACTCTATTGTGTACAGCCAGGCCATCAGATACAAAGGGATATGTTCCAACCCTACAGACAGAGACAATCCCCTTGAGGACCTCAGAAAGACCTTTTTGAACCAGGGCTACCATCCAAGAACAATCGAGAACCGATTACAAGAGCCACCAGAATATCAAGGAATCATCTCTACGTTACAAAACTAGAGAAGAGAACAACAGAGTTCCTCTCGTAGTCACTGACAATCCAAGTCTGGAGGAGCTAAGAGGAGCCCACGAAACTGCAACCACTGCCTACAAAAAGATGCCCGACTAAAATCAATATTTCCGGATCCCCCACTCTTGTGTTTTAGACAATCTCCCAATCTAAAAAACATCATTGTGAAAAGCACCCTGTCATCTCCAGCAGCATCAGGAACCTTTCCCTGCAACCAGAGAGAGTGCAAAACCTGTTTATCTATAATGACAACTGACAAGATAAGGATTCCTGGGACAGATCAGGACTACAAGATCCCAGGTAACTTCAGCTGCACCACAAGCAATGTGGTGTATCTAATCATATGTACCAAATGTCAAACAGGTGGCATGTACATAGGTGAGACTGGATTACAATTCAGAACAAGAATGAATTCTCATCGCCACTCAATAAAAGAAAAGCGTATGGATCTACCTGTAGCAAAGCATTTTTGCAGCTCTGAGCACAACACTGAATCCGATATGAGGCTGCTCATTTTAAAGAGTAACTTCAAATCTCAGAGAGAGAGAAGAATTTGGGAATACAAATTGATAACAACCTTCAACACACTCGAAACCGGATTAAATATTTCACATGGATTTATGGGATTTTATGTAAAATGAACGGATATTTGGGGATAGCAAATTCATGCATTTTATATATAAAATGAAAGTGCATTTGGAGACAGCTTGCTACACACTGAAATCATAGGACAATGAACTCCTGACACTTCTGAGAACTCAGTAACCCATGGAGACCTGAAAATACTTACCGTATATACTCGTGTATAAGCCGACCCGTGTATAAGCCGACCCCCCTACTTTTGCCCCCAAAAACTGGGAAAATTTATTGACTCGCGTATAAGCCGAGGGTGGACTCCAGCACAGGGTATACAGGCCCCCAGGCACAGGGTGCACAGGCCCCCAGGCACAGGGTGCACAGGCCCCCAGGCACAGGGTGCACAGGCCCCCAGGCACAGGGGCACAGGCCCCCAGGCACAGGGGGCACAGGCCCCCAGGCACAGGGGGCACAGGCCCCCAGGCACAGGGGGCACAGGCCCCCAGGCACAGGGGGCACAGGCCCCCAGGCTCTCGGGGCACAGGCCCCCAGGCTCTCGGGGCACAGGCCCCCAGGCTCTCGGGGCACAGGCCCCCAGGCTCTCGGGGCACAGGCTCTCGGGGCACAGGCCCCCAGGCTCTGGCACAGGCCCCAGGTCGGGCACAGGCCCCCAGGCTCTCGGGGGGGGCACAGGGTGCACAGGCCCCCAGGCTCTAGGGGGGGGCACAGGGTGCACAGGCCCCCAGCCTCTCAGGGGGGGGCACAGGGTGCACAGGCCCCCAGCCTCTCAGGGGGGGGCACAGGGTGCACAGGCCCCCAGCCTCTTAGGGGGGTCACAGGCCCCCAGCCTCTCAGGGGGGTCACAGGCCCCCAGCCTCTCAGGGGGGTCACAGGCCCCCAGCCTCTCAGGGGGGTCACAGGCCCCCAGCCGCTCAGGGGGGTCACAGGCCCCCAGCCTCTCAGGGGGGGCACAGGCCCCCAGCCGCTCAGGGGGGGCACAGGCCCCCAGCCTCTCAGGGGGGGCACAGGCCCCCAGCCGCTCAGGGGGGCACAGGCCCCCAGCCTCTCGGGGGGGCACAGGCCCCCAGCCTCTCAGGGGGGGGCACAGGCCCCCAGCCTCTCAGGGTATGGCGCCCCCCCCCTCCATGCTGCCGCTGCTGTACACTAAATACAGTGTTATTATCTCACCGGGCCGGTCTCAGTGAATCCTCCCTCCTCCCTGCGAGGCTGCGTGTCATGTGACCGGCCGGTGACGTCATCGGCGTGAGCCCCGGTCACATGACACGCAGGGAGGAGGGAGGAGGATTCACTGAGACCGGCCGGTGAGATAATAACACTATATTTAGTGTACAGCAGCGGCAGCATGGAGGGGGGGGCGCCATTCTGTGAGGGAATGGGGGGGGGGGAACTGTATACCCCGTGGGGGGGCTGTAATGGGATATGCACTGCTCCCCCCGCGGATGGGCGGGGGATGCAGTGCATATCATGAATAAGTTATGAGCGGCTCCACGTCACGAGCCGCTCATATTACAGCCTCCCCCACCTCCTCCAGCCTCCTCCTGCTCCCGGACACAGCCCCCACTTATATGACTGGTATATGACTCGTGTATAAGCCGAGGGGGGGACTTTTCAGCCCAATTTTTGGGCTGAAAAAGTCGGCTTATACACGAGTATATACGGTAGTTAAGTTGTGGAGAGCAGACTAAGTGACAAACCATCTACCTAATACAATTGGTTCCGCTTATCTTAGAAATCTGCTTTCTCTGTCCCTGCTCCTCCACCCCACCCTACCCGACTCTGCTTTGCGTCACCTGTCATATCCACCAGAGCATATAACACTCTTTTGCCATTTTTTTTTTCTGTTCTCTTTTTTCCCCTTTTTTTTTTTTTCTCTATTGCTTATGTATAAATGTATGTGTCTTCAGAATTTGTGTCATTATCAGCCTGAAGAAGAGACCTGAGTCGTCTCGAAAGCTTGCTATGTTTACCATCTTTTCACTTAGCCATTAAAAGGTATCAACCACTGAGGACTCTCAGATTGCAATATATATTTGGTTATATTTGTGCACACAGGCATTTTTTCACAATTTTCAAACTAACATTTATTTAACAATTGCGCATCAAAATTTTGAATTTGATTTTTCCCAAACAAAATATAAAAAACCATAGTCTTGTGACATATGAAATGAAAGCTGTTACCGTTCTGAGTAAAATGATGCTCTCCCATTTCATTATTTTATTTCTAGCCCGAGATAAAAAAATGTAAGGTCATACCAGGCCAAAATTCGCACTTTTGTAAAACTTTAAATATCTGTAAAACATTAACTGATTAAGAAAAAAATTCAAAACTTTTAATTTGTAATTAACTAAAGTTGTACTTCATATAGAAAAAAAATGAAAAAAATCTAAAGACGTCAGGTAAAAAAAATATTCATATTTAGATCACTTGATATGGAATAACCCTTTGACGCTATTAATAGTAAAATATGTTAAAATATGATCCCATTGCGATCCCAACTTGAAACTTGCTACAGATGTGGCTAAGAGCAAAGCAGACACATGGGCAGTTTTTTAAATATTTAAATATCGCCGATTTTTCGGAAATGCGTTTTAAAATTTTGCGTTTGCGATCGCATGGGTAAAATATTAACAAAGATCCTCTTGTGACATATCTGGTGAAAGGCTGGACAGTTCTGAGTAGAACGGTGTTTATTTTGTTTCTCTATCTTTTCTAGCCTGAGATATGATAGAAAATGTAATGTCATACCAGGCCAAAATTCACACTTTTTTAAAACTTTAAAAACCTGTAAAAAATTAACTGATGAAAAAAATTCAAAACTTTTTTTTTTTTGTAATTAACTAAAGTTGTTCTTCATATAGAAAAAAAATTTAAAAAAATCTGAAGACGTCAGGGAAAAAAATATTCATTTTTGGATCACTTGACATGGAATGACCCAGGCACAGACTATAGAGCTGAGTGATCAGTGCAGTGTGTGGGGTCTCTTGTACATAACAACTCAGGCACAGACTATAGAGCTGAGCGACCTTTGTAGTGTGTGGGGATTACTGTATATAACAACTCAGGCATAGATTATAGAGCTGAGTGACCTGTGCAGTGCGTGGGGTCTCCTGTATATAACAATTCAGGCACAGACTATAGAGCTGAGTGACCTGTGCAGTGTGTGGGGTTTACTGTATATAACAACTCAGGACAGACTATAGAGCTGAGTGATCTGTGCAGTGTGTGGGGGTCTACTGTATATAATAACCCAGGCACAGAATATAGAGCTGAGTAACCTGTGCAGTGTGTGTGGGGTCTCCTGTATATAACGTCTCATGCACAGACTATAGAGCTGAGTGACCTGTGCAGTGTGTGCGGTCTCCTGTATATAACATCTCAGGCACAGACTATAGAGCTGTGATCTCTGCAGTGTGTGGGGTCTCCTGTATATAACAACCCAGGCACAGACTATAGAGCTGAGTGACCTGTGCAGTGTGTGGGGATTACTGTGTCGGGGTCGTTGCGACAATACACTCCTTCACCAGTCACTCCAAATTAAACTAAGAGCATGGCGTACCCAAGTAAGAATGAGTCAGACAAGGTATCTGGTTCAATCTCAGTGCATGCTCAGCAACGGTCACAGCAACTGCCCTTTATTTCCGGGTACACTACATTTTATACTCTAGGGACTAGGCGTGAAATGGCCAGGACAAGGTGGGATTAGATGGGGGGGTTAGGTGGGGTTAGGCTAATATATCTATCTCTGTTAGTAATAATTAGTCCTTTGTCCTCTCTGCTGAGTCCATCCTTCTTCTTGACACGGTGCCATCTCTGGGCTCCTGGCATGTAGGACATCTCAGGTTTCTCCTGGTACTCTTTGGCACAGGCATCCAGAGGACAGCTTATCTCCTCAGTTCTCATCCATCTCAACACAACAGTATCTTCTTTTCAGCAGACAGATATATCTATAGGATACTAGGTTAAGGGAAAAACGTATTGTTTCTCACCTAGAGTATTAGTAAAAATATAAAATACTAGCTGTGCGCCCCATTCTAAAGAATCGGGAGTCTAGAATCTGAGATATAGATAAATAGATAGAGATAGATAGAAAAAGATACATAGATAGATAGATAGAAAAAGATACATAGATGTATAGATAGATAGAAATAGATAGATAGAAAAAGATACATAGATATATAGATAGACAGAAAAAGATACATAGATATATAGATAGATAGATCAAAACAAATAGATAGAAATAGATAGAAAAAGATAAAAGATACATAGATAGATAGATCGATATAGATAGAAATAGATAGAAAAAGATACATACATATATAGATAGATAGAAAAAGATAGATAGAAATAGATAGATAGAAAAAGATAGATAGATAGAAATAGTTAGGGCCAGAAATATTTGGACAGTGACACAAGTTTTGTTATTTTAGCTGTTTACAAAAACATGTTCAGAAATACAATTATATATATAATATGGGCTGAAAGTGCACACTCCCAGCTGCAATATGAGAGTTTCCACATCCAAATCGGAGAAAGGGTTTAGGAATCATAGCTCTGTAATGCATAGCCTCCTCTTTTTCAAGGGACCAAAAGTAATTGGACAATGGACTCCAAGGGCTGCAATTAACTCTGAAGGCGTCTCCCTCGTTAACCTGTAATCAATGAAGTAGTTAAAAGGTATGGGGTGGATTCCAGGTGTGTGGTTTTGCATTTGGAAGCTTTTGCTGTGACCAGACAACATGCGGTCAAAGGAACTCTCAATTGAGGTGAAGCAGAACATCTTGAGGCTGAAAAAAAAGAAAATCCATCAGAGAGATAGCAGACATGCTTGGAGTAGCAAAATCAACAGTTGGGTACATTCTGAGAAAAAAGGAATTGACTGGTGAGCTTGAGAACTCTAAAAGGCCTGGGCGTCCACGGATGACAACAGTGGTGGATGATCGCCGCATGCTTTATTTGGTGAAGAAGAACCCGTTCACAACATCAACTGAAGTCCAGAACACTCTCAGTGAAGTAGGTGTATCTGTCTCTAAGTCAACAGTAAAGAGAAGACTCCATGACAGTAAATACAAAGGGTTCACATCTAGATGCAAACCATTCATCAATTCCAAAAATAGACAGGCCAGAGTTAAATTTGCTGAAAAACACCTCAAGAAGCCAGCTCAGTTCTGTAAAAGTATTCTATGGACAGATGAGACAAAGATCAACCTGTACCAAAATGATGGGAAGAAAAAAGTTTGGAGAAAGGGAACGGGACATGATCCAAGGCACACCACATCCTCTGTAAAACATGGTGGAGGCAACGTGATGGCATGGGCATGCATGGCTTTCAATGGCACTGAGTCACTTGTGTTTATTGATGACATAACAGCAGACAAGAGTAGCCGGATGAATTCTGAAGTGTACCGGGATATACTTTCAGCCCAGATTCAGCCTAATGCTGCAAAGTTGATTGGACGGCGCTTCATAGTACAGATGGACAATGACCCCAAGCATACAGCCAAAGCTACCCAGGAGTTCATGAGTGCAAAAAAGTGGAACATTCTGCAATGGCCAAGTCAATCACCAGATCTTAACCCAATTGAGCCGCATTTCACTTGCTGAAATCCAGACTTAAGACGGAAAGACCCACAAACAAGCAAGACCTGAAGGCTGCGGCTGTAAAGGCCTGGCAAAGCATTAAGAAGGAGGAAACCCAGCGTTTGGTGATGTCCATGGGTTCTAGACTTAAGGCAGTGATTGCCTCCAAAGGATTCGCAACAAAATATTGAAAATAAAAATATTTAGTTTGGGTTATGTTTATTTGTCCAATTACTTTTGACCTCCTAAAATGTGGAGTGTTTGTAAAGAAATGTGTACAATTCCTACATTTTCTATCAGATATTTTTGTTCAATCCTTCAAATTAAACGTTACAATCTGCACTTGAATTCTGTTGTAGAGGTTTCATTTCAAATCCAATGTGGTGGCATGCAGAGACCAACTCGCCAAAATTGTGTCACTGTCCAAATATTTCTGGCCCTAACTGTAGATAGAAAAAGATACATAGATAGATAGAAAAAGATACATAGATAGATAGATAGAAAAAGATACATAGATAGATAGATAGAGATAGATAGAAATAGATAGATAGAAAAAGATACATAGATATATAGATAGAAAAAGATAAATAGATATATAGATAGAAAAAGATAGATAGATAGATAGATGAAAACAAAAAGATAGATAGATAGATAGAAATAGATAGATATAGATAGATAGATAGATATATAGATAGATATATAGATAGAAAAAGATAGATAGATGAAAACAAAAAGATAGATAGAAATAGATACATATAGATAGATAGAAATAGATACATATAATATTATATATATATATAGATACATAGATAGATAGAGAGATAGATATATAAATAGAGATAGATAGAAAAAAAGAAATAGATAGAAATAGATAGAAAAAGATACATAGATATATAGATAGAAAAAGATACATAGATATATAGATAGATAGAAAAAGATAGATAGATAGAAAAAGATACATAGATAGATAGAAATAGATAGATAGAAATAGATAGATAGAAATAGATGAAAACAAAAAAATAGAGAGATAGATATATAAATAGATAGATAAGAAAATAGAGATAGAAAAATAGATAAAAATAGAGATAGATAAATAGAGAAAAAACATTTTTCGACCGGCAATAGCCGAGCCCCGTGGCCGAAAATAGAACCAGAAGGCTGGGCATATATTTCGCGACACACCACTAATGTATGTGTATGGGAAGTGAGGCGCGATTCTGATTGGTCCGTGCGCCGACGGCGACCAATCAGAATCGCGGCTCACTTGCCATAGACATACATTAGCGGCGTCTCGCGCAAATTATGGCCGGGCCCCTGGTTCTCTTTTCCGGCCATAAAATCACCGACACACCCTATGTATGTCTATGGGAAGTGAGGCGCTCTTCTGATTGGTCGCTGTGTGCTGACGGCGACCAATCAGAATTGATCCTCACTTTTAGCGGTAAATTCGAATGTCAAAAATCGCCCATTCTAAGTCTATGGGAAGTGAGGCGGTCTTCTGATTGGTCGCTGTGTGCTGACGGCGACCAATCAGAAGAGCGCCTCACTTCCCATAGACATACATAGCGGTGTGTCGGCGATTTTATGGCCGGACCCCTGGTTCTATTTTTGGGCAGGGGACTCGGCTCTGGTCGGTAGTTCGACGGGGCCGGAAACTCGCAATGAGCGGTTCGCGGCGATAGGTAGCGTATCAGCAACGACTCGCAATGATTGCGAGTCGTTGGTAAGGCGCGAGCAATGTCCGCGAAGCGCTGATTGCGAGTTTGCGGCCCCGTGGAAGGACGGATCAGAGCCGAGTCCCCTGGCCGAAAATAGAACCAGGGGCCCGGCCATAAAATCGCCGACACACCGCTATCTATGTCTATGGGAACTGAGGCGCTCTTCTGATTAGTCGCTGTGTGCCGACGGCGACCAATCAGAGGAGCGCCTCACTTCCCATAGACTTAGAATGGGCGATTTTTGACATTCGAATTTAGCGCTAAAAGTGAGGCGCGATTCTGACTGGTCGCCGTCAGCACACAGCGACCAATCAGAAGAGCGCCTCACTTCTCATAGACATAGAATGGAGGATTTTTCGTCCATTCTATCGCAATGAGCAGTGAAGAGGACGTCGGAGCCGGCGATGGCGGAAAGAAGAGAGAAGACCCCCGGGACTGGACGAAGAGGACGCCTGGCCGGACGGAGGACTCCTGGAGCGGACGGACGATGAGATGAAGAAGACGACATGTAAGTGATCGACGGCGGCGGTGGGTTAGGGGACGGCGGGGGCTTAAAGTGTAGCGCCTTAGGGGTTAGCCTTAGGGGGTAGCGACAGCGGCGGGGGGTTAGGAGGCGACAGCGGCGGGGCTTAGGGGGTATCGGCGGGGGCTTAGGATGCGGCGGGGCTTAGGGGCGGCGGGGCTTAGGGTGTAGCGCCTTAGGGGGTAGTGAGACAGCGGCGGGGGGTTAGGAGGCGGCGGGGCTTAGGCGGTATCGGCGGGGGCTTAGGATGCGGCGGGACTTAGGGGGTAGGGGCTTAGGAAGCGGCGGGGCTTAGAGGGCAGGGGCTTAGGGGCGGCGGGGGTTAGGGGGTGGGGACGGGAGGGTAGGGGCTTAGGGGGTATCTGCGGGGGCTTAGGATGCGGCGGGGCTTAGAGGGTAGAAGCTTAGGATGCGGGGGGCTTAGGGGGTAGGGGCTTAGGGGGTAGGGGCTTAGGAGGCGGCGGGGCTTAGAGGGTAGGGGCTTAGGGGCGGCGGGGGTTAGGGCTTAGGATGTAGGGGTTTAGGAGGCGGCGGGGCTTAGAGGGTAGGGGCGGTGGGCATGGGGCTGTAGTATACTATAGGGGTGTACACTACAGCCCCATGCTGTGGCTTTGTTTGCGGGGCAACGACTCGCAATGCCTGCAAAGCGGGCAGGGCATTGCGAGTCGTTCGTATGGGCATGGGGCTGTAGTATACCATAGCGGTGTACACTACAGCCCCATGCTGTGGCTTTGTTTGCGGGGCAACGACTCGCAATGCCCGCTCTGCGGGCATTGCTTCGCGAGTCGCGTGGCCGCTACGCGGCCCCGGCAGGGTCCTGGAGAAATTTCCGAGCTACGCGAACAAAGCCACAGGAAGTCGCGCCGGTCTGACGGAAGTCAGCTGCAGCAATTATATAATAGATAAAAGTATATAAAGAAAATATAAGTCTACCTCAACAGTCCTCCGTAAACAAAGAGTTTTTCCCTAAAGGTCCTTGGAGACTGTCCATATGATGGGAAGGGGAAATGGATTTCTTCATCCAGACACCTTAGAGACTCCTTCCTTGTAAAGGGCCCCCAGGCACCTGAACCCTACACTAGCCTCACATGGAGTTCTCCCACTGTCCCTAAATTAACTCCCTTGACTTCATCTATCTACTTATATAATCCGCAGTTGGGAATTCGGGCACTGTAGCCGAATCCCAACATGCTTTGTGGGACTGCGAGTGATGACGCGCAGCGTCATCACGAGCCGCAGACCCGCACTACTGTAAAAAAAAAAAAAAAAAAAAGTTAATGCTCACCTCTCCCCGAGCCCCCGCCGTCTCCGTCTCCTGCCGTCTCCCTCCAAGCTTCCGGTGGCTGCCGCAGGCTCCGAGTGTCTGCAGAGCTCTTCTACTGCAGTCAAGGACCTGTGGTGATGTCACAGTCACGTGACACCAGGTTACTCCATGGTAACCTGGTGTCACGTGACTGTGACATCACCGCAGGTCCTGAACTGCACTAGAACAGCTCTGCAGACACTGGCAGCCTGCGGCAGCCAACGGAAGCTTGGAGGAAGACGGCAGGAGACGGCGGGGGCTCGGGGAGAGGTGAGCATTAACTTTTTTTTTTTTTTTTAACCCCTGCCTTCCTGTTTGGACACCTTTTACTGTACTGAGCATGCTCAGTACAGTAAATGTCTCCTCCAGCCTCACAGCCTCCCCATCCTCACTGCCTCCTCCAGCCTCACAGTCTCCTCCAGCCTCACAGTCTCCTCCAGCCTCACAGTCTCCTCCAGCCTCACAGTCTCCTCCAGCCTCACAGTCTCCTCCAGCCTCACAGTCTCCTCCAGCCTCACAGTCTCCTCCAGCCTCACAGTCTCCTCCAGCCTCACAGTCTCCTCCAGCCTCACAGTCTCCTCCAGCCTCACAGTCTCCTCCAGCCTCACAGTCTCCTCCAGCCTCACAGTCTCCTCCAGCCTCACAGTCTCCTCCAGCCTCACTGCCTCCTCCAGCCTCACTGCCTCCTCCAGCCTCACTGCCTCCTCCAGCCTCACTGCCTCCTCCAGCCTCACTGCCTCCTCCAGCCTCACTGCCTCCTCCAGCCTCACTGCCTCCTCCAGCCTCACTGCCTCCAGCCTCACTGCCTCCTCCAGCCTCACAGCCTCCTCCAGCCTCACAGCCTCCTCCAGCCTCACTGCCTCCTCCAGCCTCACTGCCTCCTCCAGCCTCACAGTCTCCTCCAGCCTCACATCCTCCTACAGCCTCCTCCAGCCTCACAGCCTCCCCATCCTCACAGCCTCCTCCAGCCTCACAGCCTCCTCCAGCCTCACAGCCTCCCCATCCTCACAGCCTCCCCATCCTCACTGCCTCCTCCAGCCTCACTGCCTCCTCCAGCCTCACTGCCTCCTCCAGCCTCACTGCCTCCTCCAGCCTCACTGCCTCCTCCAGCCTCTCACCCTCCTCCATCCTCAGCCGCACTACCTGACACCGCTGCCATCCTGCCAACCGTCGGCCCCGCACCTTCGCCACCGCCCTCCGCGAGGTCCATGCTGCCCGGATGCCGCCGGAGCCTTCCACCCCTCGCCACTCTCTCACCGCTGGGCTCTCAATGTCGCCATGCTGGTGGAGTAGCGGTCTACGGGCTGTGGCCGGGTGCCGGGAGCCAGGGACGTCGTCCTGTGGCCGGCAACAGCCAATGGGAGTGAGCGGACCGTGTCAGCCTGCAAAGCCTGACACGCCCCGCTCACTCCCATTGCCTGCCCCTGCAAGCGGATTGGGCGCTGTGTTGTACACACAGGACGCCCATCCCATTGCCCAGGACTTGGCGTCCTAGACCAATCGGATGACCGTCCTGTCTTTACCACACACCGCCCAATCCGCTCCTTCCGCTCAGGTCACATGTGTGACCTGAGGGCAAGAACTGATCCCTCTCTGCATCACCCAACCCGCCGCAGAGGACAATGCCGTGTGACTGGGGCTGCGATCAGCCCCAGCACGCAGCCACGTCCTGCCGCCGACCGGTGATGTCACCCCTCCAGCCGCATCTCTCCTCACCCCTCCAGCCAGACCTCTCCTCACCCCTCCATCTGGACCTCTCCTCACCACTCCAGCCTCTGCTCTCCTCACCCCTCCAGCCTCTGCTCCCCTCACTCCTCCAGCCTCCCGCCACATCATACTCTGCTATCCACAGAGCCCGCTCTATACTCTGACACCCACAGAGCCGCCTGTATACTCTCCTACCCACACAGCCGCCTGTATACTCTGCTACCCACAGAGCCGCCTCTATACTCTGCTACCCACAGAGCCGCCTGTATACTCTCCTACCCACAGACCCGCCTGTATTCTCTGCTACCCACAGAGCCGTTTCTATATTCTGCTACCCACACAGCCGCCTCTATACTCTGCTACCCACAGAGCCTTCTCTATACTCTGCTACACACAGAGCCGCCTGTATAATCTGCTAACCACAAACCCGCCTGTATACTCTGCTACCCACAGAGCCGCCTGTATACTTTTCTACCCAGAGAGCCGCCTGTATAATCTGCTACCCTCAGAGCAGTCTGTATACTCTGCTACCCACAGACCCGCCTGTATAGTCTGCTACCCACAGAGCCCCATATATACTCTGCTAGCCACTCACCCGCCTGTATACACACAATTCATTTCACCGCGCTCCCGATGCAATTGCATCGGGCCTTTTTACTAGTCTGAAAATAAGAAAGAGAACTGTAGAACAGTCAACATAACATATTCAGACATTGCTACAAGGAAAAAGGTTGTGTCATTTTTACCCATAAAAAGCACTTCATATCACTTAACAGCTTCTTCTAAAAAGAAAAGATTAATTTAGATTCTATAGTTAGTATAGAAGAAATTAATTTCTCTATTCATTGGCTGTTTTCAGAGTCCAATCTGTTGAAGGCCATGTCTATGATATCCCCACCATATACCGTATACCCCTGTATAATAACAGTCCAGTCCTGGCTCTCATCCAGCCATGTCTCTGATATCCCCACCATATATATCCCTGTATATTACCAGCCCGGTCCTGGCTCTCGTCCAGCCATGTCTCTGATATCCCCACCATATATATCCTGTATAATAACAGTCCAGTCCTGGCTCTCGTCCAGCCATGTCTCTGATATCCCCACCATATATATCCTGTATATTAACAGCTCCAGTCCTGGCTCTCGTCCTACCATGTCTCTGATATCTCCACCATATATACCCTGTATAATAACAGCCCAGTCCTGGCTCTCGTCCAGCCATGTCTCTGATATCCCCCACCATATATATCCTGTATATTAACAGTCCAGTCCTGGCTCTCGTCCTACCATGTCTCTGATATCTCCACCATATATACCCTGTATAATAACAGCCCAGTCCTGGCTCTCGTCCTACCATGTCTCTGATATCTCCACCATATATACCCTGTATAATAACAGCCCAGTCCTGGCTCTCCTCCAGCCATGTCTATGATATCCCCACCATATATATCCTGTATAATAACAGCCCAGTCCTGGCTCTCCTCCAGCCATGTCTCTGATATCTCCACCATATATATCCCTGTATAATAACAGCCCAGTCCTGGCTCTCCTCCAGCCATGTCTCTGATATCCCCACCATATATACCCCTGTATAGTAACAGCCCAGTCCTGGCTCTCATCCAGCCATGTCTCCGATATCCCCACCATATATACCCTGTATAATAAAACAGCCCTGTCCTGGCTCTCGTCCAGCCATGTCTCTGATATCCCCACCATATATATCCCTGTATAATAACAGTCCAGTCCTGGCTCTCCTCCAGCCATGTCTCTGATATCTCCACCATATATATCCCTGTATAATAACAGCCCAGTCCTGGCTCTCGTCCAGCCATGTCTCTGATATCTCCACCATATATATCCTGTATATTAACAGCCCAGTCCTGGCTCTCGTCCAGCCATGTCTCTGATATCCCCACCATATATATCCTGTATATTAACAGTCCAGTCCTGGCTCTCGTCCAGCCATGTCTCTGATATCCCCACCATATACCGTATACCCTGTATAATAACAGTCCAGTCCTGGCTCTCATCCAGCCATGTCTCTGATATCCCCACCATATATATCCCTGTATATTTACCAGCCCAGTCCTGGCTCTCGTCCAGCCATGTCTCTGATATCCCCACCATATATACCCTGTATATTAACAGTCCAGTCCTGGCTCTCGTCCTACCATGTCTCTGATATCTCCACCATATATACCCTGTATAATAACAGCCCAGTCCTGGCTCTCCTCCAGCCATGTCTCCGATATCCCCACCATATATATCCTGTATATTAAGAGCCCAGTCCTGGCTCTCGTCCAGCCATGTCTCTGATATCTCCACCATATATATCCTGTATATTAACAGCCCAGTCCTGGCTCTCCTCCAGCCATGTCTCTGATATCTCCACCATATATATCCTGTATAGTAACAGCCCAGTCCTGGCTCTCCTCCAGCCATGTCTCTGATATCTCCACCATATATATCCTGTATATTAACAGCCCAGTCCTGGCTCTCATCCAGCCATGTCTCTGATATCTCCACCATACATACCCCTGTATAGTAACAGCCCAGTCCTGGCTCTCCTCCAGCCATGTCTCTGATATCTCCACCATATATATCCTGTATAGTAACAGCCCAGTCCTGGCTCTCCTCCAGCCATGTCTCTGATATCTCCACCATATATATCCCTGTATATTAACAGCCCAGTCCTGGCTCTCATCCAGCCATGTCTCTGATATCCCCACCATATATACCCTGTATAATAACAGCCCAGTCCTGGCTCTCATCCAGCCATGTCTCTGATATCCCCACCATATATATCCTGTATAATAACAGCCCAGTCCTGGCTCTCATCCAGCCATGTCTCTGATATCTCCACCATATATATCTTGTATATTAACAGCCCAGTCCTGGCTCTCCTCCAGCCATGTCTCTGATATCCCCACCATATATACCCTGTATATTACCAGTCCAGTCCTGGCTCTCATCCAGCCATGTCTCTGATATCTCCACCATATATATACTGTATATTACCAGCCCGGTCCTGGCTCTCGTCCAGCCATGTCTCTGATATCCCCACCATATATATCCTGTATAGTAACAGCCCAGTCCTGGCTCTCGTCCAGCCATGTCTCTGATATCCCCACCATATATATCCCTGTATAATAACAGCCCAGTCCTGGCTCTCCTCCAGCCATGTCTCTGATATCTCCACCATATATATCCTGTATAGTAACAGCCCAGTCCTGGCTCTCCTCCAGCCATGTCTCTGATATCTCCACCATATATATCCTGTATAATAACAGCCCAGTCCTGGCTCTCATCCAGCCATGTCTCTGATATCTCCACCATATATATCCTGTATAGTAACAGCCCAGTCCTGGCTCTCATCCAGCCATGTCTCTGATATCCCCATATATATCCTGTATATAACAGCCCAGTCCTGGCTCTCATCCAGCCATGTCTCTGATATCCCACCATATATATCCTGTATAGTAACAGCCCAGTCCTGGCTCTCATCCAGCCATGTCTCTGATATCCCACCATATATATCCTGTATATAACAGCCCAGTCCTGGCTCTATCCAGCCATGTCTCTGATATCCCACCATATATATCCTGTATATTAACAGCCCAGTCCTGGCTCTCATCCAGCCATGTCTCTGATATCCCACCATATATATCCTGTATAATAACAGCCCAGTCCTGGCTCTCATCCAGCCATGTCTCTGATATCCCCACCATATATATCCTGTATAGTAACAGCCCAGTCCTGGCTCTCATCCAGCCATGTCTCTGATATCCCCACCATATATATCCTGTATAATAACAGCCCAGTCCTGGCTCTCCTCCAGCCATGTCTCTGATATCCCACCATATATATCCTGTATAGTAACAGCCCAGTCCTGGCTCTCATCCAGCCATGTCTCTGATATCCCCACCATATATATCCTGTATAATAACAGTCTAGTCCTGGCTCTCGTCCAGCCATGTCTCTGATATCCCCACCATATATACCCTGTATAATAACAGCCCAGTCCTGGCTCTCGTCCAGCCATGTCTCTGATATCTCCACCATATATATCCTGTATATTAACAGCCCAGTCCTGGCTCTCATCCAGCCATGTCTCTGATATCTCCACCATATATATCCCTGTATATACCAGCCCAGTCCTGGCTCTCCTCCAGCCATGTCTCTGATATCTCCACCATATATACCCCTGTATAGTAACAGCCCAGTCCTGGCTCTCGTCCAGCCATGTCTCTGATATCTCCACCATATATACCCTGTATAATAACAGCCCAGTCCTGGCTCTCCCCAGCCATGTCTCTGATATCTCCACCATATATATCCTGTATATTAACAGTCCAGTCCTGGCTCTCCTCCAGCCATGTCTCTGATATCTCCACCATATATACCCCTGTATAGTAACAGCCCAGTCCTGGCTCTCGTCCAGCCATGTCTCTGATATCTCCACCATATATATCCTGTATATTAACAGCCCAGTCCTGGCTCTCATCCAGCCATGTCTCCGATATCTCCACCATATATACCCTGTATAATAACAGCCCAGTCCTGGCTCTCATCCAGCCATGTCTCTGATATCCCCACCATATATATCCTGTATAATAACAGCCCAGTCCTGGCTCTCATCCAGCCATGTCTCTGATATCCCCACCATATATTTTCTGATCATCATAATGGGAGACCCAGACAATGGGGTTTAGGGCGCTGCCCTCCGGAGGTCACACTAGGTACTACAAGTTTGTAGCACCGCCTCCTCCGCTTATAAACCCCCACCGTAGGAGACATCCTCAGTTTTAAACTTAGTGTGCTCGGAGGATCACGCTTTGCTTGCACTTCACTGCATTCTCACAACTTACGTGATGGCGTATGAAGACAAGGTAAAATGGTCCCATTCGGGACCCTCGACAGCCTCCCCGCTCACCCTTGTGGAACACGCTGGTGGAGGTACCGGAGGGCTTTTAGCCTGGACACTTTAGTGTTCTCCCGGTACGCTGTCGTGCTCCTTTCCTTTCCATCCCTCCATGGAGGCTCTGGATAGGGGGAGCCTGGAGCCTTGCACAGCTCCGCTCCGTCCGAGGCCTCCCTAAATGGTGCTTACAGACCGGACGGAGCCAGCCCAGTCCGAGGCCTCCCTAAATGGTGCTTACACTCCGGACTGGTGCTGTACCCCCGTCCGAGGCCTCCCTAAAGGTGCTTACAGACCGGACCGGCACTGAGGCACCTGGTGTGTCTCCTGCTGTGCCTGGGGGTAGTGTCTGGCATTTTGTGTCATGACACTCAGACCGCGCGGTTACCCTTGGGTCCGCGGTTCTGATGGTGTACCCTGTGCTGGGGTCACCCTGGCTGACCGCCCTGTGTGTCACAGGGGCTGAGGCTGTAGACTGCGGGTGTTTGTGTGTACATGCAGTCTGAGTGTGTGTGTGTTGATATTTCACACTCTTTTCCCGCGCTGCGGGCTCTGGCACTTCAATTACTGAAGCTGCCTGGAGGAGGAGGAAGCAGCCCTTGTGGTGACTCACCGATGGGCGTGTTTTGTGTTCTTCCCGCGTGTTCCTGGCTCCGCCCACGACTTCACTGTCGGCGGCCATCTTCTCCCTCACTTCCCGGCTGGGATCTGGCTGCAGCGCGTGTCTGCACTTTCAAAGGGAGACCGGAACTCGCGGAGGTCACACACCCACACCGCTTCCTCCTACCGCTTTACTGCGGTCGGTAAGCCACCGGGATTCCCGGTTTGTTTGTGAACTTGGCTTATATTCCCCTCACTGTGGAGATGTCCTCAGTTGGGAAGCGTGCTGCTAAGGCGGCGGTGATCACCATTACCTGTGCTACATGCAACGGGACACTGGTGGAGGGGTCCTGCAATAACTGCGGACGCCCAGAGGCCCGATCTGCTACTATTGAGTCTGCAAATCCGGGATTATACCCTGAGGTTCAGGTGATCCCAGGGCCATGGGAAACGCAGAATCTCTGTTGTCCCAGCTGTCCTCCATGTCACAAGCCCTGGAGGCACTACATAGGAGGCTGGAGAACCCAGCTACTCCGCCCAGTTACTCCCGGGTGCCTCTCACTTCTGCTGTGAGACCCCCTAAGCGAGCTCGTCGTGAGGATTCACCCGAGCTCCAGGCTCTCTCTGAGGAGGAGCGTTCCTCTGATGGTGAGGAAGATGATGGGGGTTCTACTCTCGGGTCTATGTCTGAACCTCCAGATGGGGTGGAGGATCTGGTGTCCTCCATCAATGAGACATTACGTCTTGTCACTCCTCCTGAGGAGGTGACTGTACACCCCAAGGAGGTCTATCAATGGCTGCGGCCAGAGGCTAGACCAAGTGGCTCCTTCATGGACCACACTAATTTCGGAAGGGTGATTAAAGCTCCCAGGTTACATCCTGGGCGGCGTTATGTCCGTAAAACCAAGGACAATCGCTTCCCCTTTCCCCAGGAGGCGCTCCAGGAATGGTCGCAGTCTCCTAAGGTGGATGCTTCCATGACTAGGATTGCTGCGCGCTCCTTGTTTTCTGCCTCTGATAGCTCCTCGTTGAAGGATGCTACTGATAGACAGGTCGAGCAACTCGCCAAGTCTTCCTATGAGGCTGTGGGGTCATCATTTGCCCCTAATTTTGCCACGGTCTGGACCCTACAAGCGATTACTATCTGTTTGGATGGTATCACTGATCTAGCTAGGTCCAGCCCAGAGGTCCTGGCGCTTACCGACAGAGCAAGAGCTTATGCGGATTACGCCAGGACGGCATCTTTGGAGACTGCCACTCGCTCTGCTGTGGCCTCGGCCAATGCAATTGCGATACGCAGGCTGCTGTGGCTGCGTCTTTGGGACTCAGATGCCACATCTAAGAAGATTTTGCAAAATCTTCCGTTCGCTGGTGACAGGCTTTTTGGCACCGAGCTGGACAAATTGATAAAGGATTCTGCTGAGTCTAAGATCCCGCAGAATAAACCTAAGCCACGGTACACCGTGAAAAGGAACCCTAAGCAGTGGTCCTTTCGTTCCAGCTCACAGTCATCAACGACGTCTGCTCGCTCGGACCGAGGGGGCAAGCCTGCTACTCAGTGGCGTTCCAAGAGTCGTCAGAAGAAGCCAGCGGGGGCAGCGGCTGCCACCCCCAAGCCCGCCTCGACATGACTCGCTACCTCATCCTGCCTCCCCACAGGTGGGGGGCCGCCTGTCTCGATTTCAGGATATGTGGCTCCTTCACGTTCAAGACCAGTGGGTTCGAGACGTAGTCTCACGAGGGTACAGGATAGAGCTAACGTCAAAACCGATACCCCGATTCCATCGGTCGGTTCCATCTCCAGGAAAGGCTCAGGCTTTTCATCTGGTGTTGGAGGGACTCCGCAGAGACGGAGTGGTGGTTCCTGTGCCCACGGAAGAGAGGTTCAGGGGTTTTTACTCCAACCTCTTTATTGTCCCAAAGAAGGACGGCTCATTCCGCCCGGTTCTGGACTTAAAGTTGTTCAACCGTCACGTGTTGGTTCGGAAGTTCCGCATGGAATCCCTGCGCTCCGTGATCGCGGCTGTGTCACAGGGAGACTTCCTAGCATCCATCGATATAAGGGATGCTTACCTTCACGTGCCCATTGCACCGGCTCATCAGCGCTGGTTGAGATTCGCAGTGGGGGAAGAGCACTTCCAATTTGTGGCACTGCCATTCGGGCTAGCCTCAGCACCGCGGGTGTTCACAAAGGTGATGGCCTCCATGATGGCTCTCCTGCATGTGCAGGGACACGCCGTCATACCCTATCTGGATGACCTGCTGGTCAGAGCGCCATCGGAAGACCTTTGTCGAGTGAGCCTGGAGGTGACCATGAGGTCCCTGGAACGGTTCGGGTGGCTTCTCAATATTCAGAAGTCGACCCTGGTTCCGACCCAGTCATTAACATATCTGGGCATGGACTTCCACACGGACTCAGCCCTGGTGTCCCTACCTCAAGCCAAGCAGCTGGCGATCCATTCAGGAGTGCAGAATGTCCTCCTGTCACCACAATCATCCCTACGGGTATTGATGAGACTGGTGGGTCGCATGGTAGCGGCGATAGAGGCGGTGCCGTTCGCACAGTTTCACCTCCGTCCTCTCCAGCTGGAGATTCTTCGCAGATGGGACAAGAGGACGATTTCTTTGAATCGGCTGGTGACGCTGTCACAACCAACCAGGGATTCCCTACAGTGGTGGCTACAGCCACATCATCTGTCACGGGGACGGTCCTTCCTAAAACCGTCATGGTTAGTGGTGACCACCGACGCCAGTCTGAAGGGCTGGGGTGCGGTGTTCTTGCACCACAGGGCTCAAGGCCTCTGGACTCAGTCGGAGTCGGCGTTGCAGATCAACGTGCTGGAGATCAAGGCGGTCTATCTGGCGCTCCTGGCGTTTCAGAAATTCCTGTCAGGACAACCCATTCGGGTACAGTCCGACAATGCGACGGCCGTCGCCTACATAAATCATCAGGGAGGGACCAGAAGTGCTCAGGCCCTCACCGAAGTCCACCGCATTCTAGCTTGGGTGGAGGAAAACGGCTGCCTGATCTCCGCAGTTCACATCCCAGGGGTCGAGAACTGGGAGGCCGACTATCTGAGCCGACAGGGGATGGACGCCGGAGAGTGGTCCCTACATCCAGACGTCTTCCGGGACATCTGCGGCAGATGGGGCACTCCGGACGTGGATCTGATGGCCTCACGGCTGAATCATCAGGTGCCCCAATACGTGGCGAGATCATGGGATCCTCAGTCTCTGGGGGCGGATGCCCTGATCCTGAGTTGGTCCAGCTTCCAGCTGCCATATGTGTTTCCGCCTCTGGCTCTGATTCCCAGGGTCCTGTGGAAAATCAGGTCGGAGTGCAGGGTAGCCATTCTAGTGGCTCCAGATTGGCCCAGGAGGTCCTGGTATCCGGACCTGTGGCAACTGTCAGGCGGACACCGGTGGGCTCTTCCAGAGCGCGCAGATCTTCTCGCGCAAGGCCCATTCTTCCACCTCAATTCCAGGGCCCTCAGATTGACTGCATGGCTCTTGAGGCCTGGCTGCTGACATCCAGAGGCTTCTCTCCCACAGTGGTTGCCACCATGAATCGGGCAAGGAAACCTGTTTCCAGGAAGATATACCACAGAACGTGGAAAATCTTTTTCTCCTGGTGTGCCTCTGGTGGTCACTCACCGTGGCCGTTGTCTATCCCGACATTGTTGGCCTTCCTACAGTCGGGTTTGGAGTTGGGATTATCCCTTGGCTCTCTGAAAGGTCAAGTATCAGCACTTTCCGTGCTATTTGACAGGCGCTTGGCGCTCCTCCCGAAGGTCCGCCAATTTCTGCAGGGGGTGTCTCGGGTGGTTCCGCCCTACAGGCGGCCCCTGGACCCTTGGGACCTCAACATGGTCCTGGCGGCACTGCAGAAACCGCCGTTTGAGCCACTGAGAGACATCTCTCTCTCTCGTCTGTCCCAGAAGGTGGTCTTTCTGGTGGCGATTACGTCTCTGAGAAGGGTCTCAGAATTGGCTGCACTTTCGTGCAAGTCACCCTTTCTGGTGGTTCACCAAGACAAGGTGGTGTTGCGCCCACGGCCTGAATTTTTGCCGAAGGTGGTTTCAACATTCCACTTGAACCAGGAGATTGTTCTCCCATCATTTTGCCCCGCTCCCGTTCATCAGGTTGAGCGCGACCTCCATACTCTGGATCTCGTGAGAGCTGTACGCATTTATGTGTCCAGGACCGCCTCCTTTAGGAGTTCGGATTCCTTATTTGTCCTCACGATGGGTCGCTGTAAGGGGTCCGCGGCTTCAAAGTCGACCTTGGCCAGATGGATCAAGGCTCCCATTCAGGAGGCTTACCGGTCTTCTGGTTCGCCTCTCCCGGTGGGTTTGAAGGCACACTCTACTAGAGCTGTAGGTGCCTCTTGGGCCTTGCGACATCGAGCTTCTGCTCTACAGGTGTGTCAAGCGGCCACTTGGTCCAGCCTGCACACTTTCTCTAAGCACTATATGGTGCATGCCCATGCCTCTGCGGATGCGAGTTTGGGCAGGCGGGTTCTCCAGGCGGCGGTTGCCCACCTTTAAAAGGGAACCATGTGTTATCCGTCTTGTTGAGGAACTCTTCCCGCCCTGGGGTATTGCTTTAGGACATCCCCATTGTCTGGGTCTCCCATTATGATGATCAGAAAAAAGAGAATTTTGTTTACGTACCGTAAATTCTTTTTTCTTGAATCATCAATGGGAGACCCAGCACCCACCCAGTTGTTCCGTTGCATGTTTGCATTTGATCTGTTCTCTGTTGAGACAGTGTTTCCGGGTTGTTACACCGTCTGTGCACGGCATTCTTCCCGATGTTTCGGGTGTGGTTTATTTCTCCTCGCAGCTTATGGACTAAACTGAGGATGTCTCCTACGGTGGGGGTTTATAAGCGGAGGAGGCGGTGCTACAAACTTGTAGTACCTAGTGTGACCTCCGGAGGGCAGCGCCCTAAACCCCATTGTCTGGGTCTCCCATTGATGATTCAAGAAAAAAGAATTTACGGTACGTAAACAAAATTCTCTTTATCCCTGTATAATAACAGTCCAGTCCTGGCTCTCATCCAGCCATGTCTCTGATATCCCCACCATATATATCCTGTATATTAACAGCCCAGTCCTGGCTCTCATCCAGCCATGTCTCTGATATCTCCACCATATATATATCCTGTATAATAACAGCCCAGTATTGGCTCTCATCCAGCCATGTCTCTGATATCTCCACCATATATATCCTGTATAGTAACAGCCCAGTCCTGGCTCTCATCCAGCCATGTCTCTGATATCCCCACCATATATATCCTGTATAGTAACAGCCCAGTCCTGGCTCTCATCCAGCCATGTCTCTGATATCTCCACCATATATATCCTGTATAATAACAGCCCAGTCCTGGCTCTTGTCCAGCCATGTCTCTGATATCCCCACCATATATATCCCTGTATAGTAACAGTCCAGTCCTGGCTCTCATCCAGCCATGTCTCTGATATCTCCACCATATATATCCTGTATAGTAACAGCCCAGTCCTGGCTCTCCTCCAGCCATGTCTCTGATATCCCCACCATATATATCCTGTATAGTAACAGCCCAGTCCTGGCTCTCATCCAGCCATGTCTCTGATATCTCCACCATATATATCCTGTATATTAACAGCCCAGTCCTGGCTCTCCTCCAGCCATGTCTCTGATATCCCCACCATATATATCCTGTATAGTAACAGCCCGGTCCTGGCTCTCGCCCAGCCATGTCTCTGATATCTCCACCATATATATCCTGTATAGTAACAGCCCAGTCCTGGCTCTCCTCCAGCCATGTCTCTGATATCCCCACCATATATATCCCTGTATAGTAACAGCCCAGTCCTGGCTCTCATCCAGCCATGTCTCTGATATCTCCACCATATATATCCTGTATAATAACAGCCCAGTCCTGGCTCTCCTCCAGCCATGTCTCTGATATCTCCACCATATATATCCTGTATATTAACAGCCCAGTCCTGGCTCTCATCCAGCCATGTCTCTGATATCTCCACCATATATATCCCTGTATATACCAGCCCAGTCCTGGCTCTCCTCCAGCCATGTCTCTGATATCTCCACCATATATACCCCTGTATAGTAACAGCCCAGTCCTGGCTCTCGTCCAGCCATGTCTCTGATATCTCCACCATATATACCCTGTATAATAACAGCCCAGTCCTGGCTCTCCCCCAGCCATGTCGCTGATATCTCCACCATATATATCCTGTATATTAACAGCCCAGTCCTGGCTCTCCTCCAGCCATGTCTCTGATATCTCCACCATATATACCCCTGTATAGTAACAGCCCAGTCCTGGCTCTCGTCCAGCCATGTCTCTGATATCTCCACCATATATATCCTGTATATTAACAGCCCAGTCCTGGCTCTCATCCAGCCATGTCTCCGATATCTCCACCATATATACCCTGTATAATAACAGCCCAGTCCTGGCTCTCCTCCAGCCATGTCTCTGATATCCCCACCATATATATCCCTGTATAATAACAGCCCGGTCCTGGCTCTCGTCCAGCCATGTCTCTGATATCTCCACCATATATATCCCTGTATAATAACAGCCCAGTCCTGGCTCTCATCCAGCCATGTCTCTGATATCCCCACCATATATATCCTGTATATTAAGAGCCCAGAGTCCTGGCTCTCGTCCAGTCATGTCTCCGATATCCCTACCATATATATCCTGTGTATTAAAGGGATCCTGTCACCCCCAAAACACCTTTAAACCTATTAAAACCTGTCCCTAGAGCATATTAACACTTTCCCTACACTCCTTTTAGCTCCTAAATGCACAGAGTCAAAGTGAATATAAACGTTTTATAAGTACCTCATTACTGATGATAATGAGTGACTATGCTATTCATAGTCACTCATTCAGGCTGCCCCTCTTCATACTATGACGCCTCCATAGGCGTGATCTTCATGAGAGATTCAAATTGCCGCCTCCCTGCGCGCCTCCCCGCTGTGGCTTGTGTCGGCCGGGCTTCAGCGTGGGGCTGTATGACGCGATCCGCGTCATATCCGGCGCCGGGTGACGTATACAGCCGCGCCGCTCTGTCAGCTTCAAAATGCGCACTGCGCATGCGCAGTGCGGGACTTGAAGCCAACAGCGGCGCCGGTGTAAATACGTCACCCGGCGCCGGGAATGACGCGGATCGTGTCATACAGCCCCACGCTGAAGCCCGGCCGACACAAGCCACAGCGGGGAGGCGCGCAGGGAGGCGGCAATTTGAATCTCTCATGAAGATCACGCCTATGGAGGCGTCATAGTATGAAGAGGGGCAGCCTGAATGAGTGACTATGAATAGCATAGTCACTCATTATCATCAGTAATGAGGTACTTATAAAACGTTTATATTCACTTTGACTCTGTGCATTTAGGAGCTAAAAGGAGTATAGGGAAAGTGTTAATATGCTCTAGGGACAGGTTTTAATAGGTTTAAAGGTGTTTTGGGGGTGACAGGATCCCTTTAACAGCCCAGTCCTGGCTCTCATCCAGCCATGTCTCTGATATCTCCACCATATATATCCTGTATAATAACAGCCCAGTCCTGGCTCTCGTCCAGCCATGTCTCTGATATCTCCACCATATATATCCTGTATAATAACAGCCCAGTGCTGGCTCTCATCCAGCCATGTCTCTGATATCTCCACCATATATATCCTGTATAATAACAGCCCAGTCTGGCTCTCATCCAGCCATGTCTCTGATATCTCCACCATATATATCCTGTATAGTAACAGTCCAGTCCTGGCTCTCGTCCAGCCATGTCTCTGATATCTCCACCATATATATCCTGTATAATAACAGCCCAGTCCTGGCTCTCGTCCAGCCATGTCTCTGATATCCCCACCATATATACCCTGTATAGTAACAGCCCAGTCCTGGCTCTCGTCCAGCCATGTCTCTGATATCTCCACCATATATATCCTGTATAATAACAGCCCAGTCCTGGTCTCCTCCAGCCATGTCTCTGATATCTCCACCATATATATCCTGTATAGTAACAGCCCAGTCCTGGCTCTCGTCCAGCCATGTCTCTGATATCCCACCATATATATCCTGTATAGTAACAGCCCAGTCCTGGCTCTCATCCAGCCATGTCTCTGATATCTCCACCATATATATCCTGTATAATAACAGCCCAGTCCTGGCTCTCGTCCAGCCATGTCTCTGATATCTCCACCATATATATCCTGTATATAACAGTCCAGTCCTGGCTCTCGCCAGCCATGTCTCTGATATCCCACCATATATATCCTGTATATAACAGCCCAGTCCTGGCTCTCATCCAGCCATGTCTCTGATATCTCCACCATATATATCCTGTATAATAACAGCCCAGTCCTGGCTCTCGTCCAGCCATGTCTCTGATATCCCCACCATATATATCCTGTATAATAACAGCCCAGTCCTGGCTCTCCTCAGCCATGTCTCCGATATCTCCACCATATATATCCTGTATAATAACAGCCCAGTCCTGGCTCTCGTCCAGCCATGTCTCTGATATCTCCACCATATATATCCCTGTATAATAACAGCCCAGTCCTGGTTCTCATCCAGCCATGTCTCTGATATCTCCACCATATATATCCTGTATAATAACAGCCCGGTCCTGGCTCTCCTCCAGCCATGTCTCTGATATCTCCACCATATATATCCTGTATAATAACAGCCCAGTCCTGGCTCTCGTCCAGTCATGTCTC
Organism: Allobates femoralis; assembly: GCA_033576535.1. Lineage (NCBI taxonomy): Eukaryota > Metazoa > Chordata > Amphibia > Anura > Aromobatidae > Allobates > Allobates femoralis. The sequence goes on from JARQOC010000003.1 coordinate 22,370,203, forward strand.
TGATATCCCCACCATATATATCCTGTATATATGCTCCCCCGCTGCAGACATCCTGTTCTCATCCCAGCAACTGAGCACTGCAGCATGTAGGAGCACAGCGCATAATGTCCTGCACCGAGCTCCTCAGGCTGTCAGCTCAGCTGCCGAGATAACAGCAGGACGTGGTGATGGGCGGTGAGTATTATCATCAGTCCACTGCTGCCTGCGGGATATTCACCGCTCCCACACAGTGTGCGTGGGAAGCCGTGTATATCCACTGTCTTTAAGTACAGGCACACGTGATTGGTTGATCATGTGTGCCCGCTGTTTAAGCTAATTTAATATGCGCCGCTCCCCCCCGCCCACCTCTCAGTGCAGGCTTCAGTGCTGAGAGGTGATGGGCCGGGAAGAGCAGTGAATATTAAATGATCTTAATCAGCGGGACCACATGGTGTCTGGCAGGCGCTCTACAGCCTGCTCCTGCCGCTGGTGACTGGCCCCTGCCTCCAGTGACCCGCTCCAGCACCGCTGCCCCCCACAGCCACAGCGGGAATTTTCTCAGCATAATAAATGTGCTGAAGAAGTTGGCTTATACAAAAGTATATACGGTAATCTGGATTTGCTGGAGAGGAGCTGCAGGGAAAAGTACCGTATATACTTGTGTATAAGCCGACCCGTGTATAAGCCGACCCCCCTACTTTTGCCCCCAAAACCTGGGAAAATCTATTGACTCGTGTATAAGCCGAGGGTGGACCCCAGCACAGGTATACAGCCCCAAGCAGTGTGGTATACAGCAGCCCCAGAGGTATACAGCAGCAGCCCCAGTGGTATATACAGCAGCAGCCCCAGTGGTAGTATACACGCAGCCCCAGTAATAGATACAGCCCCAGTGGTAGTAGATACAGCCCCAGTGGTAGTAGATACAGCCCCAGTGGTAGTATATGCAGCCCCAGTGGTAGTAAACAGCCCCCCCCCTCCTTATCATGTCCCCCCCCCCAGGCTGCGGCAGCTGTCAAAATAACAAACACTTCATACATCACCTTCCGGCGCAGCTCCTCCGCTCCTCTGCTCCTCCGGTCCCGGCTTCTTCTTCTTTTTTGTGTCGGCTTCTGTGACCGCGCGCAGGAAATGACGTCATCTCCTGCGCCCGGTCACATGACACCGGCACAAGAAGGAAGAAGCCGGGACCGGAGGAGCAAAGGAGCGGAGGAGCTGCGCCGGAAGGTGATGTATGAAGTGTTTGTTATTTTGACAGCTGCCGCAGCCTGGGGGGACATGATAAGGAGGGGGGGGCTGTTTATTACTGCTGGGGGACCCATAATAAGGAGGGGGGGGGGCTGTGTAGTGCAATATGCACGGCATCCCCCCGCCGCTGATGGACGGGGGGATGCCGTGCATATTCATTGCACTAATGAGGCGGCCCCACGTGACCGCCTGCGGTCACTGCGGCCCCCTCCTGCCTCCTCCAGCCACCGGTCACAGCCCCCCCCCCCACACAGCATACCGTATGACTCGTGTATAAGCCGAGGGGGGGGACTTTTCAGCCCAATTTTTGGGCTGAAAAACTCGGCTTATACACGAGTATATACGGTAATTCCACCTAATACTCAACTTAATCAAGTAACTCCAGGTTTAGTCCTTCCTGGTTTATGTATATAGTGATTTAGACAAATGATTTACACATTAATTATATCTATTATATCTATCAGGAAACAACAGGGGCAGAAGAACGCACAAGTCAACCAAGCATGGAGAACATAGGTAAGCCGATCATCCAACTTCCTACAAGAAATATCTAGATATTGTAGAAAAAAGGTGATAATCTGTGCATTTACCATCTCTACTCTTTATAAAGGGAATCTGTTGTCATATTTTTACATTATTCTATTATTTGTTTAATATTAATATCACCTGATACATTTCATTTCTTCATCATTTTATCTCTGTTTTACTAAAAGAGTGCGAGGCATGTATGATCTGGAGGAGAAAGCGACGTGACATCCCAGCAAGAGAACTGAGTAACATCCCCATGAGACAGACAAGTAACTTCTCAGCATGACAGCCGAGTAACATCCCGAGTAGACAGCCAAGTAACACCCCAACAAGAGACCTGAGCAACACGCCGGCAGCAGAGCCAAGCAACACGCCCGCAACAGAGCCAAGCAAGAAGCCGGCAACAGAGCCAAGCAAGAAGCCGGCAACAGAGCCAAGCAAGAAGCCGGCAACAGAGCCAAGCAAGAAACCAGCAGGAGAGCCAAGCAAGAAACCAGCAGGAGAGCCAAGCAAGAAACCAGCAGGAGAGCCAAGCAAGAAGCCGGCAACAGAGCCAAGCAAGAAGCCGGCAACAGAGCCAAGCAAGAAACCAGCAGGAGAGCCAAGCAAGAAACCAGCAGGAGAGCCAAGCAAGAAACCAGCAGGAGAGCCAAGCAAGAAACCAGCAGGAGAGCCAAGCAACACCCTGGTGAGAGAGCCAAGTGCGAATATATTTATATAGATTAGACAATGTGATTTTCTGGATTTTATTTTTGATATTCTATCTCTCACTGGTAAAATTAACCGACCCTTAAAATTATAGACAGTAAGTTTTCCCACTGACAAAGACATGAACAAACTCAGCAAGGGATCAAATACTTATTTCTTTCACTGTATTTGCCCCATCATGGTATATGCCTCATCCTGTTATATGCCCTATCCTGGTATATGTCCTATCCTGCTATATACGCCATGCTGCATATGCCTTATCCTGGTATATATCCTTCATCCTGGTGTATGCCCCATCCTGGTGCATTCTCCATCCACTGCGAACACTTAAAATAAAAAATAATTACACTCGCCCCTCCATCGCTCTGCTGCTGCAGACGTCCTGTTCTCATTCAGGCAACTGAGCACTGCAGCATGTAGGAGCACAGCGCATGACGTCACAGTCCTACACCGAGCTGCTCAGGCTATCAGCTGCCGGGATAACAGCAGGACGTGGCGAAGGGCGGTGAGTATTATCATCAGTCCACTGCCGCCTGCCGGGATATTCACATTATCATCAGTCCACTGCCGTCAACCGGGATATACACATTATCATCAGGCCACTGCCGCCAGCCGGGATATTCACATTATCATCAGGCCACTGCCGCCTGCCGGATATTCACATTATCATCAGGCCACTGCCGCCTGCCGGGATATTCACATTATCATCAGGCCACTGCCGCCTGCCGGGATATTCACATTATCATCAGGCCACTGCCGCCTGCCGGGATATTCACATATCATCAGTCCACTGCCGCCTGCCGGGATATTGACATTATCATCAGTCCACCACCGCCTGCCGGGATATTCACATTATCATCAGTCCACTGCCGCCTGCCGGATATTCACATTATCATCAGTCCACTGCCGCCTGCCGGGATATTCATATTCTCATCAGTCCACTGCCGCCTGCCGGGATATTCACATTATCATCAGTCCACCGCCGCCTGCCAGGATATTCACCACTCCCACATAGTGTGCGTGGGAAGGCGTGAATATCCATTGTCTTTAATTACGGGCACACGTGATTGGTTGATCATGTGTGCCCGCTGTTTATGCTAATTTAATATCCGCCGCTCCCCTTTTTTCCAGGAGCCATAACTTTTTATTTTTCCATCAATACATACATATGAGGGCTTGTTTATTGTGGGACGAGTTGTACTTTTCAAAGCCATCATTCATTTTACCATATGGTTTACTGGAAAGTGGGAGAAAATTTCTAAGTGCGATGAAATTGAAAAAGAAATGCAATTACACAATTGTTTTGGGGATTTTTTATTTACCAAGTTCACTATATGGTAAAACTGACAATATGATGCATTGTGTCAGTACTATATGATAACACTGACATGTCGGTATGATGTGTGGGGTCAGTATTATATGGCAACACTGTGTCGGTATGATGTCTGGGGTTTGTACTATATGGTAACACTGATGTGTCAGTATGATGTCTGGAGTCGGTACTATATGGTAACACTGAGGTGTCAGTATGATGTCTGGGGTCAGTACTATATGGTAACACTGAGTCGGTATAATGTCTGGAGTCGGTACTATATGGTAACACTGAGGTGTCAGTATGATGTCTGGGGTCAGTACTATATGGTAACACTGAGGTGTCAGTATGATGTCTGGGGTCAGTACTATATGGTAACACTGAGGTGTCGCTATGATGTCTGGGGTCAGTACTATATGGTAACACTGACATGTCGGTATGATGTCTGGGGTCAGTACTATATGGTAACACTGAGGTGTCGGTATGATGTCTGGGATCAGTACTATATGGTAACACTGAGTCGGTATGATGTCTGGAGTCTGTACTATATGGTAACACTGAGGTGTCAGTATGATGTCTGGGGTCAGTACTATATGGTAACACTGAGGGGTTGTATGATTTCTCGGGTCAGTACTATATGGTAACACTGATGTGTCGTATGATGTCTGGGGTCAGTACTATATGGTAACACTGAGGTGGCGGTATGGTGTCTCAGGTCAGTACTATATGGTAACACTGATGTGTCGGTATGATGTCTGGGGTCAGTACTATATGGTAACACTGAGGTGGCGGGTCATAAAATGGTGTCTTTAGGTCTAGTATACTATGGTAACACTGAGTGTCGGTATGATGTCTGGGGTCAGTACTATATGGTAACACTGAGTGTCAGTATGATGTCTGGGGTCAGTACTATATGGTAACACTGAGTGTCGGTATGATGTCTGGGGTCAGTACTATATGGTAACACTGACGTGTCGGTATGATGTCTGGGGTCAGTACTATATGGTAACACTGAGTGTCGGTATGATGTCTCGGGTCAGTACTAATGGTAACACTGAGGCTCGGTATCGATGTCTGGGGTCAGTACTATATGGTAACACTGAGGTGTCGGTATGATGTCTGGGGTCAGTACTATATGGTAACACTGAGGCGTCGGTACGATGTCTGGGGTCAGTACTATATGGTAACTGATGTGTCGGTATGATGCCTCGGGTCAGTACTATATGGTAACACTGAGGTGTCGGTATGAAGTCTAGTACTATATGGTAACACTGTTCTGACACTATGATGCATCGGGCCACTACGAGTTTGTAGATACCAAACATGTTACTTTTATCTAAAGGGTGAAAAATTATTCAGAAGTTTGTAAACAAAAATAATTGCACTTTTGACGCCATTTTTCCAAGATCCATCGTGTTCTAATTTTTGGGGATTTAGGGCTGTGTAAGTCTTATTTTTTGCATCTTGAGCTGTTTTCAATTCTACCATTTTTGTGTAGATGTGATGTTTTGATCACTTGTTATTGTACTTTATGTTTTTTGTTCACCGCAACTTTGCAATAATTTTGGTATTTTGACTTTTTTCTCATTACATAGTTTACCGATCAGATTAATTGATATTATATTTTGATAGAATGAGCCTTTCTGAACGCGGCGATACCACATATTTGTACTTTTTAATAGCTTTATTTCCAATGGAGCAAAAGGGGGTGATTTGAACCTTTATGGTTTTTTAAAAAATTTTTGCCATATTTTAAAAACTTTTTTTCATTTTTTCTTCATTTTACTTTGCCCCTTTAGGGCACCTCAAAATTGCAGTGTCCGATCACTTTTGCTATACAGAGCGATGCTTCAGCATCCTCAGTGCTGCAGAAGTGAATGCCGGCGCTAGGGCATCGTTCACAGGAAGTGAGTCATCACAGCGTCAGGGGTCATCATCTGACCCTGCACTGTCAAGGCTACACATCAGTGCCCGTGATCATGTCACGGGGTCGCCGATACAGCCTGGGAACAGCACGATCCCCACTGGAGCATCGTACATCTCTCTGTCAGTGTCTGACAGCGCAATTTAAGGGGTTAACATAGGCATTTGTGCAGGGAATGATGCAAGGTCAGCACTGACACCACATCAAAGGCAGGGAGGCGACCTAAGAAGTACAGCTAAATTACAAATTGTTGTTGTTAAATAAAAAGTAAAAAAAAGGTACATTATATCTCGCTTTTGTCCATATTTAGCCTTTTAGCACCACTACCAGCAAGAAAATCAATAAGAACATCAAGTCCGGACCTAAAACCTCAGACCCAAAATCAGCAAATAAAGGAACATCTGAAATGGGCAAAAAACAAGGCAAAGAGAGAAAACAGGGTAAGTGTGAGAATCTCCTGTATGTTGTGTGATGTCGGTCAGTGAGAAGAAGCCATTCAGGGCAGATGTGATCTGTCAGTGCTGGGATTGTCACCTGTGATGGCTGACAATGATCCCGCACCTCTGTATGGAGAAGATTTCTCAGCTGACCCATCACTGTACAGTGCTATCATGTAATATGGGTCCCATCACTGACATTATATTTATTTCTTATAGGTTCCAAATTCAGCAAGATGTTATTATGTTGCCGGCAAGGTTTATCAAGGGTTGCCCGTAAAATAGCATTTTTTTCTTGTTTCGATTTGCCTACTGATGACTAAAAGACTGTAAACCACCACATCTACTGCACTAAAGAAAGAAAATCCACTCTCAATGCTGGACCGCTTTGTCTTGTGGCCATGACCCTAATATAGGATAAGATCGGATAAGATGTAGGATAGGATATGATATAGGATAAGATATAGGATAGCATAAAATATAGGATAAGATATAGGATAGCATAAAATATAGGATAAGATATGGGATAAAATAAGGTATATGATAAGATAGGATAAGATGTAGCATAGGATAAAATATAGGATACGATAAGGCATATGCTAAAATAAGATATTGGATAAGATATAGATGAAGATAGAGGATAAGATAATATATAGGGTAAGATAAGATATAGCATAGGATAACATGGATAAGCTATAGGGTAAGATACGCCATAGGCTAATGGTGGGTTTACACGCAATGATATCCTGAACGATATCCTTGAAACGTCACGGATTTGTGATCGTTCAAAAGATATCGTTTGTGCGTTGTTGCGTGTAAACCAACGATATATGATGAAAAAAATCATTAAATCGTTCATCCTAGATTTGAGATCCTGACCTTGTGTTGCTAATCATGAATATTCTCTTTTCTTCCTCTTCTAGATTCCCTAAAACTGGCAGGAATCTTTCCCTGATCTATCTAGTATCCTTTCAACACGATTCTGCACCCCGGCCTGTAATGCGCATGCGCGGGTTTATTCCTATACCGCGCATGCGGTCCACGGCCGCAATGCGTTCCAAAGACCGGAAGGCGGAAGTTCCCGCACTATCCGGTCGCGATATAAGGAACGGCGGTCACAGCGCTCACCGCCAGCACAAGTCCCCCACATGGACACAGTACGTGCGCACTTCACCTTGCAGCCACTATTAGGGCTTTGGACATCTATAATTGAATGTTCCCTCTTATCCTTGCCTCCACAGTATATTCACCACTAAAGCCCCTGGTAAGTGCATTATATGGATCCCCCATATGAAATAGTATTACAATCTATATGCACATAGAATACTGACTGGGACTTTACCTATGTTCCCTATAGTCGGCAGAACCTGTGAGCCACATGAAATAGTGTTCACATACACAGGTAAATAATTCCTTTTCATATCATTGATTCTAATCAGTAACTAAATATAAGTATTCAACTAATTATTAATATTAATTCCTATTATCAGGATTTCCACAGTAAAAAGGTGATGAAAATATAGGGACTAATAATTACCCTATAAACCCATGTCTAACCTCACAAGGTAGTTTTTTATGCAGTTTTGATAGTACTCACTATCCCCTGCCCTAGTAGTCTGACACCTTTATCCTATTTGATTTGACTTAATATGCACTTTGATCTTTTCTCTAATCCTGGTCACGTATAGCATAACTAAAACAGAATTATATCTCCTTAATATCCTTTGATAGACTCATTGTTCTATAGGAGAATCCCAATCAGCAACTGAAGATCAAACGAGTTTTCACATGGTGATGGGTATCTTGTGGAATCGTTATTATAACGAACTCTATAATTTTCTCTTTATCACACTGTATATAATTTTCAAATGATTAACTAGCAGTATAGACTAGTGTAAATTTTTGTTATGCAGAAATGAATGCTGACATTTTTCCATTTTTTGTTTAATTTTCATGCAATGTAAGGTATTGTCTGTACTGAAGAAAGCCCAACAGGGCTGAAAACGTTCTACCAATTTTTGTTACATGACTTCAACCTGTGAGCAATAAAAAGCACCACTAGCAAAAAAACTGCAAGTTTCTATCTCAGTTTTTCCTTGGTGTGCCAGAATGAATTCTTTTAGATGCTGGACTTTTTTTCTTCTGTGCACCTGCTACTTCATAGTGAGCCAAACTTTATATTATACATTGTTTAGTGTGACACCTTTCTAAAATCTCCTATTCCTGCCGCTTTAATTTATCGTTCACTCCTTGTTCTCCTATGTAACTGCTGCACCGCCAAAATGGATATCGTTAACGTTGTGTGTGACAACGCATGAGCGATAATTCTATATCGTTCGTATGATTACTGTCACGTGACTTTACTAAGGATATCATTCAGGATATCCTTGCGTGTAACGCCACCATTAGATAAGATATAGGATAAGATAATATATAGGGTAATGGTGGCTTCTCACACAAGGATATCGTTAAGGATATCCTTAGAACGATCACGTGACAGTGATCGTTCCCACATCGTTAGTGCGTTGTCATACACAAGCATTGCCAAATTTAAGATAGTTAACGATATCCTTGTGCGTGACAACGCACTAACTGTCAGAAGGATCACGGTCATGTGACATAGGTATCAATCTCGTTCACCTATATTCTTGTGTGTGACAGTACCATGAGAGAGATACAATAGAATAGGATTTATAGGATAGGATAGATATGATAATATAGGTCAGCTAGGATAGGATAGAATAGGATTCATAGGATAGGGTAGATAAGATAGGGTAGATGGGAATGGATACGATAGATAGGAGAGGGAGTATAGATACGATAGGATAGCTAGGATAATATAGGACAGTTAGGATAGGATGGATAGGATGGACGGATAGAATGGATAGGATAGGATGGATAGATAGGAGAGAGGATAGATAGGATAGGATAATGTAGGACAGTTAGGATAGGATAGAAAAGATAGTATGGATAGATAGGAGAGAGGATAGGATAGAATAGATAGGATAGGATGGATAGATAGAGAGGATACTATAGTTAAATAGATAGATGAATAGATAGGAAATGGCCACTTTACACGCTAGGATATAGGTGAATGAGATCGTTAGCTATGTCACGTGTCCGCGATCCTTCCATCGTTAGTGCATTCTCACACGCAAGGATATCGTTAACGTTCTTAAATTTGGCAACGCTCCAGCTATTTGGAGAAGATCGTTTGAACGATTTTACAAAGCGCCAGGAATAGGAGAATTATGAACGACATCATTCAATAAGGCGTCACACTGAACGATGATGCGGCTTCCCAGGACGTTAGCGTGTGATGTGGCCTAAAGATAGATATAGATATAGGTAGATGGATGAATAGATAGGTTCCAGGACACTGGATTGGACTGGGAACACAGGCAGGACGGGTCAGGATTCAGGCTGGTCCCAAGACACAGGGCTCCTGGTTACACACAGGCTTCAGGTGCAGGACACAGGTTGGTGCCAAGTCAGAACACAGACAGGATGAGTCCAGGAACATAGACAGGATGAGTCCAGGAACATAGACAGGATGAGTCCAGGAACATAGACAGGATGAGTCCAGGAACATAGACAGGATGAGTCCAGGAACATAGACAGGATGGGTCCAGGAACATAGACAGGATGGGTCCAGGAACATAGACAGGATGGGTCCAGGAACATAGACAGGATGGGTCCAGGAACATAGACAGGATGGGTCCAGGAACATAGACAGGATGGGTCCAGGAACATAGACAGGATGGGTCCAGGAACATAGACAGGATGGGTCCAGGAACATAGACAGGATGGGTCCAGGAACATAGACAGGATGGGTCCAGGAACATAGACAGGATGGGTCCAGGAACATAGACAGGATGGGTCCAGGAACATAGACAGGATGGACATAAGAGGTCAGGGACATTAGCAGGCACAGGGCTGGTAACAGGAAGGACTGAGTATGGACAATTACACAGGGTTGGACACCACCAGGGCTGTGGAGTCGGAGTCGTGGAGTCTGAGTCGCTGCCCATTTTGGTGGAGTCGGAGTTGGAGTCGGTAGAAAATGTTCTGACTCCGACTCCTAAAATATATAATAGTAGTTCAATGCAGAATGTGCTGAATATTATTATTATGATTTATTATTATGTTCTATCTAAATATCTTGATTATTATGTCATTATAATGATTAAAGCCTAATGTTACCATTGACCTACAATAATATTATCACTTAAAAATGAGTCATGACTAAAGGAGTCGGAGTTGGAGTCGGAGCCAGGGAAATTCAGGAGTCTGAGTCTGAGTTGGAGTCTGTGGTTTGATTTACCGACTCCACAGCCCTGGACACCACACAGGGCTCGGTTAGGAAACCTAATGAGTTGCTCAGGGTACTCACAAAAGGGAAAAGGAGAACTTTAAAACCTAGGGACACCAATTCAAGATGCGCCCACTGCCCCTATAAGATAGGAGGAAGTGTGTGTGCACACACCCTCGACTAATAACCAGGATCCCCAGCAAGACAAGCACAGGGCCTGGGGCCTAGACACACGTGGATGTCTGTACAGTAGAGCAGAGGACCACACAGCACGTGGGCAGGAGACCAAGCAAGCAGCCAAGAATGTAACGGCATCGGTATCCCAGCTGGGTCGGGGAGTGCAGGGACATCGGAAGGACACACCGGAGTGCCGGCCCATGTAGGGCCTAGATTTCCTTCACTACAGAACCTCAGGCACCCTCTTCCAGTCCTTACCGCTCCTAGTCCTGTGCCTGCTGATGTCCCTGATCTCTTGTGTCCGTCCTGTCTATGTTCCTGGACCCGTCCTGTCTGTGTACTGTCTTGGTACCAGCCTGTGTCTTGCACTTGAAGCCTGTGTGTAACCAGGAGCCCTGTGTCCTGGGACCAGCCTAAATCCTGCACCCATTTATGTGTCCTGTGTGTGTTAGTTTGTGCCCTGCATCTGAGGTCCTGGATTCCTGCACCTGCCCTTCTGTGTATATGATACCTTGAGCCTTGCCTGATATCTGGAACCTGTCGGTGTTTGACCACCTCAACCCAATGTCCGGAGCCAGGCCTGATGTCCGGAGCCAGGCCTGATGTCCGGAGCCAGGCCTGATGTCCGAGCCAGAGCAGCTGATGTCCGGAGCCAGGCCTGATGTCCGGAGCCAGGCCTGATGTCCGGAGCCAGGCCTGATGTCCGGAGCCAGGCCTGATGTCCGGAGCCAGGCCTGATGTCCGGAGCCAGGCCCGATATCTGGAGCTTAGTCTAATGTCTGACGGCCTCTGCCCAATGTAAGGAGCATGTTGGTGTCTGATGTCCTCTGCCCAATGTTAGGACTAAGGAGCCTGTTGGTGTCTGCATGTATTGACTAGAACGCTATCACTACAATTGGTTAAATAAAGCCGGCTCCATATCAGGAGAGACAAAACCAGCAACAGAATCAATAGACAAAATTGTAGTAATAGAAATAGCCGGTGTCAGAGTCAGGAGGATTACAGAACGGAGTCAGGGTCACAAGACAAAACAGGTACAGCAGTGATAGATACTTATCACTATAGTAGATACCTAACAGGTACAGCGGCGACCAATCAGCGCACTTAGCGCGTGTTTTAAAACACGCTTAAAACACGCTTCGCTGATTGGTCGCCGCGGTTGCAGCGGGGCAGGATAGTGGCGGGAGGGGCAGGATGGAGGCAGGAGGGGGGCAGGATGGATGCGGGGGGAAAACAGGATGGAGGCAGGGGGGGGCAGGATTGATGCGGGGGGGGAACAGGATGGTGGCGGGGGTGCAGGATGGTGGCAGGGGGTGGGGGGCAGGATGGAGCCGAGGGAGCAGAATGGTGGCGGGGGGGTAGGATGGAGCGAGCGAGGCAGGATGGAGCCTGGGGAGCAGGATGGTGGCGGGGGATGCAGGATGGAGCCGAGGGAGCAGGATAGAGCTGGGGGAGCAGGATGGTGGTGGGGGGGCAGTATGGAGCTGGGGGGGCAGGATGGTGGCGGGGGACCAGGTTAGAGCCGAGGAAGCAGGATGATGGTGGGGGGGGCAGGATGGAGCGAGCGGGGCAGGATAGAGCCGGGGGAGCAGGATGGTGGTGGGGGGGGGGCAGGATGGAGCCAGGGGAGCAGGATGGTGGTGGGGTGGCAGTATGGAGCTGGGGGGGCAGGATGGAGCGAGCAGGGCAGGATGGAGCCAGGGGGGACAGGATGGAAGCAGGGGGGCAGACTGGAGGTATTTGGGCAGGATGGAGCCGGAGGAGCAGGATGGAGCCGGGGGGTGGGGGGGCAGGATGGAGGCGAGGGGGCAGGATCCCCCCTCGCCCCCCTCTGTTCTCACCCGTGGCTGTCTTGAGCGATGCTGGGTGCTGAAGTCTGTGCAGCGGTCATATGACAGGGGGGTTGTGTGACGTCACATCAGCCCGCCCTGTCACATCACCGCTGTACAGGGGTGAGAATGAGGGGAGTGAGGATGGAGCGGCAGGTACCGGTGCTGGGGGTTGCCGCGGACCTCTGTGATAGCCGCGGCCGGACTCGTGTATCCTGGCGATAGCTACGCCTATGCGTCGCTGTCGCCTGATTTCAGCTTGCCGCGAGTTTTTTTTTTTTTTGCCATAAATGATGTTTATTTTTTATATAACACAGATCAAAAACAGACACCGTCCCATGAGACATCACGGTGCAGAAAGTACAATTCAGGCAGCCAATGACGGGAGGGGGGGAAGGGGAGGGTTGGGGGGGATAATTGAGGGGGGGGGGAATGGGGCGAAGAAAGGCAGAGGAAAAGAGAAAAGAAGAAAGAAGAAGAGCGCACTCTCATCAGGACCACCACTCCTCCATTGAAGCCAATGAAGAGGGTCATCTCGGCAATTTCGCCGCCAGGGGATGTAATGCCCACAGCTCCAATGCCTCTCTTCCGTATCTCCTGGAGGGAGCGTCCATTGCCAGATAAAATTCATGGGTAAAGATCAGGTTGAGTTTTGCTGTGAGGTCTGCCATAGATGGGGGTGCAACGTCTTTCCAAGCCGGTGCAACGTCTTTCCAAGCCGCTGCAATGCACAGTCTCGCAGCTACCAGAACATAAGTAGTCAGGTGTCTCTGAACAGGGGGCAGGGCCTCCAGTCCAATATGCAAGACAGCCATCTGGGGCACGAGCGGGAGTCTCACATCCAAAATGGAATGCAAAAGTCCCTCCACCAAGAGCCAAAATTGATCCATCCGTGGGCAGGACCACCAGATGTGGGCCAGAGACCCCCTCTGGCCACACATCCGCCAGCAGAGGGGGGAAGCCTGTCCGCCGAACCTAGACAGTCTGGCGGGAGACATATACCAGCGAAGATGTGTCTTCTTGAGCTATTCGATGTGATTTATGCACTTAGATGCCGACAATACACACCCTCCCAGTCATCTTCGTCTGCCACGAAACTCCAGTCACGTTCCCATTTACTTCTGTAAGAAAGACCAGAGGGGGAGTCAAGTGTCAACAATCCGTTATAAATCAGGGACAACCCTTTCGTTACTGTCGGTTCTGCCAAGACAAAGGAACGTAAAGGGGAAAGTCCAGGGGCCCCCAGCACCATTCTAGGTCTGTTCCGGACACGAAGTGGGATATCTAGCACAGTTGGAAAAAAGTGCTCCGGAGGGAGGGATAGTTAGACACCAGCTCCCCAAACGTGATGAGGCAGCTATGTATAGTCAAGTCAGCCAATGTCTTAATTCCCTGTTTAGTCCAAGCCGTCAAATTCAGTGAAGGGATGTGCATCTGGAACGCTGCCAGTGGCACCGAAGCTGCAGGAAGACTAGTCCAAGCCTCCGGAGCGCGTCTCCAAGCATTATTAGGGCATTAATTGTGGCCATTCCATATACGGTCCGGGTCGGGGCTATTGATTCAGAAGCTAACCGTTGGCGGAGGGAACCCCCAGGGACCTCCTGAGACTCTATTTGCAGCCAGCCTAAAGGTTCCGTCTCAAGCCACCTCAGCTTGGAGACCTCAAGAAGTGAGGCCTTGTAATATGACAGGACGTCCGGGACACCCATACCTCCCCGCCTCAACCCTTGGTACATAGTTTTCCTGTGAACTCTTGGATGCTTCGACGCCCATATAAACTTATTAGTCGCCGTCTGTATCTGTGTCAGCAGGTTCGTTGGGAAGGAGAGAGGGATGCACCTGAAAAGGTACAGTAATTTAGGCAGCCAGACCATCCTATAGGCCTGAACACGCGCTATCCATGACAGAGGGAGGAGGGACAACGAGTCTGTCGCCTTCCGCAGAGCCTCCAGGAAGTGCTCGGCATTCCGCCTGACCAGCTCACGTGGGTGACAGAGGGTGATCCCCAAATATGGGATGCCCTCAGGAGACCAGCGAAAGGGGAGAGAGCGTGCGAGGTGGTCAGCCTCCTCACCAGGAATGTGGACTGGGAAGATCACAGATTTGGTCGGGTTCAATTTGTAGTAGGGAAGTTCGGAAAACTTATGAAGCAGAGCCAGAACTCTTGGGAGCGAAGCAGAGGGTTGGGTGCAGGAGACTATTATATCGTCTGCATAAAGTCCCACAACATGGTTTTTCGCTCCCACCTGGAGACCACTGATGGAGCGATCTGCCCGGATAGAGGCGGCAAGCGGCTCTACCACCAGGGCAAATATTAGGGGGGACAAGGGACAACCCTGTCTGGTGCTATTGGAAATCCCAAAGGGACCAGATAGGTATCCCAAGGAGAAAACCCTCGCCGACGGGCTCGAGTGGAGGCTGAGAATCGCCGACAGGATAGGGCCGGAAAAACCGAACCCCTTCAGCAACTCCTCCACGTAACCCCAATGCACCCTATCGAACGCCTTCTCGGCGTCCAGAGAGAGGAATGCACTGGGGCACCCTCACCTCTCCGCTAAATCAATTAAATCAAGCATCCGTCGGCTCCCGTCCCTGGCCTGGCGGCGAGCCACAAAGCCCACCTGATCCGGGTCCACCAAGAGAGGAACAACATCCAAGAGTCTGGTTGCAAGCAGCTTGGAAAAAATTTTTGTCGGTGTTCAGCAGGGAGATCGGGCGGTAGCTCTCCGGAAACTCTGCACTCTTGCCAGGCTTGAGTATCGTTGAGATTGACGCCTCTAGGGCCTCAGATGGTATGGAGCCCGTTGACCTCCAACTGTTGAACAGACGCACAAGAAATGGAGCCAAAATCAAACTATACGTCTTGTAATATCTACTTATATAATCCGCAGTTGGGAATTCGGGCGTTGTCGCCGAATCCCGACATGCTTTGCGGGACTGCGAGTGATGACGCGCAGCGTCATCACGAGCCGCAGCCGCACTACTGTAAAAAAAAAAAAAGTTAATGCTCACCTCTCCCCGAGCCCCCGCCGTCTCCTGCCGTCTTCCTCCAGGCTTCCAGTGGCTGCCGCAGGCTCCGAGTGTCTGCAGAGCTCTTCTACTGCAGTCAAGGACCTGTGGTGATGTCACAGTCACGTGACACCAGGTTACTCCATGGTAACCTGGTGTCACGTGACTCTGACATCACCACAGGTCCTGAACTGCAGTAGCAGACCTGTGCTGACACCGGCAGCCTGCGGGAGCCACTGGGAGCTACACACAGGAGTGATCCCAGGAGCTGACAATCTACACACAGGAGTGATCCCTGATCCCAGGAGCTGACAGTCTACACACAGGACTGATCCCAGGAGCTGACAGTCTACACACAGGACTGATCCCAGGAGCTGACAGTCTACACACAGGAGTGATCCCAGGAGCTGACAGTCTACACACAGGAGTGATCCCAGGAGCTGACAGTCTACACACAGGAGTGATCCCAGGAGCTGACAGTCTACACACAGGAGTGATCCCAGGAGCTGACAGTCTACACACAGGAGTGATCCCAGGAGCTGACAGTCTACACACAGGACTGATCCCAGGAGCTGACAGTCTACACACAGGACTGATCCCAGGAGCTGACAGTCTACACACAGGACTGATCCCAGGAGCTGACAGTCTACACACAGGACTGATCCCAGGAGCTGTACCGTCTACACCTGTACCTTGATCCCAGCTGTCCTCTACACTCTGTCCCTCATTCCTCTACACTCTGTCCCTCTCATGTCTCTGTCCCACTCTGTCCCTCTCATGTCTCTCTCACTCTGTCCCTCTCATGTCTCTCTACACTCTGTCCCTCTCATGTCTCTCTACACTCTGTCCCCTCATGTCTCTCTACACTCTGTCCCTCTCATGTCTCTCTACACTCTGTCCCTTCATTCTCTCACACTTGTCCTCTCTGTCTACACTCTGTCCCTCTCATGTCTCTCTACACTCTGTCCCTCTCATGTCTCTCTACACTCTCTGTAATGCGTGTATACTGTGTCTATACTGTGTGTATAATATGTGTAATCTCTGCATACTGTCTGTCTATACAATGTCTCATGTATGTATATACTGTGTGCTTCTCTCCTCACCCCTCCACTACTGAGCCGCTTCTCTCCTCACCCCTCCACCACTGACCCGCTTCTCTCCTCAACCCTACACCACTGAGCCGCTTCTCTCCTTACCCCTCCACCACTAAGCCGCTTCTCTCCTCACCCCTCCACCACTGACCCGCTTCTCCTCACCCCTCCACCACAGACACCCATCTCTCCTCACCCCTCCACCACTGAGCCGCATCTCTCATCAGTTAATTTTTTACAGATTTTTAAAGTTTTAAAAAAAAGCGCGAATTTTGGCCTGGTATGGCTTTATCTTGTTTCTAGCCTGAGATTAAAAAAATGTAGAGAAACAAAATAAACACCATTCTACTCAATACTGTACAGGCTTCACCAGATATGTCACAATAGTATCTTTTATTTACCCATGCGAACGCAAAAGCAAAATTTTAAAACGCATTTCCGAAAAATCTGCATAATTTAAATATTTCAAAAACTGCACAGGTGTCTGCTGTGCTCTTAGCCACATCTGTACCAAATTTCAAGTTGGGATCGCGATGGGATCATATTTTAAAATATTTAACTATTATAATGTCAATTCGAAAATCTTGAATTCAGATCTGTTCAGCCTGTGGTCTAAAAGTGTGGGGTTATATTCACCAAATAATCCATGATTTTTAGACATTACTGTATTATTTTGATATGTTACAGCTTAGAAGCAGGAGAGGACATATAGGAGAAAGCTTTGTTAGAGCTCAACCTGAGAATGAACAATATTGTATTGAATATTGTACAAGCCAGGACTACGAAGAGGAGGAGAGTTTGTTAAAACATCGGTTACAGGAAGCAGAACCCATCAAAGGGACTCAGCAATCCCACACTTTCATTCCATGTAGTGAAACAGAAATAAAACCAAAGATTTTTTCCTTCAGCAAAGACAGTGAAGTCCATGAAGTGGTAGAAGGCGGCACAAGATTGGCAATGGATGACATAATGGCTATGTGACCTGTGAATATGATTGGCGCTGGTGGCGGCTACTGTACTCTCCAAAGATTGTGAAAAAGTCAGATAATAACTCAGTGACAGGCCGGACATACTCTGACACAAAAGGAAATGGTGATTGCTAGTAAGCGCTTATGGACAAGATTACATTTCACCCACTTAAAAGGGACAAATTGATGATAAAAAGCCACTTTAAAAACGTACTATTAATTGTTTGATTAGTTCATATTTTATAGAACGATGATTTAACTATTGTACTATTCTTATTAAACACTTCATAAATGACATGTTTAGTGAATAATAGAAAACTAATTTACATGTATACGGTAAATAGGGGTTAACATTTTTGGTTAATTTAATCTTGTTTAATCACACTGGAGGATATGATCACCTTTCTTCTTTTGGTTTGTTCAATGCATTCAGGTTGAACATACTGAGGTTGTGTGTCTGATGATTAAGATGTATTTATCCTGGCACTTACGGATTTGTGTTTTGTGTTTCTTTTTGTTGCATATAAATGTTTTATTCAATAAGTTGTAATAACTCATACAACCATAAAATAAAAAATATATAAATTTGACAGGTCCCAACTTGAATCTCTGCACAAATATAACCAAGAACACAAGTAACACACAGGCATTTTTTCACAATTTTCAAACTAACATTTATTTAACAATTGCGCATCAAAATTTTGAATTTGATTTTTCCCAAACAAAATATAAAAAACCATAGTCTTGTGACATATGAAATGAAAGCTGTTACCGTTCTGAGTAAAATGATGCTCTCCCATTTCATTATTTTATTTCTAGCCCGAGATAAAAAAATGTAAGGTCATACCAGGCCAAAATTCGCACTTTTGTAAAACTTTAAATATCTGTAAAAATTAACTGATTAAGAAAAAAATTCAAAACTTTTAATTTGTAATTAACTAAAGTAGTACTTCATATAGAAATAAAAAATCTAAAGACGTCAGGTAAAAAAAATATTCATATTTAGATCACTTGATATGGAATGACCCATTGACACTATTAATATTAAAATATGTTAAAATATGATCCCATTGCGATCCCAAATGAAACTTGTACATGTGGCTAGAGCACGCAGAACAGGCATTTTTTCTATTTAATTCGCGATTTTTCGATACTTAAATTTTCTTTGCGATCGCATGGTAAATATTAAAAAAATCTTGTGAAATGTGAAGCTGGACAGTTCTAAAACGTATTTTTTCATCTATTTTTTTAGCCTGAGATATGATAGAAAATGTAATGTATACCAGGCAAAAATTGCAACTTTTTTAACTTTAAATCTGTAAAAATTAACTGATAAAGAAAATTCAACTTTTTTTTTGTAATTAATAAAGTAGTCTTATATAAAAAAATAAAAAAAATCTGAGGACGTCAGAGAAAAAAAAATATTCATTTTTGGATCACTTGACATGGAATGACCCCCCTCTGTAACCTGCATTTGGTTTTTTATACCTCCCCAGTGTTTTATACTGGTTCACTGATGTTAAGAATAAATTTATGCACTTGCAATTGGTGGATCTTTGTGATTTATACACTGGGCTTTTGGCTATAGAACTCTGTACTCAGGTTGTCAATCCTTCTTAAATGTTAGTAGTGACTCCCTCATTACACCATCATGTGGAGAGAGCTCCATAGTCTCACTGCTCTTACAGTAAAGAATCCGTGTCTGTGATTAGGATTAAACCTTTTTTCCTCCAGACTTAGAGGATGCCCCCTTGTCCCCGTCTCTGTAGAGGACGCCCCCTTGTCCCCGTCTCTGTAGAGGACGCCCCCTTGTCCCCGTCTCTGTAGAGGATGCCCCCTTGTCCCAGTCTCTGTAGAGGATGCCCCCTTGTCCCAGTCTCTGTAGAGGACGCCCCCTTGTCCCCGTCTCTGTAGAGGACGCCTCCTTGTCCCCGTCTCTGTAAAGGATACCCCCTTGTCCCCGTCTCTGTAGAGGACGCCCCCTTGTCCCAGTCTCTGTAGAGGACGCCCCCTTGTCCCCGTCTCTGTAGAGGACGCCCCCTTGTCCCCGGCTCTGTAGAGGATGCCCCCTTGTCCCAGTCTCTGTAGAGGATGCCCCCTTGTCCCCGTCTCTGTAGAGGATGCCCCCTTGTCCGCGTCTCAAGAGTAAAAAAATAATTAAAAAGGTCTCTGTACTGTCCCCTCATATATTTATACATTATTATAAGATCACCCCTAAGCCTTCGTTGTTCCAAACTAAATAACCCCAAGTTTAATAACCTGTCCTGGTATTGCAGACCCTCAGTCCTCTAATAACCTATCTTGGTATTGCAGACCCCTCAGTTCTCTAATAACCTGTCTTGGTATTGCAGACCCCTCAGTCCTCTAATAACATGTCGTCTTATGTGTATTGCAGATCCCCCAGTCCTCTAATAACCTGTCTTGGTATTGCAGACCCCTCATTCCTCTAATAACCTGTCTTGGTATTGCAGACCCCTCAGTCTCTAATAACCTGTCTTGGTATTGCAGACCCCTCAGTCCTCTAATAACCTGTCTTGGTATTGCAGACCCCCAGTCCTCTAGTAACCTGTCCTGGTATTGCAGACCCCTCAGTCCTCTAATTAGACCTGTCTTGGTATTGCAGACCCCTCAGTCCTCACTAACCTGTCTTGGTATTGCAGACCCCCCAGTCCTCTAATAACCTGTCTTGGTATTGCAGACCCCCAGTCCTCTAATAACCTGTCTTGGTATTGCAGACCCCTCAGTCCTCTAATAACCTGTCTTGGTATTGCAGACCCCTCAGTCCTCTAATAACCTTTCTTGGTATTGCAGACCCCTCAGTCCTCCACTAACCTGTCTTGGTATTGCAGACCCCTCAGTCCTCTAATAACCTGTCTTGGTATTGCAGACCCCCCCAGTCCTCTAATAACCTGTCTTGGTATTGCAGACCCCCTCAGTCCTCTAATAACCTGTCTTGGTATTGCAGACCCCTCAGTCATCTAATAACCTGTCTTCGTATTGCAGACCCCTCAGTCCTCTAATATCCTGTCTTGGTATTGCAGACCCCTCAGTCCTCTAATAACCTGTCTTGGTATTGCAGACCCCTCAGTCCTCTAATAACCTGTCTTGATATTGCAGACCCCTTAGTCCTCTAATAACCTGTCTTGGTATTGCAGACCCCTCAGTCCTCTAATAACCTGTCTTAGTATTGCAGACCCCTTAGTCCTCTAATGACTTTTGTCGCTCTTCTCTGGGCCCGCTTTAGTTCAGCTATGTCTTTCTTATAAACCAGAGACCAGAATTGTACACAGTATTCTAAGTGTGGTCGCACTAGTGACTTGTATAGAGGTAAAATTATGTTCTCCTCATGAGCATCTATGCCTCTTTTAATGCATCCCATTATTTTATTTGCCTTTGTAGCACTAAATGTGAGTTTGTCATCTACCCATACACCCAGGTCTTTTTCAGTGACAGTTTTGCCCAGTGTTTTACAATTAAGCACATAATTATACCTTTTGTTTCCTCTGCCCAAGTGCGTGACCTTACATTTATCCCCATTAAAGCTCATTTGCCATTTTTGAGCCCAAGCTTCTAGTTTACATAAATCCTCCTGTAATATAAAATTGTCCTCCTCTGTATTGATTACCCTGCAGAGTTTAGTGTAATCTGCAAATATTGAGATTCTACTCTGTATGCCCCCTACAAGGTCATTAATAAATATGTTAAACAGAAGCAGGCCCTAAACTGACCCCTGTGGTACCCCACTGTTAACTGTGCCCCATTCTGAGTGTGTTCCATTGATAACCACCCTTTGTTTCCTATCACTAAGCCAGTTCTTAACCCACTTACACATATTTTCCCCTATCCCCATTGTTCTCATTTTATGTATCAACCTTTTATGTGGCACCGTATCAAAAGCTTTTGAAAAGTCCATATACACCACGTCCACTGCATTTCTTTGTCCAGTCCAGAACTTACTTCTTCATAGAAGCTTATCAGATTAGTTTGACAGGAACGGTCCCTTGTAAACCCATGTTGATATTGGGTCATAGGTTATTTTTCTGCAGATACTCCAGTATAGCATCTCGTATGGTACCTTTACACGCGGCAACATTTCTATTGTGTCAACAGGTAACTTACTGGCTGCAGTGAAATTATGGAGACAAGGTTCTATCTTGTTGCTGTGTACAAATGGAATAATGTCTCCATGATTTCACTGCAGCCAGTAAGTTACCTGTTGACACCCTAGAAATGTTGCCGCGTGTAAAGGTACCATTAGAAAACCCTCTAGGATTTTACCCACAGTAGAGGTTAAGCTTACTGGCCTATAATTTCCAAGTTCAGTTTTTGTCCCCTTTTTGAATATTGGCACCACATTTGCTATACGCCAGTCCTGTGGTACAGACCCTGTTATTATGGAATATTTAAATATCTAATATATAATTTAAGGCACTTCCGTCATATTCGGCGCTGTTTCCGTCGTCGTGTGCGTGGCTGCCTCTCTAAGCCTCACTCGCAATGCCTTTGCGAGTCCTTGCAGAGTCTCTCTCTCTCTCCTTGCAGCACCTGAGATGATGTCACTGGTATGGGCGGGGCTATATCACATGACTGTGACATCATCACAGGCATTTTCGTTGCTGCACTGTCAGCACAGGAGACATCATGCCGCTGTCTCACATCAGATGTGTCCTCATCAGTGATTCTCTGCCTCTGACATCCTGCGATCACAAGGGAACATAGAGCTGACAGAGGACCCCGGACTGAGCCCCCAAGAGCTGATCTCCAGGATACAGGTGGAGGAGGCTGCACAGGAGCAATGCTCTGCAGAGAGGAGGCTGCACAGGAGCAATGCTCTGCAGAGAAGAGGCTGCACAGGAGCAATGCTCTGCATGAGAGGAGGCTGCACAGGACATTGCTCTGCATGAGAGGAGGCTGCACAGGAGCAATGCTCTGCAGAGGGGAGGCTGCACAGGAGCAATGCTCTGCAGAGAGGAGGCTGCACAGGAGCAATGCTCTGCAGAGAGGAGGTGCACAGGAGCAATACTCTGCACAGAGGAGGCTGCACAGGAGCAATACTCTCCCGAGAGGAGGCTGCACAGGAGCAATGCTCTGCAGAGACGAGGCTGCACAGGAGCAATGCTCTGCACAGAGGAGGCTGCACAGGAGCAATGCTCTGCACAGAGGAGGCTGCACAGGAGCAATGCTCTGCAGAGACGAGGCTGCACAGGAGCAATGCTCTGCACAGAGGAGGGCTGCACAGGAGCAATGCTGCACAGAGGAGGCTGCACTGAGCAAGCTCTGCAGAGAGGAGGCTGCACAGGAGCAATGCTCTGCAGAGAGGAGGCTGCACAGGAGCAATGCTCTGCATGAGGGGAGGCTGCACAGGACATTGCTCTGCAGAGAGAGGCTGCACAGGAGCAATGCTCTGCAGAGGGGAGGCTGCACAGGAGCAATGCTCTGCAGAGAAGAGGCTGCACAGGAGCAATGCTCTGCAGAGAAGAGGCTGCACAGGAGCAATGCTCTGCACAGAGGAGGCTGCACAAGAGCATTGCCATGCATGAGGGGAGGCTGCACAGGAGCATTGCTCTGCAGAGGAGGCAGCACAGGAGCATTGCTCTGCAGAGAGGAGGCTGCACAGGAGCAATGCTCTGCAGAGAGGAGGCTGCACAGGAGCATTGCTCTGCATGAGGGGAGGCTGCACAGGAGCAATGCTCTGCAGAGGAGGCAGCACAGGAGCATTGCTCTGCAGAGAGGAGGCTGCACAGGAGCAATGCTCTGCAGAGAGGAGGCTGCACAGGAGCATTGCTCTGCATGAGGGGAGGCTGCACAGGAGCAATGCTCTGCACAGAGGAGGCTGCACAGGAGCAATGCTCTGCAGAGAGGAGGAGGCTGCACAGGAACAATGCTCTGCTCAGAGGAGGAGGCAGCACAGGAGCACTGCTCTGCAGAGAGGAGGAGGCTGCACAGGAGCAATGCTCTGCAGAGAGGAGGAGGCTGCACAGGAGCAATGCTCTGCAGAGAGAGGAGGCTGCACAGGAACAATGCTTGCAGAGAGGAGGAGGCTGCACAGGAGCAATGCTCTGCAGAGAGGAGGCTGAAAAGGAGCAATGCTCTGCAGAGAGGAGGCTGAACAGGAGCAATGCTCTGCATGAGTGGAGCCAAGATGCTGGGGACGGCGGAGTGAAAATGCCGTGGTGGGGAAGACTATGACAGGCAGAGTGCCTCTGTCCTCTGCTGACCACTCTGCCCACGCAATTCGCTAACCACTCTGCCGCCGCACTGCGCTGACCACTCTGCCACCGCACTCACTGCTAACCACTGAGCCACCATACTCCTGCTAACCACTGAACCACCGTACACTGCTAAACACTGAGCCACCGTACTCCTGCTAACCACTGAGCCACTGTACTTTGCTAACCACTGAGCCACCGCGCAGTGCTAACCACTGAGCCACCGCGCAGTGCTAACACTGAGCCACCGCGCATGCTAACACTGAGCCACCGTATACTGTGCTACCACTGAGCCACCGTATACTGTGCTAACCACTGAGCCACCATATACAGTGCTAACCACTGAGCCACCATACAGTGCTAACCACTGAGCCACCATACAGTGCTAACACTGAGCCACCTGTATACACACAATTAATTTCACCGCACTCCCCTAACTATTACTAAATAAACTATGTATAGATTCTAGACTACCCGATTCTTTAGAATCGGGCTCACAGCTAGTTAAAAATAATGGTCTATCTATGACAGTACTTTATTCCTGCAGCACTCTGGGGTGTATCCCATCCGGGCCCGGGGATTTGTCAATTTTAGTGATTTTTAGACGATGCCGTACTTCCTCTTGGGTTAAGCAGGTGACATTTGAGACTTTTTGTTATCACTGATCATATTGTCTGTCATGGGATTTTCTTGTGTAAATACTGTTGAAAAAAAGTCATTTAGCATATTGGCTTTTTCCTCATCCTCATCCACCATTTCACCCAGACTATTTTTAAAGGGGCCAACACCATCATTTTTTAGTTTCTTACTATTTATGTAGTTAAAAAATATTTTGGGATTCTTTTTACTTTCTCTGGCAATGAGTCTCTCTGTCTCAATCTTTGCTGCCTTGATTTGCTTTTAACAAATGTTATTTAATTTTCTGTATTTATTTAATGCCCCATCACTACCTACTTGCTTTAATTCCCTAAATGCTTTCTTTTTGTCACTTACTGCGCACCTCTTACCGCTTTATTTAGCCACTAGCTGTGAGCCCGATTCTAAAGAATCGGGTAGCCTAGAATCCATATATATTTTATTTACTAATATTTAGGGGAGTGCGGTGAAATTAATTGTGTGTATACAGGTGGCTCAGTGGATAGCACAGTATACGGTGGCTTAGTGGTTAGCAGTGCGCGGTGGCTCAGTGGTTAGGACTGCGCGGTGGCTTAGTGGTTAGCACAGCGCGGTGGGTCAGTGGATAGCACTGCGCGGTGGCTCAGTGGTTAGCACTTTAGCACTGCGCGGTGGCTCAGTGGTTAGTAGTGCGCGGTGGCTCAGTGGTTAGCACTGCGCGGTGGCTCAGTGGTTAGTAGTGCGCGGTGGCTCAGTGGTTAGCAGTGTACGGTGGCTCAGTGGTTAGCAGGAGTATGGTGGCTCAGTGGTTAGCAGTGAGTGGGGTGGGCAGAGAGGTCAGCGCAGTGCGGCGGGCAGAGTGGTCAGCGCAAAGCGGCGGGCAGAGTGGTCAGCAGAGGACAGAGGCACTCTGACTGTCATACTTACCAGCGGGTCATAGTCTTCCCCGCCACGGCATTTTCACTCCGCCGTCGCCAGCATGTTGGCTCCACTCATGCAGAGCATTGCTCCTGTGCAGGCTCCTCTCTGCTGAGCATTGCTCCTGTGCAGCCTCCTCTGTGCAGAGCATTGCTCCTGTGCAGCCTCCTCTGTGCAGAGCATTGCTCCTGTGCAGCCTCCTCTCTGCAGAGCAATGCTCCTGTGCAGCCTCCTCTCTGCAGAGCATTGCTCCTGTGCAGCCTCCTCTCTGCAGGGCATTGCTCCTGTGCAGCCTCCTCCCTGCAGAGCATTGCTCCTGTGCAGCCTCCTCTCTGCAGAGCATTGCTCCTGTGCAGCCTCCTCTCTGCAGAGCATTGCTCCTGTGCAGCCTCCTCTGTGCAGAGCATTGCTCCTGTGTAGCCTCCTCTTGCAGAGCAATGCTCCTGTGCAGCCTCCTCTCTGCAGAGCATTGTTCCTGTGCAGCCTCCTCTCAGCAGAGCAATGCTCCTGTGCAGCCTCCTCTCTGCAGAGCATTGCTCCTGTGCAGGGTCCTCCCTGCAGAGCATTGCTCCTGTGCAGCCTCCTCTCTGCAGAGCATTGCTCCTGTGCAGCCTCCTCTCTGCAGAGCATTGCTCTTGTGCAGCCTCCTCTGTGCAGAGCATTGCTCCTGTGTAGCCTCCTCTCTGCAGAGCAATGCTCCTGTGCAGCCTCCTCTCTGCAGAGCATTGTTCCTGTGCAGCCTCCTCTCAGCAGAGCAATGCTCCTGTGCAGCCTCCTCTCTGCAGAGCATTGCTCCTGTGCAGGGTCCTCCCTGCAGAGCATTGCTCCTGTGCAGCCTCCTCTCTGCAGAGCATTGCTCCTGTGCAGCCTCCTCTCTGCAGAGCATTGCTCCTGTGCAGCCTCTTCTCTGCAGAGCATTGCTCCTGTGCAGCCTCTTCTCTGCAGAGCATTGCTCCTGTGCAGCCTCCTCTCTGCAGAGAATTGCTCCTGTTCAGCCTCCCCTCTGCAGAGCATTGCTCCTGTGCAGCCTCCTCTCTGCAGAGCATTGCTCCTGTGCAGCCTCTTCTCTGCAGAGCATTGCTCCTGTGCAGCCTCCTCTCTGCAGAGCATTACTCCTGTGCAGCCTCCCCTCTGCAGAGCATTGCTCCTGTGCAGCCTCCTCTCTGCAGAGCATTGCTCCTGTGCAGCCTCCCCTCTGCAGAGCATTGCTCCTGTGCAGCCTCCTCTGTGCAGAGCATTGCTCCTGTGCAGCCTCCTCTCTGCAGAGCATTGCTCCTGTGCAGCCTCCTCCTCTCTGCAGAGCATTGCTCCTGTGCAGCCTCCCCTCACCTTTATCCTGGAGATCAGCTCTTGGTGGCTCAGTCCGGGGTCCTCTGTCAGCTCTATGTTCCCTTGTGATCGCAGGATGTCAGAGGCAGAGAATCAGTGATGAGGACACGTCTGATGTGAGACAGCGGCATGATGTCTCCTGTGCTGATACTGCAGCAACGAAAGTGCCTGTGATGATGTCACAGTCATGTGATATAGCCCCGCCCATACCAGTGACATCATCTCAGGTCCTGAGAGTGAGAGACTCTGCAAGGACTCGCAAAGGCATTGCGAGTGTGGCAGCCACGCACACGACGACGGAAACACTGCCGAATATGACGGAAGTGGCCTTAGGGTAATTATATATTAGATAGTGGTTTCTTCCTATTTCTAGCATGTTTACTCCCATAGGGTATATGTTGTGCACAGGTCCTATTCAGGATGCTAATAAACGTCTCCCATTTGCTTTGTATACTGTTATGTCTCAGGACATCGTCCCAGTTTATTGCACTAAGATCTTATCTCAACCGTTGGAAATTTGCCTTCCTGAAGTTTAGTGTCCTTGTAGCCCCTCTACTACACGTCTTATTAAAGGATACTTGAAAGCTTATTAAGTTATGATCACTATTACCCAAGTGACCTCCAACCCGTATATGTGATATGCGGTCCGGCCTGTTGGTTAATATTAGGTCCAGCAGTGCCCCCCTTCTTGTTGGGTCCTGAACCAGTTGTGAAAGATAATTGTCTCTCATAATTGTCAAAAACTTATTACCTTTGCTGGAACTGCAGGTTTCTGATCCCCAATGTATTTCAGGGTAGTTAAAGTCCCCCACAATAATGACTTCTCCCTGAGTCGCTGCTTCATCTATTTGCTTTATGAGGATATTCTCCTCCACATCCATTATTGTTGGAGACTTATAACAAACCCCTATCAGTAATTTATTATTTTTCCCCCCTCCCCTTATCTCCACCCACAGGGACTCTACATTTCCATTAGATTCACCTATATTATCACGCAGGATGGGTTTTAAGGATGATTTTACATATAAACATACACCTCCTCCTCGCCTATTTGTACGGTCATTTCTGAACAGACTATACCCCTGTATAGTAACAGCCCAGTCCTGGCTCTCGTCCAGCCATGTCTCTGATATCTCCACCATATATACCCCTGTATAGTAACAGCCCAGTCCTGGCTCTCGTCCAGCCATGTCTCTGATATCTCCACCATATATATCCTGTATAATAACAGCCCAGTCCTGGCTCTCATCCAGCCATGTCTCTGATATCTCCACCATATATACCCTGTATAGTAACAGCCCAGTCCTGGCTCTCCTCCAGCCATGTCTCTGATATCCCCACCATATATATCCTGTATAATAACAGCCCAGTCCTGGCTCTCGTCCAGCCATGTCTCTGATATCCCCACCATATATACCCTGTATAATAACAGCCCAGTCCTGGCTCTCCTCCAGCCATGTCTCTGATATCTCCACCATATATATCCTGTATAATAACAGCCCAGTCCTGGCTCTCATCCAGCCATGTCTCCGATATCCCCACCATATATATCCTGTATAGTAACAGCCCAGTCCTGGCTCTCCTCCAGCCATGTCTCTGATATCTCCACCATATATATCCTGTATATTAACAGTCCAGTCCTGGCTCTCATCCAGCCATGTCTCCGATATCCCCACCATATATATCCTGTATAGTAACAGCCCAGTCCTGGCTCTCATCCAGCCATGTCTCTGATATCTCCACCATATATATCCCTGTATAGTAACAGCCCAGTCCTGGCTCTCGTCCAGCCATGTCTCTGATATCCCCACCATATATATCCTGTATATTAACAGCCCAGTCCTGGCTCTCATCCAGCCATGTTTCTGATATCTCCACCATATATATCCCTGTATAGTAACAGCCCAGTCCTGGCTCTCATCCAGCCATGTCTCTGATATCCCCACCATATATATCCTGTATAATAACAGCCCAGTCCTGGCTCCCCTCCAGCCATGTCTCTGATATCCCCACCATATATATCCTGTATAGTAACAGCCCAGTCCTGGCTCTCATCCAGCCATGTCTCTGATATCCCCACCATATATATCCTGTATAGTAACAGCCCAGTCCTGGCTCTCGCCCAGCCATGTCTCTGATATCTCCACCATATATATCCTGTATAGTAACAGTCCAGTCCTGGCTCTCTCCTCCAGCCATGTCTCTGATATCCCACCATATATACACCTGTATATTAACAGCCCAGTCCTGGCTCTCCTCCAGCCATGTCTCTGATATCTCCACCATATATATCCTGTATAATAACAGCCCAGTCCTGGCTCTCCTCCAGCCATGTCTCTGATATCCCCACCATATATATCCTGTATAATAACAGCCCAGTCCTGGCTCTCCTCCAGCCATGTCTCCGATATCTCCACCATATATATCCTGTATAATAACAGCCCAGTCCTGGCTCTCATCCAGCCATGTCTCTGATATTTTCACTATATATATCCTGTATAGTAACAGCCCAGTCCTGGCTCTCATCCAGCCATGTCTCTGATATCTCCACCATATATATCCCTGTATATTAACAGCCCAGTCCTGGCTCTCGTCCAGCCATGTCTCTGATATCCCCACCAAATATACCCCTGTATAGTAACAGCCCAGTCCTGGCTCTCGTCCAGCCATGTCTCTGATATCCCCACCATATATATCCTGTATATTAACAGTCCAGTCCTGGCTCTCATCCAGCCATGTCTCTGATATCCCCACCATATATATCCTGTATAATAACAGCCCAGTCCTGGCTCTCCTCCAGCCATGTCTCTGATATCCCCACCATATATACCCCTGTATAGTAACAGCCCAGTCCTGGCTCTCGTCCAGCCATGTCTCTGATATCCCCACCATATATACCCCTGTATAGTAACTGTCCAGTCCTGGCTCTCGTCCAGCCATGTCTCTGATATCTCCACCATATATATCCTGTATAGTAACAGCCCAGTCCTGGCTCTCGTCCAGCCATGTCTCTGATATCTCCACCATATATATCCTGTATAATAACAGCCCAGTCCTGGCTCTCATCCAGCCATGTCTCTGATATCCCCACCATATATATCCTGTATATTAACAGTCCAGTCCTGGCTCTCGCCCAGCCATGTCTCTGATATCCCCACCATATATATCCTGTATAATAACAGCCCAGTCTTGGCTCTCCTCCAGCCATGTCTCTGATATCCCCACCATATATATCCTGTATAATAACAGCCAGTCCTGGCTCTCCTCCAGCCATGTCTCTGATATCCCCACCATATATACCCCTGTATAGTAACAGCCCAGTCCTGGCTCTCATCCAGCCATGTCTCTGATATCCCCACCATATATATCCCTGTATAGTAACAGCCCAGTCCTGGCTCTCGTCCAGCCATGTCTCTGATATCCCCACCATATATATCCTGTATATTAACAGTCCAGTCCTGGCTCTCGCCCAGCCATGTCTCTGATATCCCCACCATATATATCCTGTATAATAACAGCCCAGTCCTGGCTCTCCTCCAGCCATGTCTCTGATATCTCCACCATATATATCCTGTATAATAACAGCCCAGTCCTGGCTCTCCTCCAGCCATGTCTCTGATATCTCCACCATATATATCCCTGTATAATAACAGCCCAGTCCTGGCTCTCATCCAGCCATGTCTCTGATATCCCCACCATATATATCCTGTATAATAACAGCCCAGTCCTGGCTCTCCTCCAGCCATGTCTCTGATATCTCCACCATATATATCCTGTATAATAACAGCCCGGTCCTGGCTCTTGCCCAGCCATGTCTCTGATATCCCCACCATATATATCCTGTATAGTAACAGCCCAGTCCTGGCTCTCCTCTAGCCATGTCTCTGATATCCCCACCATATATATCCTGTATATTAACAGCCCGGTCCTGGCTCTCCTCCAGCCATGTCTCCGATATCTCCACCATATATATCCTGTATAATAACAGCCCAGTCCTGGCTCTCATCCAGCCATGTCTCTGATATCCCCACCATATATATCCCTGTATAGTAACAGCCCAGTCCTGGCTCTCATCCAGCCATGTCTCTGATATCTCCACCATATATATCCTGTATAGTAACAGCCCAGTCCTGGCTCTCATCCAGCCATGTCTCTGATATCTCCACCATATATATTCCTGTATAATAACAGCCCAGTCCTGGCTCTCATCCAGCCATGTCTCTGATATCTCCACCATATATATCCTGTATATTAACAGTCCAGTCCTGGCTCTCATCCAGCCATGTCTCTGATATCCCCACCATATATATCCCTGTATAATAACAGCCCAGTCCTGGCTCTCATCCAGCCATGTCTCTGATATCCCCACCATACATATCCCTGTATAATAACAGCCCAGTCCTGGCTCTTGTCCAGCCATGTCTCCGATATCTCCACCATATATACCCCTGTATAGTAACAGCCCAGTCCTGGCTCTCGTCCAGCCATGTCTCCAATATCCCCACCATATATATCCTGTATATTAACAGTCCAGTCCTGGCTCTCATCCAGCCATGTCTCTGATATCCCCACCATATATAACCCTGTATAATAACAGCCCAGTCCTGGCTCTCATCCAGCCATGTCTCCAATATCCCACCATATATATCCCTGTATAATAACAGCCCAGTCCTGGCTCTCATCCAGCCATGTCTCCGATATCCCCACCATATATACCCCTGTATAGTAACAGCCCAGTTCTGGCTCTCCTCCAGCCATGTCTCTGATATCTCCACCATATATACCCTGTATATACCAGCCCAGTCCTGGCTCTCATCCAGCCATGTCTCTGATATCTCCACCATATATATCCCTGTATAATAACAGCCCGGTCCTGGCTCTCATCCAGCCATGTCTGTGATATCTCCACCATACATATCCCTGTATAATAACAGCCCAGTCCTGGCTCTCCTCCAGCCATGTCTCTGATATCTCCACCATATATACCCCTGTATAGTAACAGCCCAGTCCTGGCTCTCCTCCAGCCATGTCTCTGATATCTCCACCATATATATCCTGTATATTAACAGTCCAGTCCTGGCTCTCCTCAGCCATGTCTCTGATATCTCCACCATATATACCCCTGTATAGTAACAGCCCAGTCCTGGCTCTCCTCTAGCCATGTCTCTGATATCCCCACCATATATATCCTGTATATTAACAGCCCGGTCCTGGCTCTCCTCCAGCCATGTCTCTGATATCCCCACCATATATATCCTGTATATTAACAGCCCGGTCCTGGCTCTCCTCCAGCCATGTCTCTGATATCCCCACCATATATATCCTGTACTAGATGGCAGCCCGATTCTAAAGAATCGGGTAGTCTAGAATCCATGTATAGTTTATTTACTAATAGTTAGGGTAGTGCGGTGAAATTAATTGTGTGTATACAGGCGGCTCTGTGGGTAGCAGAGTATATGGTGGCTCACTGGCTAGCACTGCGCGCGGTGAGATTAGTCAGCGCAGCGGCGTGGGCAGAGTGGTCAGCGCAGCGGCGTGGGCAGAGTGGTCAGCGCAGCGGCGTGGGCAGAGTGGTCAGCGCAGCGCGTGGGCAGAGTGGTCAGCGCAGCGGCGTGGGCAGAGTGGTCAGCGCAGCGGCGTGGGCAGAGTGGTCAGCGCATAAACACACATACACACACACACTCCACTATACTTACCACCGACCCTGCGTCTTCTCCGGCGCCTGGATCCTGAGTCAACATGTGGCCACCCCCGGACGGCTGGAGGGGACAGGGGACGGCTGGAGGGGGCAGAGGACGGCTGGAGGGGGCAGAGGAGGGCTGGAGGGGGCAGAGGAGGGCTGTAGGCTGGAGGCGGCAGAGGAGGGCTGTAGGCTGGAGGCGGCAGAGGAGGGCTGGAGGCTGGAGGCGGCAGAGGAGGGCTGGAGGCTGGAGAGGGCAGAGGACGGCTGGAGAGGGCAGAGGACGGCTGGAGAGGGCAGAGGACGGCTGGAGAGGGCAGAGGACGCGGCTGGAGAGGGCAGAGGACGGCTGGAGAGGGCAGAGGACGGCTGGAGAGGGCAGAGGACGGCTGGAGAGGGCAGAGGACGGCTGGAGGGGGCAGAGGACGGCTGGAGGGGGCAGAGGACGGCTGGAGGGGGCAGAGGAGGGCTGTAGGCTGGAGGCGGCAGAGGAGGGCTGTAGGCTGGAGGCGGCAGAGGAGGGCTGTAGGCTGGAGGCGGCAGAGGAGGGCTGGAGGCTGGAGGCGGCAGAGGAGGGCTGGAGGCTGGAGGCGGCAGAGAGGGCTGGAGGCTGGAGGCGGCAGAGGGAGGGCTGGAGGCTGGAGAGGGCAGAGGACGGCTGGAGGCTGGAGAGGGCAGAGGACGGCTGGAGAGGGCAGAGGACGGCTGGAGAGGGCAGAGGACGGCTGGAGAGGGCAGAGGACGGCTGGAGAGGGCAGAGGAGCAGGGGCTGGAGGGGGCAGAGGACGGCTGGAGGGGGCAGAGGACGGCTGGAGGGGGCAGAGGACGGCTGGAGGGGGCAGAGGACGGCTGGAGGGGCAGAGACGGCTAGAGGGCGGGCTGGAGAGGGCAGAGGACGGTGGGAGAGGGCAGAGGACGGCTGGAGAGGGCAGAGGACGGCTGGAGGGGGCAGAGGACGGCTGGAGGGGGCAGAGGACGGCTGGAGGGGGCAGAGGACGGCTGGAGGGGGCAGAGGACGGCTGGAGGGGGCAGAGGACGGCTGGAGGGGGCAGAGGACGGCTGGAGGGGGCAGGAGGACGGCTGGAGGGGGCAGAGGACGGCTGGAGAGGGCAGAGGACGGCTGGAGGGGGCAGGGACGGCTGGAGGGGGCAGAGGAGGCAGGGGGGCAGAGGGGCGGCTGGAGGGGTCAGAGGGAGGCACACAGGCTGGAGGGGTCAGAGGGAGGCACACAGGCTGGAGGGGTCAGAGGGAGGCACACAGGCTGGAGGGGTCAGAGGGAGGCACACAGGCTGGAGGGGTCAGAGGGAGGCACACAGGCTGGAGGGGTCAGAGGGAGGCACACAGGCTGGAGGGGTCAGAGGGAGGCACACAGGCTGGAGGGATCAGAGGGAGGCACAGAGGCTGGAGGGGTCAGAGGGAGGCACAGAGGCTGGAGGGGTCAGAGGGAGGCACAGAGGCTGGAGGGGTCAGAGGGAGGCACAGAGGCTGGAGGGGTCAGAGGGAGGCACAGAGGCTGGAGGGGTCAGAGGGAGGCACACAGGCTGGAGGGGTCAGAGGGAGGCACACAGGCTGGAGGGGTCAGAGGGAGGCACACAGGCTGGAGGGATCAGAGGGAGGCACACAGGCTGGAGGGGTCCGAGGGAGGCACAGAGACTGGAGGACAGAGCAGCGTGTGGGGCTGCAGACTCACCACAGGCCGGGAATCAGATGTACTGTAGGAGGAGAGGAGGGGCGGGCAGAGCTGCAGGGGAGGAAGTCCCGCCCTCCCTCCTCTCTGTAGGCGCGCGGCATGTCTGGAGGGCTCAGGGCAGAGGGCAGAGGGTGGAGGGGAGTGGCTGGAGGGCACACGGAACTTCCGAGATCGGAACTTCCTGTGCCGGTGCCTGTAGCCGGGCTGCGCGCGGCTACAGTGCACTGGATGACGTCACCAGCCCTGGGCGAAGGCCATCACGGAAGTAGGCGTGGCCTGTTCCGGATGTGGCCTTCGGGTTTTATATATAAGATAATAACAGCCCAGTCCTGGCTCTCATCCAGCCATGTCTCTGATATCCCCACCATATATATCCTGTATATTAACAGCCCAGTCCTGGCTCTCATCCAGCCATGTCTCTGATATCCCCACCATACATATCCCTGTATAATAACAGCCCTGTCCTGGCTCTCGTCCAGCCATGTCTCCGATATCTCCACCATATATATCCCTGTATAGTAACAGCCCGATCCTGGCTCTCCTCCAGCCATGTCTCTGATATCCCCACCATATATATCCTGTATAATAACAGCCCAGTCCTGACTCTCGTCCAGCCATGTCTCTGATATCCCCACCATATATACCCTGTATAGTAACAGCCCAGTCCTGGCTCTCATCCAGCCATGTCTCTGATATCCCCACCATATATATCCTGTATAGTAACAGCCCAGTCCTGGCTCTCATCCAGCCATGTCTCTGATATCCCCACCATATATATCCTGTATATTAACAGCCCAGTCCTGGCTCTCCTCCAGCCATGTCTCTGATATCCCCACCATACATATCCCTGTATAATAACAGCCCTGTCCTGGCTCTCATCCAGCCATGTCTCTGATATCTCCACCATACATATCCCTGTATAATAACAGCCCTGTCCTGGCTCTCATCCAGCCATGTCTCTGATATCCCCACCATATATATCCTGTATATTAACAGCCCGGTCCTGGCTCTCACCTGGCTCTCATCCAGCCATGTCTCTGATATCTCCACCATATATATCCTGTATATAACAGCCCAGTCCTGGCTCTCTCCAGCCATGTCTCTGATATCTCCACCATATATATCCTGTATATAACAGCCAGTCCTGGCTCTCATCCAGCCATGTCTCTGATATCTCCACCATATATACTCCTGTATAATAACAGCCCAGTCCTGGCTCTCATCCAGCCATGTCTCTGATATCTCCACATATATCTGATTAACAGCCCAGTCTGGCTCTCATCAGCCATGTCTCTGATATCCCACCATATATATCCTGTATAATAACAGCCCAGTCCTGGCTCTCTCCAGCCATGCTCTGATATCCCACCATATATATCCGTATATTACAGCCAGTCTGGTCTCTCCAGCATGTCTTACCCACCATTATACCTGTATAAACAGCCAGTCCTGGCTCTCTCCAGCCATTCTCTGATTCCACCATATATATCTGTATTAACAGCCATCCTGGCTTCTCCAGCCATGTCTCTGATATCTCCACCATATATATCTGTATATAACACCCATCCTGGCTCTCTCCAGCCATGTCTCTGATATCCCACCATATATATCCTGTTAATAACAGCCCAGTTGGCTCTCTCCAGCCATGTCTCGATATCCCCACTATATCCTGTATAATACACCAGTCCTGGCTCTCTCCAGCATGTCTCTGATATCCCACATATATCCCCTGTATAATAACAGCCAGTCCTGGCTTCTCCAGCCATGTCTCTGATATCTCCACCATATATACTGTATATAACAGCCAGTCTAAATCTGTAATAACAGCCAGTCTGGCTCTCTCCAGCCATGTCTCTGATATCCCACCATATATATCTGTATATAACACCATCTGGCTCTCTCCAGCCATGTCTCTGATATCCCACCATATATACTGTATATAACAGCCAGTCCTGGCTCTCTCCAGCCATGTCTCTGATATCCCCTATATATCCTGTAATAACAGCCAGTCCTGCTCTCATCCGCATGTCTCTGATATCCCACCATATATACCTGTATATAACAGCCCAGTCCTGGCTCTCTCCAGCATGTCTCTGATATCCCCACCAATATATCCTGTATATAACAGCCAGTCCTGGCCTCTCCAGCCATGTCTCTGATATCCCACCATATATATCTGTATATACGCCGTCTGGCTCTCTCAGCCATGTCTCTGATATCCCACCATATATACCGTATATAACACCCAGTCCTGGCTCTCTCCAGCCATGTCTCGATATCCCACCTATATATCTGTATATTAACAGCCAGTCCTGGTTCTCCAGCCATGTCTCGATATCTCCACCTATATATCCTGTATATTAACAGCCAGTCCTGGCTCTCTCCAGCCATGTCTCTGATATCCCACCATATTATATCCTGTATATTAACAGCCCAGTCCGGCTCTCATCCAGCCATGTCTCGATATCCCACCATATATACTGTATATAACAGCCCAGTCCTGGCTCTCTCCACCATGTCTCTGATATCCCACCAATATATCTGTATATAACACCCAGTCCTGGCTCTCTCCAGCCATGTCTCTGATATCCCACCATATATATCCTGTATAATAACAGCCCAGTCCTGGCTCTCTCCAGCCATGTCTCTGATATCCCACCATATAACCTGTATATAACACCCAGTCCTGGCTCTCTCCAGCCATGTCTTGATATCTCCACATATATCCCTGTATAATAACAGCCAGTCCTGGCTCTCTCCAGCCATGTCTCTGATATCCCCCATATATATCCTGTATATAACAGCCAGTCCTGGCCTTCCAGCCATGTCTTATAATAACAGCCCAGTCCTGGCTCTCCATCGCCATGTCTCTGATATCCCATATATACCTGTATTAACAGCATCGGTCTTCAGCCAGTCTCGAATCCCCACCAATATACCTATAACCATCCTGGCTCTCCCACGTCTTATATCCACCTATATCTGTTATAACCAGTCTGGCTCTCTCCATTTCTGTATTCACCATATTCGATATACAGCGTCGGTCTCACAGTCCATATCCACCTATACCTGTATATAACACCATCCTGGCTTCTCCACATGTCTCGATATCCCACAAATCTGTTATACAGCCAGTCCTGGCTCTCTCCAGCTGTCTCGATATCCACCATTTATTAAGCCAGTCCTGTCTCTCCACATCTCGATCTCACCATATATACCTGTATTACAGCCGTCCTGCTCTCTCAGATGTCTCGATATCCCACCTATTATCCGTATATAACGCCAGTCCTGGCTCTCTCCAGCATGTCTTGATATCTCCACATATATATCCTGTATATAACAGCCAGTCCGGCTCTCATCCAGCCATGTCTCTGTATCCCACCATATTATCCTGTATATAACAGCCCATCCTGGCTTCATCCACCATGTCTCGATATCCCACATATATATCCTGTATATAACAGCCCAGTCTGGCTCTCATCAGCCATGTCTCGATATCCCACCATATTACCTGTAATAACAGCCAGTCCTGGCTCTCTCCAGCATGTCTTGATATCCCACCATATATATCCTGTATATAACAGCCAGTCCTGGCTCTCTCAGCATGTCTCTGATATCCACCATATATATCTGTATATAACAGCCAGTCCTGGCTCTTCCAGCCATGTCTCTGATATCCCACATATATACCTGTATAATAACAGCCCAGTCCTGGCTCTCGTCCAGCCATGTCTCGATATCTCCACCATATATATCCTGTATATTAACAGCCCAGTCCTGGCTCTCATCCAGCCATGTCTCCGATATCCCCACCATATATATCCTGTATAATAACAGCCCAGTCCTGGCTCTCATCCAGCCATGTCTCTGATATCCCCACCATATATATCCTGTATAATAACAGCCCGTCCTGGCTCTCCTCCAGCCATGTCTCTGATATCCCACCATATATATCCTGTATATAACAGCCCAGTCCTGGCTCTCGTCCAGCCATGTCTCTGATATCTCCTCCATATATATCCCTGTATATTAACAGTCCAGTCCTGGCTCTCAGTCCAGCCATGTCTCTGATATCTCCACCATATATATCCTGTATAATAACAGCCAGTCCTGGCTCTCGTTCCAGCCATGTCTCTGATATCTCCACCATATATATCCTGTATATTAACAGCCCAGTCCTGGCTCTCGTCCAGCCATGTCTCTGATATCTCCTCCATATATATCCCTGTATATTAACAGCCCAGTCCTGGCTCTCTCCAGCCATGTCGCTGATATCTCCACCATATATATCCTGTATATTAACAGTCCAGTCCTGGCTCTCCTCCAGCCATGTCTCTGATATCTCCTCCATATATATCCCTGTATATTAACAGCCAGTCCTGGCTCTCGTCCAGCCATGTCTCTGATATCCCCACCATATATATCCTGTATATTAACAGCCCAGTCCTGGCTCTCATCCAGCCATGTCTCTGATATCCCACCATATATATCCTGTATAGTTAACAGCCCAGTCCTGGCTCTCATCCAGCCATGTCTCTGATATCCCCACCATATATATCCTGTATAGTAACAGCCCAGTCCTGGCTCTCATCCAGCCATGTCTCTGATATCCCACCATATATATCCCTGTATATTAACAGCCCAGTCCTGGCTCTCGTCCAGCCATGTCTCCGATATCCCTACCATATATATCCTGTATAGTAAACAGCCTAGTCCTGGCTCTCATCCAGCCATGTCTCTGATATCTCCACCATATATATCCTGTATAGTAACAGCCCAGTCCTGGCTCTCATCCAGCCATGTCTCTGATATCTCCACCATATATATCCTGTATAGTAACAGCCCAGTCCTGGCTCTCATCCAGCCATGTCTCGATATCCCTACCATATATATCCTGTATAGTAACAGCCCAGTCCTGGCTCTCATCCAGCCATGTCTCGATATCCCACCATATATATCCTGTATATAACAGCCTAGTCCTGGCTCTCATCCAGCCATGTCTCTGATATCCCACCATATATATCCTGTATAGTAACAGCCCAGTCCTGGCTCTCGTCCAGCCATGTCTCTGATATCCCCACCATATATATCCTGTATAATAACAGCCCAGTCCTGGCTCTCGTCCAGCCATGTCTCTGATATCCCACCATATATATCCTGTATAATAACAGCCCAGTCCTGGCTCTCATCCAGCCATGTCTCTGATATCTCCACCATATATACCCTGTATAGTAACAGCCTAGTCCTGGCTCTCTCCAGCCATGTCTCTGATATCTCCACCATATATATCCTGTATAATAACAGCCCGAGTCCGGCTCTCATAGCCTTTTGATATCCCCAATATATCCTGTATAAGCCAGTCGCTCTCATCACATTCCGATCCACCATATATATCCTGTATAACACCCGTTGGTCTATCGCATGTCGAATCCCACCATATATTCCTGTATATAACCGTCCTGGTTATCCAGCCATGTCTCTGATATCCACCTATATCCTGTATAATAACAGCCATCTGGTCCCGCATGTCTGATACTCACATATATTCCTGTATATAACCAGTCTGGCTCTCCTCACATGTCTCTGATATCACCTATAATCTTATAATAACACCAGTCTGGCTCTCTCAGCCATTCTGATATTCACCATATATATCCTGTTATAACGCAGTCTGCTTCTCCAGCCATGTCTCTGATATCCCCCATATATATCCTGTATAAACCCAGTCCTGCTCTTCCAGCTGTTGATATCCCACATATATATCTGTTTAACAGCCCAGTCCTGGCTCTCACCATGTCTCTGATATCCCACAATATACCTGTATAATAACCAGTCTGGCTCTCAGCCATGTCTTGATATCCCCTATATATCCTGTATATAACAGCCCGCCTGGCTTCTCCAGCCATGTCTCTGATATCCCACCATAATATCCTGTATATTACAGCCAGTCCTGGCTCTCATCCAGCCATGTCTCTGATATCCCACCATATATCCTGTATATAACACCCAGTCCTGGCTCTCATCCAGCCATGTCTCTGATATCCACCATAATATCTGTATAATAACAGCCCAGTCCTGGCTCCTCCAGCATGTCTCTGATATCCCACATATATATCCTGTATATAACAGCCCAGTCCTGGCTCTCATCCAGCATGTCTCTGTATCCCACCATATTTCCTGTATATAACGCCATCCTGTCTCTCCAGCCATGTCTCTGATATCCCACCATAATATCCCTGTATATTAACAGCCCAGTCTGCTCTCTCCAGCCATGTCTCGATATCCACCATATATACCTGTATATAAACCAGTCCTGCCTCAATGTATATCCACAAATCTATATAACAGCGTCTGGTCTCCAAAGTGATTCAATTATACCGGATTTAAGATTGTTCCAGAGCGAACGCCAATAACTTTATTAGCATGTTTGTCTAATTCACAATTTCTGTCAAGTCTTCTCGGCTCTCTCCATGTTCTGATCACCATATATACCTGTAATAACAGCCAGTCTGCTCATCCACTTCTGTATCACCATCTTTACGCAGTCTCCTATCACCATTCTTATCTCCATTTACCTGTTATAACCATCTGTTATCGCCGTCTGTCTCCACCATTCTGATATCCCCTGTTACCAGTCTGTTCCACCATTCTATAACACCCAGTCTGTTATCCACCATGTCTCTACGATAATCCCCAATATATCCTGTATAATAACAGCCCAGTCCTGGCTCTCTCCAGCCATGTCTCTGTATATCTCCACCATATATATCCCTGTATATTAACAGCCCAGTCCTGGCTCTCATCCAGCCATGTCTCTGATATCCCCACCATATATATCCTGTATCATAACAGCCCAGTCCTGGCTCTCATCCAGCCATGTCTCTGATATCCCCACCATATATATCCCTGTATAATAACAGCCCAGTCCTGGCTCTCATCCAGCCATGTCTCTGATATCCCCACCATATATATCCCTGTATAATAACAGCCCAGTCCTGGCTCTCGTCCAGCCATGTCTCTGATATCCCCACCATATATATCCTGTATAGTAACAGCCCGGTCCTGGCTCTCATCCAGCCATGTCTCTGATATCTCCACCATACATATCCCTGTATATTACCAGCCCAGTCCTGGCTCTCATCCAGCCATGTCTCTGATATCCCCACCATACATATCCCTGTATAATAACAGCCCAGTCCTGGCTCTCATCCAGCCATGTCTCTGATATCCCCACCATACATATCCCTGTATAATAACAGCCCAGTCCTGGCTCTCATCCAGCCATGTCTCTGATATCCCCACCATATATTATCCTGTATATTAACAGCCCAGTCCTGGCTCTCATCCAGCCATGTCTCTGATATCCCCACCATATATATCCTGTATAGTAACTGTCCAGTCCTGGCTCTCATCCAGCCATGTCTCTGATATCCCCACCATACATATCCCTGTATATTAACAGCCCAGTCCTGGCTCTCGTCCAGCCATGTCTCTGATATCCCCACCATATATATCCCTGTATATTAACAGCCCAGTCCTGGGCACTGCAGAAGATAACATAGTGACTTTGCAGACGAAACAATCTAAATTTGACAAACAGCTTGCTGAGGTTCTGGCCGAGAATGATGATCTCGAGAATTGATCACGCCGGAACAATGTTAAGATTGTGGGGGTCCCAGAAAAGGCGGAAGGGGCCAATCCAACAGAATTTATTGAGCAGTGGATATTGTCTAAATTCGGAGCAAATGTTCTGTCCAAAGTCTTCGTGGTGGAGAGAGCCCATAGGATCCCACTGAGACCGCAGCCTCCGGGTGCTCCCCCGCGAGCCATGCTGGCCAGACTGTTGAATTACAGGGACAGAGACACTATACTCCGCAAGGCTAGAGATGTCCACGATTTGACAATTGATGGACAACATATCTCCTTTTATTCGGATTACTCCCCTACGGTCCAAAAACTGCGGATGAGATTTTCTGATGTAAAGCGGAAGCTGAGAGACATGGGCCTGAAATATTCTATGATGTACCCAGCTAAGCTCAGACTAGTTGCGCTGGGTAAAGTCCACTTCTTGCAGTCCCCTGAGGAGGCCATGGAGTGGATCGAAAAGAATAGCAGAAGAGTCCGGGACTATAAGGAGAGTTGAAATATTGGTGCATGGGTTCCTGTGTATTCTTGTTCTTTTATTTTTGCAGGTGTTACGGGACATTAGAAACTTATGCGGCCCGGTCACGGCAAAGAGTTGAGGAAAATGACTTTCTTTTCCATAGTTCAAAGCAAAAGGCGGGAGAGGCCTTGGTTGAGATAACGGTTACGTTTTAAACAATTGTTACAGTTGTGTTACGTTGCATAACGGATTGGCTGGTGGTATTCCCCCACTCTCTGCTAGAGAGGGTGATAACGATAAACGAGGTTGAGGAGACGTGAGAGGGTAAAATGTTGGGTGGGGTGGCTCAATGGGATAGGGATTGGGGGGGGGGATTGCTCTGAGATAGAGGGAGTGAAGGGGAGGGGAAAGGCTAGGGAGCGATGGTGTGTTTTTGATCTGCATGTTCCAAGTTGTGGGAAACTATTCGACCGAGAACAGGATGGCGGAGAAACTTAAAATATTGAGCTGGAATGTGAGAGGACTGGCGGACAGGGGTAAGAGGGCAGCTACTCTGCGCTATGCCATGACTTCTAAACCCTCCATGATATGTCTCATGGAAACTCATCTGACCAAAGGAAACACTGGGGTCCTGGCTAGAACATGGCTCCAGAGGACATATCATGCTACATACTCTACATATGCGAGAGGGGTGTCGATACTGGTGCATACTCTGGTACCGTTTGAGGAGGTGGAGGTTAAACTGGACAAAGAAGGGCAGTATGTCTTCTTGGTGTGTAAGGTGTATGGGAGGCTGCTTTGTGTGGTGGCAGTTTACTTCCCGCCACCGTACAACAGAGCAAAACTGCAGGAAATCATAGACCTGACCAGGCGCTGGGCTGAAGTTCCTATTCTCTTCATTGGAGACTTTAATAATGTCATGAATGTACGGTGGGACAGATGTGGCAGGACCCATAGTGGACACACAGGAGACGAGGAGACACAATTTGCTAGATTTATGGGAGAAATGGGATTGGTGGACCTGTGGAGAGTGAGGAATGTTGGGGTGAAGAGGTACTCTTG
The DNA here is from genome assembly GCA_033576535.1 of Allobates femoralis. Classification (NCBI taxonomy): domain Eukaryota; kingdom Metazoa; phylum Chordata; class Amphibia; order Anura; family Aromobatidae; genus Allobates; species Allobates femoralis. Next base: position 22,413,329 of record JARQOC010000003.1, read on the forward strand.
CTACTCCTCCTCGCACAGTTCTATGTCTCGAATAGATCTGGCTATAGGGAACACGCTGCTGGACTCTAGAGTTGTTGGGGTTGCGTACTTGCCCCGGGTCATCTCTGATCATGGCCCTTTGCTGGTGGAGTTGCAGATGGGAGCGGGTGGAATGCGATCAGGTGGGGAATGGAAGGTACATCCCGTATGGTTGGATAAGATAGACATGCCCAAAATAGCTGAGGAGATGGAAGAATTTTTTCTACACAATGTGGGTAGTGCGGGGGCAGGAATGGTGTGGGACACTGCCAAGGCGTTCTTGCGTGGGTTATTGATAAGGGAAATATCAAGATGTAAGACCTGGAGTAGAGAGGCAGAAGCTGGAGCATTGGATACTCTGAGAAGAGCAGAGGAGGAGTTGATGGTGGGGCCCACCGCCGAGGCACAGCAGAAAATGAGGAAAGCTCAGGAGGAGGTGGACAGCTTGTTTTTGGCTAAGGCGGAGATGAAGAGAGAATTTCAAAAGACAACCTCTTTTGAGGACGGCGAGAAGGTAGGACACCTGCTGTCCACTATAGTGGCGGCTCAGAGAACATCGAGCTATGTCTATGGGCTATCTCGTCCGGACGGTCCTCTGACAACGGACTCAGAGGGGATCCTGCAGATATTTGAGGAGTACTACCGCGACTTATACACATCCAAACTTGGGGTACCTAGTGACGCCATTGACAGTTTTCTGCTTAGCGCTGACCTGCCCAGGCTGAGTGCCCTGGACCGGGATAGTTTAGAGGGACCACTGACGTTGGAGGAACTAGAGGAAGCCATGGCATCCATGACTAATAACAAGGCTCCTGGGGCGGATGGGTTGCCGGTAGAAGTATATAAGCTTCTGGGGGAGGTGATGCTACCCAGACTGCGGGAGGTTCTACTGACGGCTATGGAGGAGGGACAATTGCCCCAGTCTATGAGGGAGGCGACCATAGTGGTTATACCCAAAGAAAACAAGGATGTCACGAAGCCAGACTCGTACAGACCCATATCTCTACTGTCGACTGATGTCAAGTTGTTGGCCAAGGTACTGTCGGGCCGGCTGACTCGGGTGATTACTGGTGTGGTGCATCCGGACCAGACTGGATTCATGCCGGACAGATCGACTGCCATTAACTTACGTCGGCTGTTTCTGAATATTCAGATGGCTGCTGATAATTCTGGCCACAGAGTGGTGGTGTCCCTTGATGCACACAAGGCCTTCGACAGTGTGGAGCGGGAGTATCTCTGGCGGGTCATGCATCATATGGGTTTTGGTCCGGTGTTCACAACATGGGTGCGGTTGCTGTACTCTTCCCCGCTGGCCCGGATTAGGGTGAACAGAGGTAGGACGGATAGATTCAGTCTGACGAGGGGGACCAGACAGGGCTGCCCTCTCTCCCCGTTACTGTTTGCCCTGGCCATTGAGCCGTTGGCGGCGGTATTGAGACAAACTAATTCGATTACTGGATTTAGATATGGTTCGGTGGAGGAGAGGGTAGCCCTGTATGCTGACGACATTCTACTATTCTTACAAGACTCGAAGGACTCTCTGACTAATGCCATGGACATAGTGGATAGCTTTGGACGTCTGTCTGGTCTCCAGATTAACTGGGGTAAGTCACATTTGATGGAGGTGGACAGTGTGGAGGATCGAAGTGTGGAGGAGGTGGCCCATACGCTTTTAAAAAGAGTGAAAGTGTTTAAATACCTATGTATTCAGATTGCAGCACCGATTAAGGAATTTCTAGATCTTAATGTGCGGCCGATAATTGGGCTTCTGAAAGCTAAGGCGGACACGTGGAGTAGGCTGCCCCTATCGGCGGTGGGTCGCACCAATCTGATTAAGATGGTGTTAATGCCAAAGTTACTTTATGTTTTACACAACTCCCCTGTGTGGATTCCACAGGCAATGTTCCAGCGTATTACGGCAATTTTTAGGGATCTGGTTTGGGGAGGCAAACAACCGAGAATTAAATTGGAGACTTTGCAGCGACCCAAGGAGGAGGGAGGTCTTGCCCTGCCCAACCCTTGGATTTATTTCCTAGCTGCTCAGGCCCAACATCTGAGGGGATGGGTGGACGGGGCGAGAGAAGGCTCGCTTCAGGCTATTCTGGAAAATTACATTAATAGATGCCTGTTGGTACAGGGTTTAGAGATGGGTCTGTTTGGGAGGGGCGGTAGGAGGTGTCCGACGCTTGACCTGGTGCACAGACTGTGGACGAAGGTGAAGACTCTCAGGGGGGTCAATGGGGCGACGGTGTATACCCCAATCTGGAATAATATGCATCTTGGAGAATTCTATAAAATGGGAGAATTGAGGGAATGGACTTGCAGAGGGATAGTATGCTTACATCAGGTGATCGACCGACATGGCCTCAAATCATTTGAATCCTTGAAGTCATAATTCAGTCTGACGGATAGGCATGGCTTTCAGTATGCACAGGTTACACATGCATATCATAAACAGAGAGAAGTAAGGAATGTGTGCATACTGACCGATATTGTACTGGACTACATTTGCATGTCTGGAAGATCGAAGGGGGTGATTACCTCGATCTATGCTGACCTATTGCATACGTTCCTTCTGAAACATCCTGTGAAAGCGAAGGTGAGGTGGGAAAGGGATGTGGGAGTTCTGTCTGAGGATAAATGGAACACAATTTTGGAGTACATCCCCAAATTATCGTTAAGTGAACCAGGTAGAATGTCCCAGCTCTTGCTTGTTCTCAGGGCATACCGGTCCCCAGTCTTTCTGCACAGGATTGGGCTGCGGTCAGACTCAGAATATCCGAGATGTAGGCTAGAAGATGCGGGCATCCTGCACATGATCTGGGAGTGTCCACGCCTCGCATCCTTCTGGATTGTAATCCTCACCCTAATAGAAGGGAAATATCACTGTGTGATTCCGCGAGACCCGGTGGTCTGCATACCTGGGTATGTGGAGGAAATAGAGGTAGACTCTATGGGGAAGATAGCCATAGCTCGCCTCTATACATAGCCAGGAAACTCATTGCCAAATACTGGATCTTGGAGGAAACACCCTCTAGGCAGGAGTTTCTTAGACAAGTCTCTTATGTGATTAAACTGGAAGAAAAAATATACTTTAAGAGGAAAAATGCTAAATACCTGGACCGCCTCTGGGCACCGTGGAAATAATTGTGCTGTCTCTGGCAGACGCCAGTCTAATATGATAACTGATAAGTACGATATAACGGTACAGCTTGATACTAGTGAGAACACTGTCAACGCTAAATGTATGGGAGCGTGTTAGTATTTGGAATAGATTGATTGTTGTCTAGCCTGGGTAAGGGAAAAGGGGGGGGCTGATGTTTTGTGGGGAGGGGGACAGTTTTTGGGAGGTTTATACAAGGGGAAAAAATTGACATTGTGAAGGATTGTATTATGTTTGTTATTCCTTGCTGATTCTAATAAAATTTATCTGATTTAAAAAAAAAAAAAAAAAACAGTCCAGCCATGTCTCTGATATCTCCACCATATATATCCTGTATATTAACAGTCCAGTCCTGGCTCTCATCCAGCCATGTCTCTGATATCTCCACCATATATATCCCTGTATAATAACAGCCCAGTCTGGCTCATCCAGCCATGTCTCTGATATCTCCACCATATATATCCCTGTATAATAACAGCCAGTCCTGGCTCTCCTCCAGCCATGTCTCCGATATCCCCACCATATATATCCTGTATAATAACAGCCCGGTCCTGGCTCTCATCCAGCCATGTCTCTGATATCCCCACCATATATTATCCTGTATAGTAACAGCCCGGTCCTGGCTCTCATCCAGCCATGTCTCTGATATCCCACCATATATATCCCTGTATAATAACAGCCCAGTCCTGGCTCTCCTCCAGCCATGTCTCTGATATCCCACCATATATATCCTGTATAATAACAGCCCAGTCCTGGCTCTCATCCAGCCATGTCTCTGATATCTCCACCATATATATCCTGTATAATAACAGCCGGTCCTGGCTCTCATCCAGCCATGTCTCTGATATCTCCACCATATATATCCCTGTATAATAACAGCCAGTCCTGGCTCTCCTCCAGCCATGTCTCGATATCCCCACCATATATATCCCTGTATATAAACAGCCCAGTCCTGGCTCTCATCCAGCCATGTCTCTGATATCCCCACCATATATATCCTGTATAATAACAGTCCAGTCCTGGCTCTCATCCAGCCATGTCTCTGATATCCCACCATATATATCCCTGTATAATAACAGCCCAGTCCTGGTTCTCATCCAGCCATGTCTCTGATATCTCCACCATATATATCCTGTATAATAACAGCCCGGTCCTGGCTCTCATCCAGCCATGTCTCTGATATCTCCACCATATATATCCCTGTATAATAACAGCCCAGTCCTGGCTCTCCTCCAGCCATGTCTCCGATATCCCCACCATATATATCCCTGTATAATAACAGCCCAGTCCTGGCTCTCCTCCAGCCATGTCTCCGATATCCCACCATATATATCCTGTATAATAACAGCCCAGTCCTGGCTCTCATCCAGCCATGTCTCTGATATCCCCACCATATATATCCTGTATAGTAACAGCCCAGTCCTGGCTCTCATCCAGCCATGTCTCTGATATCCCCACCATATATATCCTGTATAATAACAGCCCAGTCCTGGCTCTCATCCAGCCATGTCTCTGATATCCCCACCATATATATCCCTGTATAGTAACAGCCCAGTCCTGGCTCTCATCCAGCCATGTCTCGATATCCCCACCATATATATCCTGTATATTAACAGCCCAGTCCTGGCTCTCCTCCAGCCATGTCTCTGATATCTCCACCATATATATCCTGTATAATAACAGCCCAGTCCTGGCTCTCCTCCAGCCATGTCTCCGATATCCCCACCATATATATCCCTGTATAGTAACAGCCCAGTCCTGGCTCTCATCCAGCCATGTCTCTGATATCTCCACCATATATACCCCTGTATAATAACAGTCCAGTCCTGGCTCTCATCCAGCCATGTCTCTGATATCTCCACCATATATATCCTGTATATTAACAGCCAGTCCTGGCTCTCATCCAGCCATGTCTCTGATATCCCCACCATATATATCCCTGTATAATAACAGTCCAGTCCTGGCTCTCGCCAGCCATGTCTCTGATATCTCCACCATATATATCCTGTATAATAACAGTCCAGTCCTGGCTCTCGCCAGCCATGTCTCTGATATCTCCACCATATATATCCTGTATAATAACAGCCAGTCTGGCTTCATCCAGCCATGTCTCTGATATCCCCACCATATATATCCTGTATAATAACAGCCCAGTCCTGGCTCTCCTCCAGCCATGTCTCTGATATCTCCATCATATATATCCTGTATATTAACAGCCAGTCCTGGCTCTCGCCCAGCCATGTCTCTGATATCTCCACCATATATATCCTGTATAGTAACAGCCCAGTCCTGGCTCTCATCCAGCCATGTCTCTGATATCCCACCATATATATCCTGTATATAACAGCCAGTCCTGGCTCCCCTCAGCCATGTCTCTGATATCCCACCATATATATCCTGTATATAACAGCCCAGTCCTGGCTCTCATCCAGCCATGTCTCTGATATCTCCACCTATATATATCCTGTAAAATAACAGCCAGTCCTGGCTCTCATCCAGCCATGTCTCTGATATCTCCACCATATATATCCTGTATATTAACAGCCCAGTCCTGGCTCTCTCCAGCCATGTCTCTGATATCTCCACCATATATATCCTGTATAATAACAGCCAGTCCTGGCTCTCTCCAGCCATGTCTCTGATATCCCACCATATATATCCTGTATATAACAGCCCAGTCCTGGCTCTCATCCAGCCATGTCTCTGATATCCCACCATATATATCCTGTATATTAACAGCAGTCTGGCTTCTCAGCCATGTCTCTGATATTCCCATATATCCGTATATAAACCCAGTTGGCTCTCTCAGCATGTCTGTTCCCACCATATATATCCTGTATATAACAGCCCAGTCTGGCTCTCTCCAGCCATGTCTCTGATATCTCCACCATATATATCCTGTATATAACACGCCAGTCCTGGCTCTCATCCAGCCATGTCTCTGATATCTCCACCATATATATCCTGTATAATAACAGCCCAGTCTGGCTCTCTCCAGCCATGTCTCTGATATCCCACCATATATATCCTGTATAATAACAGCCCAGTCCTGGCTCATCTCCAGCCATGTCTCTGATATCCCACCATATATATCCTGTATAATAACAGCCCAGTCCTGGCTCTCTCCAGCCATGTCTCTGATATCTCCACCTATATATCCTGTATATAACAGCCAGTCCTGGCTCTCTCCAGCCATGTCTCTGATATCTCCACCATATATATCCTGTATATAACAGCCAGTCCTGGCTCTCCTCAGCCATGTCTCTGATATCTCCACCATATATATCCTGTATATACCACGCCAGTCCTGGCTCTCTCCAGCCATGTCTCTGATATCTCCACCATATATATCCTGTATATAACAGCCCAGTCCTGGCTCTCATCCAGCCATGTCTCTGATATCCCACCATATATATCCTGTATATTAACAGCCCAGTCCTGGCTCTCTCCAGCCATGTCTCTGATATCTCCACCATATATATCCTGTATATAACAGCCCAGTCCTGGCTCTCATCCAGCCATGTCTCTGATATCCCACCATATATATCCTGTATAATAACAGCCAGTCCTGGCTCTCTCCAGCCATGTCTCTGATATTCCCACCATATATATCCTGTATATATAACAGCCCAGTCCTGGCTCTCATCCAGCCATGTCTCTGATATCTCCACCATATATATCCTGTATATAACAGCCCAGTCCTGGCTCTCTCCAGCCATGTCTCTGATATCTCCCACATATATATCCTGTATAGTAACAGCCCAGTCCTGGCTCTCCTCCAGCCATGTCTCTGATATCTCCACCATATATATCCTGTATATAACAGCCCAGTCCTGGCTCTCATCCAGCCATGTCTCTGATATCCCACCATATATATCCTGTATAATAACAGCCCAGTCCTGGCTCTCTCCAGCCATGTCTCTGATATCTCCACCATATATATCCTGTATAATAACAGCCCAGTCCTGGCTCTCATCCAGCCATGTCTCTGATATCTCCACCATATATATCCTGTATATTAACAGCCAGTCCTGGCTCTCATCCAGCCATGTCTCTGATATCTCCACCATATATATCCTGTATATAAACAGCCAGTCCTGGCTCTCTCCAGCCATGTCTCTGATATCTCCACCATATATATCCTGTATAATAACAGCCCAGTCCTGGCTCTCATCCAGCCATGTCTCTGATATCTCCACCATATATATCCTGTATAATAACAGCCCAGTCCTGGCTCTCTCCAGCCATGTCTCTGATATCTCCACCATATATATCCTGTATATTAACAGCCCAGTCCTGGCTCTCTCCAGCCATGTCTCTGATATCTCCACCATATATATCCTGTATATATCCTGTATATAACAGCCCAGTCCTGGCTCTCCTCCAGCCATGTCTCTGATATCCCACCATATATATCCTGTATATAACAGCCCAGTCCTGGCTCTCATCCAGCCATGTCTCTGATATCCCCCACCATATATATCCTGTTATAATAACAGCCCAGTCCTGGCTCTCATCCAGCCATGTCTCTGATATCTCCACCATATATATCCTGTATAATAACAGCCCAGTCCTGGCTCTCATCCAGCCATGTCTCTGATATCTCCACCATATATATCCTGTATATAACAGCCCAGTCCTGGCTCTCATCCAGCCATGTCTCTGATATCTCACCATATATATCCTGTATATAACAGCCCAGTCTGGCTCTCTCCAGCCATGTCTCTGATATCTCCACCATATATATCCTGTATATAACAGCCCAGTCCTGGCTCTCATCCAGCCATGTCTCTGATATCCCCACCATATATATCCTGTATAATAACAGCCCAGTCCTGGCTCTCCTCCAGCCATGTCTCTGATATCTCCCACCATATATATCCTGTATATTAACAGCCCAGTCCTGGCTCTCATCCAGCCATGTCTCTGATATCTCCACCATATATATCCTGTATATAACAGCCCAGTCCTGGCTCTCATCCAGCCATGTCTCTGATATCCCACCATATATATCCTGTATATATAACAGCCAGTCTGGCTCTCGTCCAGCCATGTCTCTGATATCTCCACCATATATATCCTGTATAATAACAGCCCAGTCCTGGCTCTCTCCAGCCATGTCTCTGATATCTCCACCATATATATCCTGTATAATAACAGCCCAGTCCTGGCTCTCATCCAGCCATGTCTCTCGATATCCCCACCATATATATCCTGTATATAACAGCCCAGTCCTGGCTCTCATCCAGCCATGTCTCTGATATCCCACCATATATATCCTGTATAATAACAGCCCAGTCCTGGCTCTCATCCAGCCATGTCTCTGATATCTCCACCATATATATCCTGTATATAACAGCCAGTCCTGGCTCTCCCAGCCATGTCTCTGATACCCTCCACCATATATATCCTGTATAGATAACAGCCCAGTCCTGGCTCTCATCCAGCCATGTCTCTGATATCTCCACCATATATATCCTGTATATAACAGCCCAGTCCTGGCTCTCTCCAGCCATGTCTCTGATATCTCCACCATATATATCCTGTAAAATAACAGCCAGTCCTGGCTCTCATCCAGCCATGTCTCTGATATCTCCACCATATATATCCTGTATAATAACAGCCCAGTCCTGGCTCTCATCCAGCCATGTCTCTGATATCTCCACCATATATATCCTGTATAGTAACAGCCCAGTCCTGGCTCTCTCATCCAGCCTGTCTCTGATAATCTCCAACCATATATATCCTGTATAATAACAGCCCAGTCCTGGCTCTCATCCAGCCATGTCTCTGATATCTCCACCATATATATCCTGTATAATAACAGCCAGTCCTGGCTCTCTCCAGCCATGTCTCTGATATCCCACCATATATATCCTGTATAATAACAGCCCAGTCCTGGCTCTCATCCAGCCATGTCTCTGATATCTCCACCATATATATCCTGTATAATAACAGCCCAGTCCTGGCTCTCATCCAGCCATGTCTCTGATATCCCACCATATATATCCTGTATATATAACAGCCCAGTCCTGGCTCTCTCCAGCCATGTCTCTGATATCCCACCATATATATCCTGTATATAACAGCCAGTCCTGGCTCTCTCCAGCCATGTCTCTGATATCTCCATATATATACCTGTATAATAACAGCCCAGTCCTGGCTCTCATCCAGCCATGTCTCTGATATCCCACCATATATATCCTGTATATAACAGCCCAGTCCTGGCTCTCATCCAGCCATGTCTCTGATATCCCACCCATATATATCCTGTATATAACAGCCCAGTCCTGGCTCTCATCCAGCCATGTCTCTGATATCCCACCATATATATCCTGTATAATAACAGCCCAGTCCTGGCTCTCATCCAGCCATGTCTCAGATATCTCCACCATATATATCCTGTATATAACAGCCCAGTCCTGGCTCTCATCCAGCCATGTCTCTGATATCTCCACCATATATATCCTGTATAGTAACAGCCCAGTCCTGGCTCTCTCCAGCCATGTCTCTGATATCCCCACCATATATATCCTGTATATAACAGCCCAGTCCTGGCTCTCTCCAGCCATGTCTCTGATATCTCCACCATATATATCCTGTATAATAACAGCCCAGTCCTGGCTCTCATCCAGCCATGTCTCTGATATCTCCACCATATATATCCTGTATATAACAGCCCAGTCCTGGCTCTCATCCAGCCATGTCTCTGATATCTCCACCATATAATCCTGTATAATAACAGCCCAGTCCTGGCTCTCATCCAGCCATGTCTCTGATATCTCCACCATATATATCCTGTATAATAACAGCCCAGTCCTGGCTCTCTCCAGCCATGTCTCTGATATCTCCACCATATATATCCTGTATATAACAGCCCAGTCCTGGCTCTCTCCAGCCATGTCTCTGATATCTCCACCATATATATCCTGTATAGTAACAGCCCAGTCCTGGCTCTCATCCAGCCATGTCTCTGATATCTCCACCATATATATCCTGTATAATAACAGCCCAGTCCTGGCTCTCCATCCAGCCATGTCTCTGATATCACCCACCATATATACCTGTATATTAACAGCCCAGTCCTGGCTCTCGTCCAGCCATGTCTCTGATATCTCCCCATATATATCCTGTATAATAACAGCCCAGTCCTGGTCTCATCCAGCCATGTCTCTGATATCTCCACCATATATATCCTGTATAATAACAGCCCAGTCCTGGCTCTCTCCAGCCATGTCTCTGATATCCCCACCATATATATCCTGTATATTAACAGTCCCAGTCCTGGCTCTCATCCAGCCATGTCTCTGATATCTCCACCATATATATCCTGTATAATAACAGCCCAGTCCTGGCTCTCATCCAGCCATGTCTCCTGATATCCCACCATATATATTCCTGTATATTAACAGTCCAGTCCTGGCTCTCATCCAGCCATGTCTCCGATATCCCACCATATATATCCTGTATATAACAGTCCCAGTCCTGGCTCTCATCCAGCCATGTCTCTGATATCTCCACCATATATATCCTGTATAAGTAACAGCCCAGTCCTGGCTCTCCTCCAGCCATGTCTCTGATATCTCCACCATATATATCCTGTATATTAACAGTCCCAGTCCTGGCTCTCTCATCCAGCCATGTCTCGATATCCCACCATATATATCCTGTATATAACAGCCCAGTCCTGGCTCTCATCCAGCCATGTCTCTGATATCTCCACCATATATATCCTGTATATTAACAGCCCGTCCTGGCTCTCATCCAGCCATGTCTCTGATATCTCCACCATATATATCCTGTATATAACAGCCCGTCCTGGTCTCTCTCCAGCCATGTCTCTGATATCCCACCATATATACCTGTATAATAACAGCCCAGTCCTGGCTCTCATCCAGCCATGTCTCTGATATCTCCACATATATATCCTGTATAATAACAGCCCAGTCCTGGCTTCATCCACCATGTCTCTGATATCCCCACATATATACCCTGTATATAACAGCCCAGTCCTGGCTCTCGCTCCAGCCATGTCTCTGATATCCCACCATAATATCCTGTAATAATAACAGCCCAGTCCTGGCTCTCATCCAGCCATGTCTCGATATCTCCACTATATATCCCTGTATGTAACGCCAGTCCTGCTCTCTCAGCCATGTCTCTGATATCCCACCATATATATCCTGTATAATAACAGCCCAGTCCTGGCTCTCATCCAGCCATGTCTCTGATATCCCACCATATATATCCTGTATATTAACAGCCCAGTCCTGGCTCCTCCAGCCATGTCTCTGATATCTCCACCATATATATCCTGTATATAACAGCCCAGTCCTGGCTCATCCAGCCATGTCTCTGATATCCCACCATATTATCCTGTATATAACAGCCGTCCTGGCTCTCATCCAGCCATGTCTCTGATATCCCACCATATATATCCTGTATAATAACAGCCCAGTCCTGGCTCTCATCCAGCCATGTCTCTGATATCTCCACCATATATATCCTGTATAATAACAGCCAGTCCTGGCTCTCATCCAGCCATGTCTCTGATATCTCCACCATATATATCCTGTATAATAACAGCCCAGTCCTGGCTCTCATCCAGCCATGTCTCTGATATCTCCACCTATATACCCTGTATATAACAGCCCGTCCTGGCTCTCATCCAGCCATGTCTCTGATATCCCACCATATAACCCTGTATATAACTCCAGTCCTGGCTCTCTCCAGCCATGTCTCTGATATCCCACCATAATATCCTGTATAAACAGCCCGTCCTGGCTCTCTCCAGCCATGTCTCTGATATCCCACCATATATACCTGTATAATACAGCCCATCCTGGCTCTCATCCAGCCATGTCTCTGATATCTCCACCATATATATCCTGTATATTAACAGCCCAGTCCTGGTCTCACTCCAGCCATGTCTCTGATATCTCCACCATATATATCCCTGTATAATAAACGCCAGTCCTGGCTCTCATCCAGCCATGTCTCTGATATCCCACCATATATATCCTGTATATTAACAGCCCGTCCTGGCTCTCATCCAGCCATGTCTCTGATATCCCACCATATATATCCTGTATATTAACAGCCCAGTCCTGGCTCTCTCCAGCCATGTCTCTGATATCTCCACCATATATATCCTGTATAATAACAGCCAGTCCTGGCTCTCATCCAGCCATGTCTCTGATATCTCCACCATATATATCCTGTATATAACAGCCCGAGTCCTGGCTCTCTCCAGCCATGTCTCTGATATCCCCACCATATATATCCTGTATAGTAACAGCCCAGTCCTGGTCTCTCGCTCTGTCCCATACGATCTCTGTTATCCACACTATTAATATTCCTGTATATAACAGCCAGTCCTGGCTCTCTCCAGCCATGTCTCTGATATCTCCACCATATATATCCTGTATATTAACAGCCCAGTCCTGGCTCTCCTCCAGCCATGTCTCTGATATCTCCACCAATATATCCTGTATTAACAGCCCAGTCCTGGCTCTCTCCAGCCATGTCTCTGATATCTCCACCATATATATCCTGTATAATAACAGCCCAGTCCTGGCTCTCTCCAGCCATGTCTCTGATATCTCCACCATATATATCCTGTATAATAACAGCCCAGTCCTGGCTCTCATCCAGCCATGTCTCGATATCTCCACCATATATATCCTGTATATAACAGCCCAGTCCTGGTCTCATCCAGCCATGTCTCTGATATCCCACCATATATATCCTGTATAATAACAGCCCAGTCCTGGCTCTCATCCAGCCATGTCTCTGATATCCCACCATATATATCCGTGTATAATAACAGCCCAGTCCTGGCTCTATCCAGCCATGTCTCTGATATCCCACCATATATATCCTGTATATAACAGCCCAGTCCTGGCTCTCCTCCAGCCATGTCTCTGATATCCCCACCATTATATATCCTGTATAATAACAGCCCAGTCCTGGCTCTCATCCAGCCATGTCTCTGATATCTCCACCATATATATCCTGTATATAACAGCCCAGTCCTGGCTCTCTCCAGCCATGTCTCTGATATCTCCACCATATATATCTGTATAATAACAGCCAGTCCTGGCTCTCATCCAGCCATGTCTCTGATATCCCCACCATATATATCCTGTATATAACAGCCAGTCCTGGCTCTCATCCAGCCATGTCTCTGATATCCCACCATATATATCCTGTATATAACAGCCAGTCCTGGCTCTCTCCAGCCATGTCTCTGATATCCCACATATATATCCTGTATAATAACAGCCAGTCCTGGCTCTCATCCAGCCATGTCTCTGATATCCCACCATATATCCTGTATATAACAGCCCAGTCCTGGCTCTCTCCAGCCATGTCTTGATATCCCCACCATATATATCCTGTATATAACAGCCCGTCCTGGCTCATCCAGCCATGTCTCTGATATCCCACCATATATATCCTGTATAATAACAGCCAGTCCTGGCTCTCTCCAGCCATGTCTCTGATATCCCACCATATATACCTGTATAATAACAGCCCAGTCCTGGCTCTCATCCAGCCATGTCTCTGATATCCCACCATATATATACCCTGTATATAACAGCCCAGTCCTGGCTCTCCCAGCCATGTCTCTGATATCCCCACCATATATATCCTGTATAATAACAGCCCAGTCCTGGCTCTCATCCAGCCATGTCTCTGATATCTCCACCATATATATCCTGTATATAACTGCCAGTCCTGGCTCTCTCCAGCCATGTCTTGATATCTCCACCATATATATCCTGTATAATAACAGCCCAGTCCTGGCTCTCGTCCAGCCATGTCTCTGATATCCCCACCATATATATCCTGTATATTAACAGCCAGTCCTGGCTCTCTCCAGCCATGTCTCTGATATCCCACCATATATATCTGTATATAACAGCAGTCCTGGTCTCCTCCAGCCATGTCTCTGATATCCCACATATATATCCTGTATATTATAAGCCCGTCCTGGCTCTCCTCCAGCCATGTCTCTGATATCTCCACCATATATATCCTGTATAATAACAGCCCAGTCCTGGCTCTCCCAGCCATGTCTCTGATATCTCCACCATATATATCCTGTATAATAACACCCAGTCCTGGTCTCTCCAGCATGTCTCTGATATCTCCACCATATATATCCGTTATAATAACAGCCCAGTCCTGGCTCTCTCCAGCCATGTCTCTGATATCTCCACATATATATCCTGTATAATAACAGCCAGTCCTGGCTCTCTCCAGCATGTCTCTGATATCCCCACATATATCCTGTATATAACAGCCCAGTCCTGGCTCTCCTCCAGCCATGTCTCTGATATCCCACCATATATATCCTGTATAATAACAGCCAGTCCTGGCTCTCGTCCAGCCATGTCTCTGATATCTCCACCATAATATCCTGTATAATAACAGCCCAGTCCTGGCTCTCATCCAGCCATGTCTCTGATATCTCACCATATATATCCTGTATATAACAGCCCAGTCCTGGCTCTCTCCAGCCATGTCTCTGATATCCCCCATATATATCCCTGTATAATAACAGCCAGTCCTGGCTCTCATCCAGCCATGTCTCTGATATCCCCACCATAATACCTGTATATTAACAGCCGTCCTGGCTCTCATCCAGCCATGTCTCTGATATCCCCACCATATATATCCTGTATATTAACAGCCCAGTCTGGCTCTCGCCAGCCATGTCTCTGATATCCCCACCATATATATCCCTGTATAATAACAGCCCAGTCCTGGCTCTCATCCAGCCATGTCTCTGATATCCCACCATAATATCCTGTATATTAACAGCCCGTCCTGGCTCTCTCAGCCATGTCTCTGATATCCCACCATATATACCCTGTATAGTAACAGCCCAGTCCTGGCTCTCCCAGCCATGTCTCTGATTCCACCATATTATCCTGTATAATAACAGCCAGTCCTGCTTCTCCAGCCATGTCTCTGATATCCCACCATATAATCCTGTATAGTAACAGCCCAGTCCTGGCTCTCTCCAGCCATGTCTCTGATATCTCCACCATATATATCCCCTGTATATTAACAGCCCAGTCCTGGCTCTCATCCAGCCATGTCTCTGATATCTCCACCAATATTATCCTGTATAATAACAGCCCAGTCCTGGCTCTCCTCCAGCCATGTCTCTGATATCCCCACCATATATATCCTGTATAATAACAGCCCAGTCCTGGCTCTCATCCAGCCATGTCTCTGATATCTCCACCATATATATCCCTGTATATTAACAGTCCAGTCCTGGCTCTCGTCCAGCCATGTCTCTGATATCCCCACCATATATATCCTGTATAATAACAGCCCAGTCCTGGCTCTCATCCAGCCATGTCTCTGATATCTCCACCATATATACCCCTGTATAGTAACAGCCCGGTCCTGGCTCTCATCCAGCCATGTCTCTGATATCCCCACCATATATATCCTGTATAGTAACAGCCCAGTCCTGGCTCTCATCCAGCCATGTCTCTGATATCCCCACCATATATATCCTGTATAATAACAGCCCAGTCCTGGCTCTCATCCAGCCATGTCTATGATATCTCCACCATATATATCCCTGTATATACCAGCCCCTCCCAGTAATCTTTCACCCTGATCAGCAATGTGCCGGACTCGAGCGCCAGGTAGGCAGCACACTGTTCCAAGATCTCTGTCTTTGTGACAGATTGCCCTATCTGTTCCCCTAATAATTGAGTCCCCCACTACAGCACCTGTCTGTCCTGCCCTGCTCTCCTGTTTACCCCCTTACTGGAGCTGACTCTCCTCCGGCTTTCAGAGGTCATGCCCTGCTGCAGCAGTGCTATCCCTGGACTAACCCTGTACTATACCCCAGCAGCCTCTATATACACCCCAGCAGCCTCTATATACACCCCAGCAGCCTCTATATACACCCCAGCAGCCTCTATATACACCCCAGCAGCCTCTATATACACCCCAGCAGCCTCTATATACACCCCAGCAGTTTCTATATACACCCCAGCAGCCCCTATATACACCCCAGCAGTCTCTATATACACCCCAGCAGTCTCTCTATATACACCCCAGCAGCCTCTATATACACCCCAGCAGCCTCTATATACACCCCAGCAGCCTCTATATACACCCCAGCAGCCTCTATATACACCCCAGCAGCCTCTATATACACCCCAGCAGCCTCTATATACACCCCAGCAGCCTCTATATACACCCCAGCAGCCTCTATATACACCCAGCAGCCTCTATATACACCCAGCAGTTCTATATACACCCCAGCAGCCTCTATATACACCCCAGCAGCCTCTATATACATCCCAGCACCTCTATATACACCCAGCAGCCTCTATATACACCCCGGCAGCCTCTATATACACCCCAGCAGCCTCTATATACACCCCAGCAGCCTCTATATACACCCAGCAGCGCCCTATATACACCCCAGCAGCCCTATATACACCCAGCAGTCTCTATATACACCCAGCAGCCTCTATATACACCCCAGCAGCCTCTATATACACCCCAGCAGCCTCTATAACCATATATACACCCCAGCAGCCTCTATATACACCTCAGCAGCTCTATATACACCCAGCAGCCTCTATATACACCTCAGCAGTCTCTATATACACCCCAGCAGCCTCTATATACACACCCGGCAGCCTCTATATACACCCCGGCACCTCTATATACACCCGGCAGCCTCTATATACACCCCGGCAGCTCCCCCCTCTATATACACCCCGGCAGCCTCTATATACACCCCAGCAGCCTCTATATACACCCCAGCAGCCTCTATATACACCTTAGCAGTCTCTATATACACCCCAGCAGCCTCTATATACACCTTAGCAGTCTCTATATTACACCCCAGCAGCCTCTATATACACCTTAGCAGTCTCTATATACACCCCAGCAGCCTCTATGTACACCCACTGGGGTGGCAGCACAATACTGCACTCTCAGCAAAACAACTAAACAAACATAACTTGGGGAAGTGGGGGGGTGAAGACAGTCTGGGAGAGAGTATCCCTGACTTTAATCATTATGAATTTATTACCCACCGACAACCGTCCCCAGACTGTGTGCTGCCTGTATACAGAGTGAGCTCTGCTCCCACCACTTGCTCTGCAGTGACTGCCTGGCCCTGGGCTGGCTGCAGCCTGCACCGCCTCCTTGCACTAACTTCTGAGGTGGGTGCGGGCTCCAGCGTATGCAGTGTCGGTGGCACTGGTACCGCTGTGCCTGTGGAGTGGAGGGTGGGTGATGACGAGTCTCTGTGCGTTCCACACTGTGGACCGCAGGAAGAGGAAGGGAGAGGGTGGAGCGAGGACCCTCTTCTAGGCATGGCCCGAAAGTGGGGGCAGAGTGGGGGCTGGCTGCAATTAAGTGTAACTACTGCGGTACATGCGGCGGTGGGCCTATTAGTCACGCCTGGGCCCTGACACTGGCCCTGCCTGGGGTTAGATCTTACACCTGGGGTAAGAGTTCATACCTGGGTTTAGATCTTATACCTGGGTTTAGATCTTATACCAGGGGTTAGATCCTATACCAGGGGTTAGATCCTATACCTGGGGTTAGATCTTATACCTGGGGTTAGATCTTATACCTGGGGTTAGATCTTATACCTGGGGTTAGATCTTATACCTGGGGTTAGATCTTATACCTGGGGTTAGATCTTATACCTGGGGTTAGATCTTATACCTGGGGTTAGATCCTATACCTGGGGTTAGATCCTATACCTGGGGTTAGATCCTATACCTGGGGTTAGATCTTATACCTGGGGTTAGATCTTATACCTGGGGTTAGATCTTATACCTGGAGTTAGATCTTATACCTGGAGTTAGATCTTATACCAGGGGTTAGATCTTATACCAGGGGTTAGATCCTATACCTAGGGTTAGATCTTATACCTGGAGTTAGATCTTATACCAGGGGTTAGATCTTATACCTGGGGTTAGATCTTATACCTGGGGTTAGATCTTATACCTGGGGTTAGATCTTATACCTGGGGTTAGATCTTATACCTGGGGTTAGATCTTATACCTGGGGTTAGATCTTATACCTGGAGTTAGATCTTATACCTGGGGTTAGATCTTATACCTGGAGTTAGATCTTATACCTTGGGTTAGATCTTATACCTGGGGTTAGATCTTATACCTGGGGTTAGATCTTATACCTGGGGTTAGATCTTATACCTGGGGTTAGATCCTATACCTGAGGTTAGATCTTATACCTGGGGTTAGATCCTATACCTGAGGTTAGATCTTATACCAGGGGTTAGATCTTATACCTGGGGTTAGATCTTATACCTGGGGTTAGATCTTATACCTGGGGTTAGATCTTATACCTTGGGTTAGATCTTATACCTGGGGTTAGATCTTATACCTGGGGTTAGATCTTATACCTGAGGTTAGATCTTATACCTGGGGTTAGATCTTATACCTGGGGTTAGATCTTATACCTGGGGTTAGATCTTATACCAGGGGTTAGATCTTATACCAGTGGTTAGATCTTATACCAGGGGTTAGATCTTATACCAGGGGTTAGATCTTATACCAGGGGTTAGATCCTATACCTGGGGTTAGATCTTATACCTGGGGTTAGATTCTATACCTGGGGTTAGATCCTATACCTGGGGTTAGGTCCTATACCTGGGGTTAGATCCTATACCAGGGGTTAGATCCTATACCAGGGGTTAGATCTTATACCACGGGTTAGATCTTATACCAGGGATTAGATCTTATACCTGGGGTTAGATCTTATACCTGGGGTTAGATCCTATACCAGGGGTTAGATCTTATACTTGGGGTTAGATCCTATACCAGGGGTTAGATCCTATACCTGGGGTTAGATCTTATACCTGGGGTTAGATCATATGCCTGGGGTTAGATCTTATACCTGGGGTTAGATCTTATACCTGGGGTTAGATCTTATACCTGGGCTTAGATCTTATACCTTGGGTTAGATCTTATACCTGGGGTTAGATCGTATACCTGGAGTTAGATTTTATACCTGGGGTGAGATCTTATTGCCGCCGGTGTCTGTGGCTCCATTATCGGTGATCACAATCATGGATGGAGTCAATGTCTGTGGATTTTTCACCTCTGTCTTACCCCTTGTTCACACTGTGCTTTTTTGATCCGATTTTTGTGATCCATTTATGCCTGGAAAATGGATCACTTTCTGTGATCCCCAGCAAAGTCAATGAGCTGTTCAGACGCTGTGTTTTGAACTGGTCCGTTTTTTGGGGCAGAAAACACATCCAGAAAAGGAATGAGCGTTAATTAGTGATAGTTTATTTTCTCCTGCGTTCTCTCCATTGACATCATTGTAATTGGACAAAAAAAGGATCAAAAATTCGTAATAAACGCAACGTGTTTTTGAATGCTTTTTTAATTTTTTTTATTTTACATAAATGGATTACGTTTTGCTGTTGAAAATTCAACAGAAACGAAGCACAAAAAAATGATCAAAAATGCCCAGTGTGAACATAGACCTCCTCTATTATCAGAGCGCTCCTGTAAATGCTGCAGAAGGGTTCTAGAGATCATTACAGGAGCATTGTGTCTAGTACTAGTCCCTTATACAGATGTAGCCAAGGTCTGAGGCCGCACACACTCTGCCAGCCCCAACCACATCGTTATTAAAATTAACTTTGTGGGAAAACCCCCTTTAACGACAGTGATGAGTCCAGTCCTCATTCCGGCATCTTGCTGCTCTCTGTCCCCCGCGGCCCCATGTTCGGTGATCATTAGCTATGGCAGTTGGTTGACCGCCATGGCTTCCATCTTACTATTTCATTTACACCCTATAAAGCCATATTATAATCTACTAGCTGTGAGCCCGATGCGATTGTATCGGGATTCTAGAACTGGTGTATAGTTTATTAAATTAGATTTTTAACTAATAATCCAATTATTCCATGATAGATGGCGGCCCAATTGTAAAGAATCGGGAGTGTAGCATGCATATATACATTATTCATTCAAATGTGACAATAATGCACATAACACATGATATCTATCTATCAACTACCAATGTTTGTATGGTACATGTCAGTGTAGTACATGTCATGATTCTAAGGCAAGGCTTTTCGTACAGATACTGGCACTGATGTTTTGTACAGATTACGTATATTCAAATTATATATGAATATTAATAATCTATGATTAAGCCAGTACATGTTTCCCCACCAACCACGGGAAGGTAGCCTTACAACTGGTGGGACCTACTCTACTCTACCCCTAATAATTAATACTTAGACTCCTTTTAAAGCAGATATTTTTTGGCTATTTGCAGAAGGTGTAGAATAACCAAATACAATTTCTGCACTTCACACCAAAGGACCTACCTACAGCTCACTTTCAGCAAGTAACATGTAATGTATATGGAACTTGCAATTAGCTTGCAGTAAATACGGCAAGCACAGCTTTAACAGGTTGACTAAATGCAACCACTAAAAATCAAAGCTAACTGTGATTTTGGCAGTTGAAACTGTTGAAAGCACATGTGCCGCAACTACTGCAAGTAAAGCACAAATTCCATTAACATTTCATGCAACTTACAGTAAGGGTATGTGCGCACTGGTCGGGTTAGGGCCGGATTAGGTGTGTAAACCGCCGGTCGGTTTACATAAATTTCATGTAAATTTATGTTAATCCAAACCGGCGTTTGGATTAACATAGAAACCTATGTAAACCGACACCCGCTGTGCACACAGCGGCGGTTTACACATGCTCATCCGTTGCTAACCCGCTGGGTTCCCAGCGGGTTAGCAAAGAATGAGCTTGTTCTATAATCCGGCCGGTTCTGCAGCGGCTGCAAGCAGAATCATGTACTGCTTCCAGCCGCCGCAACACCGCCGCCGCTAACCCACTGTGCACCCGCCCGTCTCCCGCCGCACATACCCGACAGGAAGCCGGTGGACGGCTCCGGAGCTTCCTGTCGGGTCCCGCCCAGCCGCCGCCGCCACAAACCCGCCCACCGTGCGCACATACCCTAAGAGTGCTGTAGGTCACCATTAGACAGCAAGTGTCAAAATTGATTTGTTCACACTATAAATTCCACAAATAGCAGAATAAGTCAGATTTAAAATGAAAATGTCTATTCTATCCCTATGTGTCTAAATATGTACCTATATGTATGTATGTATTTATATGTACAGAACACACTTCAAGATAGAGATGTGTGTGAACAGCTGTCCCACCCGTCTCTAATGCTGCCTTCAGACTTGCAGATGCATCTGCAGCATTTTGCAGATGCATCTGCATGCAGACAGTAAACCCTATCTTTATAATGGGACGCACAGTGTCTGCAGATGCTTCCAGACAGCCGAGCACACTCATTCACTCCTATATGTCATCTCTGCGCAGGCAGATGCTTGGGTACAGATCACAGACTCTCCTCCGCACCAGGGACACGACATGTTGCATCCCTGGTGAGGGTGGGAGTGTGTGATTTGTATGCAGGCATCCGCCTGCGCACAGATCACATATAGGAGTAAATGTGTGCGCACGGCTGCCTGCAAGCATCTGCAGACACCGTGCGTCCCATTATAAAGATAGGGTCTACCGTCTGCATGCAGATGCTTGCAGATGCATTTTCAAAACGCTGCAGATGCATTTGCAAATCTGAAGGCAGCCTTAGCTGTTCACAAAAACCTCACCCTGTGTAAAAAGAAAATGAAATCTCGCAGCAGCTATACTGCTGGAGCTTCAGGTTCTTATCACTAAATGCAAGCATTTAGATGATACACATCTACAATCTACTACAAAATGTGTGTTTATATATACATATACAATGAAATGTAAAAAGAAAGTTTAAAAGCTAAAAAAGTAAGTACTATATATTTTAAATAACTATTTTATATCTAAAACCTATTTATAATATCTTTATAACGAAAGTAATATTTTTGGTATTTTTGTCTATTTCTATTCTTCTACATCTATAGCTAAATTAAATTATTGTAATATTTGTGTTTAATTAGAAAGTATGTATCTAAATAGAATATGTATGTAAATAATTGAAAGTAAAATATTTTTATACACTATATTTTTAGTGAAAAGTGAAACGAAGGACTATATTTCTTAAAGACCTATTTAATATCTAATAACTAATTATAATGTCTTTATCTAAAACTAAAGTAATTTGTTTGGTATTTTGGATTATTTCTATTGCTATACATCTATTTGTAAACTTTTTTTGTAATTTTTTTGGTCAATTCCTATACATCTATGGGTAAAGTAATTTTTTTTTTTTTTTTAGTACTATACATCTATGGCTAAACTATTTTATGGGAATATTTTTGTTTAATTAGAAAATAATTATGTATCTAAATGTAATATGCATATAAAGAATTTAAACTAAAATATTTCTATATACTATATTGTTATTGAAAATGAACACTAATGACTATATTTCTTAAATAACTATTGTATATATAATAACTAATTTTAATATCTTTTTGTATAACAAATAATATATATTTTTTTTTTTTTTCTATTGCTATACATCTATGGCTAAACTAATTTATTGTAATATTTGTATTTAATTAGAAAGTAAGTATGTATGTAAATCTAATATGTATCTAAAGAATTTAAAATAAAATATTATTAGAGAGAATATTTGTAGTAAAGAGTATTTCACTACTGGGCAGCAATTTGCCTTGAATGGGTGTATCCAACACTTTCACCTTAACATTGCATCGTGTTTTCACTCGTGAAAAAGCCACATATAACTGTCCATGTCCAAAAACTGTTTGTGACAAAAAAATCCCTACTTTCTTCAGTGTATGGCCTTGAGATTTGTTGATGGTCATGGCAAAAGTAGACTTCACGGGAAATTGTTGACGTCTTAACTTGAAAGGTAAGGCAGTCTCTGATGGAGATAAATAAATCTTTGGAATAAACACCACATTTCCTTCTGCAGACCCAGAACTGACTTTTGCTTGAATCAGATTGTCAAACAAAGTGATGACAATGAAGCGATTCCCATTGCAAAGACCTTTTATGCTGTTAAAGGTGTGCAAAAGCATGACAATGGTACCAATGTGTAATTTGAGGCGATGATAAGGCATTCCCATTGGTGTGAGTGAATTTAAAAATTCCACTGGATATTGATCTGGATCTTCAGTCTCATCAGGATCAATGGAATCATCACTAATGTATACAGTGTATTCACCAGCAATGCAATCCATAACCTGAGAGTTCACCATATCCACATGGTCATTTTTAGGGCAAAGAATGGCATGTGATGCAGCAATCTGAATGCTTTCATTGTTATGTACATCAATGACAATGTTTTCACCAAATATAGCAAGTATAATTGAGCCAGTGCAGATCATGTCTTGTGGGATTTCAATGGTATCATCTCCAAGTTTGAAATCATTGGACAATTCACCATTTCCCAGTTGAAGTAACCAACTGCTATAATCAGGATCAATGGAACGCATGTTGTTGAAGAGTGGCAATTGAGTGAAAAGCTGCCATTGTCGTGAGTATTTAATACAACTCTCTATAATGTCAGTTCTTGTACCATGAGGGATGATAGGCAGACACTGTCGAAAGTCTCCTCCCAGAACAATGACTTTCCCTCCAAAAGGTGTTGTATTTTTCTTGGAGATATCTGTTGTCATGACATCCCGTAAAAGTTGATCTATCACATGCAATGCATATTTAGATAACAGAGTGGACTCGTCAATAATGAAATGTTTGGTACTTTTCAAATGTTGTGCAGCATCTGTATCATTTTTAATCCTTGAAACGGAAGTTTCATTGATTGGAATTGGTATTCCGTAAAGCGAATGGATGGTTCTACCTCCTTGCAGTAAGTTAGCTGCAATCCCTGTACTGGCTGCAGGTGAGACAATTTCGCCTTCTCCTCTTAGTTCATGAATTAATAAATCATACAGATATGTTTTCCCACTGCCACCTGGACCGTCAATGAAAAAGCACTTAGGTTGTCCACTTCTATCGTGTAAAGCTTGATTGATCGCATCATAGGCCAAAAGTTGTTGGTCATTTAAAGTAGCTTTCATTTGCTGAGCTCTTCTTAACTCATCATCCTTGTTGTATAGTGGAGCGATGTATGGCTTTCTTTTTGGTCGTGGTAGATTAAAATCAGTAAAAGTTTTGCCATGAAATTTTAGAATAGTTTGGACATCAGTCATAGCATATCCTTCACAATTCTCACACTCCTCAGTGTTGGAGTGATATGCATGGCAGAAGTCTTGGATAAAGTCTTGTTTAAATTCTTTCCACAACTCCAATGGATGAGCTGGAGGACCAAAAATACATATATATGCGAACATATCACGAAGCTGTGCAGGCATGTTGAGAACACAGGCATCCAATAAAGTATTTCTCCAAACAGTGTCATCGAAGAGCAATCCAAGAGCTAATGCTGCCTCTTTAAAAGTTGGGTATGTCACTTCATTAACAGTCTTAATGTTGTCAAAACTTGTTGCTCCTTTGACATGCAGTAACAACAACCTTAAATAGTACCGTTCTTGATCTTTCATACTGACAGTATACATTCTTCCAATCACTGAAGAACCTCCTCGCTTTCTAATTTCCCATGCACCTTCTTTCCAAACATAGTGCTCTGGAATTTGGCGGTAGAAGTAATCATGAGCATGCGGGTCACTCTCATTCAGCTCAAAGTAGGCCATAAGAGTAGATTTTCTGTGCATTGTGTAACTGATGTCATCAACAGAGTCATCCTCATGAAAATAAAGTGGTTGAGAATGTGGGAGATGTACAGCCAGGCGAATAATGGAGTGCGATTGTCTATGCATCGGGTAAGCAAATATTCGCCAAGCTGCCTCCGGTGCACTCACGTATCTTGAATCCATGAATTGATGTGTTTCATCATGGTGGATATTGGTTTGGCAAATTTCAAGATTGGCTTTATCATGTCCTTTGTAGACATATTTGAATAGGTATTTTACACTTTGAATGGAAGCACATACCTCAACATTAATATGACACTTGTATGTTAATAGTAGGTAAGGGTTATAGGGAACAACCCAAGAATTATCAATCATCTTTGAACGGATTTGAAAGGATGATCCTTCCTTTCTTTGATAAGTAGGGTATGCATCCTTAGCTATGAGTGTTCTTGGTTGGAAATCTTTAGGAAAACCTTTCTTACACTTGCCAAGATCCATACATGGAGAATTGGGGTTGTGTTGTCCACAGGGTCCATGAATCATGTGTTGCATCACAATGTCATGGAGCAGAGGGTATTCTTCTGGATCATGGATTTCAGCCCAAACTATATTATCCACTTCAACCTCAGTTCTTAGTTTGGATTTGCTATCCAGAATGATCAAAATGTGAGCGTGTGGTAGGCCACGCTTTTGGAATTCAATCACATGAACCATTGCACAAACTTTGCCAAATAATCCAGTGTTAATGTCTTTTAATAGGGCTTCCAGTTTAATTCTGAAGACACGGGCGACTAAATCAGGTCTATGTTCCACACGCTGCCATGGCTCTAAATTGTTTGTAATCTCCCTCCATTTAGGATTACAGGTCATGGTTACAAAAAGATCTGGTCGTCCAAATTTAGTCACAATAGCCATGGCATCCTGATAGCGTTGCTGCATGTTTCTGGGACTGCCTTCAAAGGAAGATGGTAAAATCACCGTCTTGCCAATGGGAATACCTTTCTCAACAGATTGTTTCAGGAGATGTTCCTGGAGTACGCAATAATCCTCCACTTTTAAATCCTTTTGATGATGACGGATAAAATTTAAGCGATTAGCCTCGATTTTCACATACGCATCCACTAAGTACTGCTGTGTTAGTTTGCCACCATTCAGGACAGGATTGAACTGATTCCGTACAGACAGCAAATAGCAGTAATACTGGAGCTGTGTAACCCGGCGTTGACTTGTGCCTTGATGCTTGAGTCCCTCATGCCAGCCTTGTTCTCCATGAGGGAAAAATAAAGGATAGAGTAATGCATCTAAATTGCTGTGTAGAATACTAACTTGCTGTGTTTTGGGGGCCAAAGGGGTTATTTGGATCAGGTTTCAAATGAATTAAAATGTCTCTATTGAATGGTGGCTCTCCATCAGCATTTTCAAAGACCACAGCAACTTCATTGGCAGTAGGATTGTTATAGCGTCTCGGGTCTTGGCCTCTGTCTTGTTTAATGGCCATGATAATATTTGGCATGACGGTGCCATGTTCTACTGCCTTCTGTTCTTCTTCTAATTCAACGTGACGTAGCATTTTGTAGGCCGAAACAAAGGGATTAATATTATCCAATTGAAGAGCAATGATACTCATTAAAGTAGGATTACATTTAACATTTTCTGGACACTGTAGCCGTTGGTCTGTAGCGCTTAGAGTATCTAAAATGTACAGTTGTGCATATGCTGGAGTTTGATCTTGAGCAGGATGGAGTGTTCCAGTGCGATGATAAATTTGCCCATGAATACGAAAGCAGTATGGGCCATGTCCAGGAGGTAGAGAAACATGGGCACCCATGGAGGCAAAAGCAAAAGAACTATTAATGCTCCTTATATTCTTCATCAAATTTTGACTGTACTCACTCTCTCCTTTCAGCAGGCGTTGGAACACGTGCGGGTATTGAGGTAATGGTACCTTTACTTTTCCCTTTTGGCAACAAAGAGTAAACTGTTGATCTGATGGTCGTTCAGCAGTAAAATGTCGAGCCTCACAATGTTCACATATTACATTCATGAAACCACAGAAATGTTCTACAATAACATGATCCTGATCAATAAATCCCATTTGATGTAGGAGAGGTGAATAGAATAAACGTAGAAGTTTATTATGTAATCCTACATAAATGAGACGTGGAAGGGATGTAGATTCCAAACATTCAATAAATGAAGAAGTGGAATATATATTCCGTTCTGCCTCTTGCAATATAGAAGTGGAAGAAGAAGTTTGGCGTTCTTCACGACGTAATGTAGCCAAATTGGCCAAGTGGACTTGTCTAGACGTAGGAGAATCTGTATCTTGACGCATCTGTCTTTTCCTTTTAAGCCTCAAAATTTTACACTGTTTGCTGTATGGCGTCTCCTCAGCACAGTGTTTTCGTTTTGATGTGGCCTTGCGATGCGGTAAAGGCTGTTCAGTTGTAGTCAAGATAGTAGAAGAAGAGGTGGCAGCAGTCTGAGCATCAGACAAAGAGGTGGCAGCAGTCTGAGCATCAGACAAAGAGGTGGCAGCAGTCTGAGCATCAGACAAAGAGGTGGCAGCAGTCTGAGCATCAGACAAAGAGGTGGCAGCAGTCTGAGCATCAGACAAAGAGGTGGCAGCAGTCTGAGCATCAGACAAAGAGGTGGCAGCAGTCTGAGGATCAGACGAAGAGGTGGCAGCAGTCTGAGGATCAGACGGATCT
The DNA here is from genome assembly GCA_033576535.1 of Allobates femoralis. Taxonomy (NCBI): domain Eukaryota; kingdom Metazoa; phylum Chordata; class Amphibia; order Anura; family Aromobatidae; genus Allobates; species Allobates femoralis. The sequence goes on from JARQOC010000003.1 coordinate 22,440,915, forward strand.
CCTACAGGCATTAACTTTTTCTGTTTGCGTCGTTGAGGCAGAGGCATTGATTTTTTGCCTAATCGTTCTGTCCTTCCTTCTAAAGACTTTATTGAAACCGGTGTTTTCAAAGCAGCCTTTTCCTTGTCCAAGGGAAGTTGTCTTTCTTCAGAACTCTCCTCCACACCCGTCTTGCGCATACGCACAGACACTTTGCGAACCTTTCCTTTTTTGATTTCCATTGAGGTAATGGGAGGTGTTAAAGGCAGTTCACTTGGTAGAATGTCAGTACACGAAGAGGCTGGAGTAGCATCTGTGTCAGACGGTTCTTCAGTGACTGGAATTTTTGTTTGTTTGCATGTGGAACGCGCAGTCATGGCTCTTGTTTCCATTCGTTGGCTTGTTTTTTCAGAAGACACTCCCGAAATACGTGTATGTAAAGCGGTCTTCGCAGCATCCAACCGAAAACGTCTCAGTGGAGAAGAGAGTTTAGCAAACCGTTTGAGTTTAGCAGCCTTAGCCCTATCTAACCGAATACGTCTCTCTGCAGAAGTCTCATTTGCAATACGTTTGGCGTAATCAGCCTTAAGACGATCTAAGCGAATACGTCTCCTTTCTAAGGTCTCTTCAGCAAGGCGTTTTGCCTTAGCAGCCTTATCACTATCTAAGCGAAGACGCCTCTCTTCTGAAGTCTCCTTTGCAGTACGTTTCACCTTAGCAGCCTTACGCAGATCTAACCGAACACGTTTCTCTTCCAAACTCTCCTCTGCAATGCGTTTAGCTTTAGCAGCCTTATCTTGATGTAACCGACAGCGTCTCTCTTCCAAAGTCTCGTCTGCACGCTTCTTCTTCGGTGTAGATGCAGCCTCCTTGGCAAGAGCGATATTTTGTGTTGGAGAGCTCATCTTAGTAAGAATAAGCAGTGTTTGAAATCGAAAAAGAGCTAGAGTGTGTTAGTTAAGGAAACAATGAATAATAACTGTGTAAACAGACAAAAACAATAAAACTAAAGTATGTATTTCCAAAACCTGTTAGAATGAAATGATAGACTTCTTTAAAGTAACAAACAAAGATGTAATGATGTTTAGTGTATGGAGTATTGAATAGCAATGAGTGTGTCAAAATTCCTTAAAAACTGCCGTGAAGGCAAAACAAATGGATGTAATGAGCCTTTCCGATACGCGGTATCAAAGCAAATTTTCAACATTGTAATAAAAGCGTTAATAGAAGCAGGATGACATCAATTTCTGCATAACCAGCAGCAAGGTTGTTGTTTCATAAGGTGTTGAAAAATGGCAGAGTTAGGGTTAATTTATACCAAGAACTGAAGGTTTTGGTATTATAGCAGAAGTAGTGGTTTTTATTTTTGTTGGTGGAGTAGGGGAAACAGCGGCCTTAACGTGAAGTATGAAATGGCAGAATGTGACAAAGCAGGGTGAAAAAAGAAATAAGGCAACTTGCGTATGAGATATTGAAAGAGGCAGGTCAATGTAAAAAGTAACGTAAATGCGGTGATGTAGTGTAACGTTACGCAACTACAGCCCTGGTGACGGGTATGGAGAAGTCGCGTTTAAAATGTAAATCTTAGCCCATGTTATGGAAGTATGTAAATGTGCATATACAATGGACGTGTGAAAGGGGACCCAGTCAGAAATAGAGTGTAAAATATTAGGTATGTAAAAGTAGTGAATGTCCTACTGGGATAACAGAGACTTTGACATGAGCGTTAATTTCAAATAGCATCATAACCGTTGGAAAAACAGCATCTGCCGCATGTGGCGCATAGCCACAGCATAACTGCAGGACTTGCAGGCGGTTACGTGAATCCCCATAGTCATTATAATCGCCATAATAGTCAGTATCTATTTATTTGCAGCAGGTGCAGCAATTAGGGTTTTGCACTTGTAGCAGGTGCTGTATGGAAAAAAAACGATGGGTGACCAGGCTTTTTATGGTGGCGGGACCTGTGGCAAGTTCCCCTATACTTACTATGGGGATTAGCGGAACGACACCGCAAGTGCAGCAGTTATGCGATGGCAATGCAGCAAACCGAGCTGATGCGATTCTGTCAGCACATCTGGCGCGATTTCAAATAACCGCTGATGTGAACTGGGCAGGTAGCATTACCACCAAACTGTTAAATGTAAGACAGGTAGTAGTGCTACAGAGTCATTACTATTAAAAATATTAAAAATTGACATATACTGGGTTAACGTACTCGTAACCGTGTGATGACTGACTCCTAACTCCCAAAAAAAAAATCAAAGAGATTGTAAGGAGTTAATATAGCATTGACACGCATAAAAAATACTGGACGATTAATAAAAATAAAAATAGTATTAAAGTATTTAGTAATGAAATGCCAGTAGTAGACCACATAGTGACATAGACAGTGAATAGGCAAAACAATAGAAGACGTTAATGTACCACTTACATCCTATAAAACAGTGTGGATGAGAAAATAAATAACAAATAGTATAGAAGAGGTTAATTTGCAAATGTCCTGAGTACAGCACCTAGTAACAGAGTTAGTGAATAGCAAACCGAAAGTAGGGGTTAATGTAGCATTTCGAACCCTATAAAACATATAGTGTCGGAAAACAAAATGGCAAATGGCATAGAAGAGGATAATGTATAAATGGCCTTAGTGGACCACAGTGAGATAGCAAGGGGGGCAGAAATACAATAGAACGGGTTAATATACAAATCGCCTTAGAGCCCTTTCACATCAGCTCTTTCGATAAAATTGCGGTAGATGCAGTGAAAAAAAAGCATCTGCTGCGATAGCCACATTAACATTGCACTTGCGGGGCGGTAGCGATAATCCCTATAGAAACCATAAGGGGACTTGCGGCCGGTGCGGTTTAGCACTTGCGTCAAGTGTTGCTAGAAAAAAAAACGAACTTGCCGCACCTGCCGCAAGTGTCCCTATAGTTTATATGGGGATTCCCGCAACTGCGCCGCAAGTGCAAGGTTTAATCGGCAATCGCAGGAGATGGGTTTTTTTCAGCCCATGTGTGGTGAAGTTGTAAAATCGCAGATGTCCAGCACATAGTGACACAGTTATTGAATAGCAAACAGAATAGAAGGGGTTAATGTATGAGTTTAAACCCTATAAAATAGTCATGGTGCAACTAAAATAGAAAAGGCATAGAAGAGGTTAATGTAAAAATGTCCTTAGTACAGCAGATAGTGAGATAGCAAGTGGAGTAGAAATAGAATATAAAGGGTTAATATTAAAAGGGTCTTTGTACAGCACATAGTGAGATAGCAAGTGGAGCACTAATAGAATAGAAAGGGTTAATATTAAAATGGCCGTAGTAGAGCAGATAGTGAGATAGGCAGTGTAGCACTAATAGAATAGAAAGGGTTAATATTAAAATGGCCGTAGTACAGCAGATAGTGAGATAGGCAGTGTAGCACTAATAGAATAGAAGGGGTTAATATAAAAAAGGCCGTAGTACAGCACATAGTGAGATAGGCAGTGTAGCACTAATAGAATAGAAAGGGTTAATATTAAAATGGCCTTAGTAGAGCAGATAGTGAGATACACAGTGTAGCACTAATAGAATAGAAGGGGTTAATATTAAAATGGCCTTAGTACTGCACATAGTGAGATAGGCAAGTGGAGCAGAAATAGAATAGAAGGGGTTAAAGTATGAAAAGAAGAGGGCACTATGGTGAAATGTAGCTGATATTAAATTAGTATAAAGAAGGGGTTAATATAAGCCTAGGCATTAGGAATATATAGTCTGATGTGAGATTGTACTGTGAAAACAGCTTTTTCACTTTTACATTGTTCACAAATTCAAATTTCCCGCTCTAAGATGGCGGACGCGAAAAGTCCATTCATAAAAAGCCGGCAGCCGCCAGCCGCGGTGTGATTGGGCAGCGAAAACTTAATAAACATGGCGCCGTGAATCCGGTTGGTCGGCGCTATTGTGTGAAGATGCCGCTGTCCAATCACAACTCAGCGGGGCGGAGCTACAAACTTCCAGCCGGCCGAACGGCATATCCGAAAATCGTACCAGGCGCTCGGCAAGAAAAGTTCCGAAATCCCCGCTGTGCGGTGACCAATCGGAATCAAAGCGCCATAAACAACAACCAATCACAATCGCGCCTCATTTCTCAATGGATGTCTATGGGAAGTCGACATCCAATCACAATCGCGGCGCCAATTTTGAAAATGCACTGAACTTTCCTTGCCGAGCGCCTGGTGCGATTTTCAGACACGGCGTTCGGGAGAGTGGAAGTCTATAGCTCCGCCCCGCTGAGTTGTGATAGGACAGCGGCATCTTCACACAATAGCGCCGACCAACCGGATTGACGGCGCCATGTGTATGAAGTTTCCGCTGGCCAATCACACCGCGGCTGGCGTCTACCGGCATTTTATGAATGAAGATTTCGCGTCCGGCATCTTAGAGCGGCGAGTTGTACGGTCGGCGCCTGAATGCGTGTTCGGACACAGCGGTCTCATAGACCACGGAGGCCGCTAGAAGCGCCGAAGTTTGCGCTTGTAGCGCAGAAGTCGGCGCTTGCAGCGGCGAAGTGTCCGAACAGTGGCGGACGCTCCATGCAGCGGCGATTGGCGCTGCATGGCGCAAAATAGTAAAAGTGGTGAAAAAGAAAGATAGTAAAAGAGGTGAAAATAAAACTCCACATCAGGACTATAGGCTCTGATGTGAAAAGGTAGATTGTCCAAAGGATATCTTAGCTGATCAATGGTAGATCCCGATCCGGCGCTTGCTTCCCGACGTCCCGCACGAAGGATGGATATCTCGGCTCAAATGTAGTCGAACAGACGGTCCAGCGGTAGCTTCTCGTTGTCCTTGAAAGACCCTCAGGAAGGATGGATTTCTTGGCAGAAATATAATCCAACAGATAGTCCAGCGGTAGGTTCTCGTTCTCCCACAAAGAGGAATCAAAGAGGTTGAAGATTCAAAATTGCCGCTATAAATAAGCGGGCTTATCTGATTGGAGGGCGGCAACTTCAGAAAGCTGGCGCCATGAATGTGATTGGTCGCTATGTATTTTCAAAAAAGGCGCGGCGATTGTGATTCGACGGGGCCGGAAACTGGCAATCAGCGATTCGCGGCGATAGGTAGCGTATTACCAACGACTCTTGCGAGTCGTTGGTAAGACGCGACCAATGTCCGCGAACCGCTGAATGCTAGTTTGCGGCCCCGTGGAACGACGAATAAGAGCCGACTCCCGTGACCGAAAATAGAAGCAGGGGCCCGGCCATAAAAAGGCCGAGACACCGCTATGTATGTGAATAGGAAGTGAGGTGGTCTTGTCATTGGTCGGTATGTGCTAACGCCGACCAATCAGAATTCGAGCTCACTTCCTATAGACATACATTAGCGGTATATCGGAAAATATATGGGCGGCCTTCTGGTTCTATTTTCGGACACGTGGGTCGGCTATTTTTGGTTAAAAAATTTTTTTTTTTCTGTATGTAAATATGTTACATAAAAATTATTTTTAAATGTATATTTGTAAATAGATAGAGGTAGGTAGATAGATCATAAAATGAATCCAAAAATATAAAAAATAAAAAGTAGAAAAATAGGAAAAAAAATTTGTTTTTAGCGGATAAACCCTGGCCACGTGTCCGAAAATCGAACCAGAAGGCCGGCCATATATTTAGCGCTACAGCGGTAATGTATGTCTATGGGAAGGGAGTGGTTTTTATTTATTTTTTTTATTATTATTTTTTAATTATTTTTTAATTATTTTTTAATTATTATTTAATTTATTATTTATTTTAATTGAGCCTGAGGCTGAGACATAGTTCTCCTTCCGGTCCGCTGAAAGGACTCATCTTATTAGAATGTGTGTTTTTTTTTATTATTATTTTTTATTGAATTATTTATTATTTTTTATGTATTTTTTTATTATTTTTTAATTATTTTTTAATTATTTTTTTTATTATTAAATTTATTATTTATTTTAAGTGAGACACAGTTCTCGTTCAGGTCCCCTCAAAGGGCTGATATTATTAGCATAAATTTATTTTTTTTATTATTATTTTTATTGAATTATTTATTATTTTTTATTTATTTTTTTATTATTTTTTAATTATTTTTTAATTATTTTTTTTATTAAATTTATTATTTATTTTAAGTGAGACACAGTTCTCGTTCAGGTCCGCTCAAAGGGCTGATATTATTAGCATATATATTTTTTTTTTATTATTATTTTTATAGAATTATTTATTATTTTTTATGTATTTTTTAATTATTTTTTAATTATATTTTTTATTAAATTTATTATTTATTTTAAGTGAGACACAGTTCTCATTCAGGTCCGCTCAAAGGGCTGATATTATTAGCATACCGTATATACTCGTGTATAAGCCGACCCGTGTATAAGCCGACCCCCCTACTTTTGCCCCCAAAACCTGGGAAAATCTATTGACTCGCGTATAAGCCGAGGGTGGACCCCAGCACAGGTATACAGCCCCCAGCAGTGGTATACAGGCCCCAGCAGTATGATATACAGCAGCCCCCAGTGGTATATACAGCAGCCCCAGTGGTATTGCAGCCCCTATATACAGCAGCCCCAGTGGTATTGCAGCCCCAGTGGTGTATACAGCAGCCCCTATATACAGCAGCCCCAGTGGTATTGCAGCCCCAGTGGTATTGCAGCCCCTATATACAGCAGCCCCAGTGGTATTGCAGCCCCTATATACAGCAGCCCCAGTGGTATTGCAGCCCCAGTGGTATTGCAGCCCCTATATACAGCAGCCCCAGTGGTATTGCAGCCCCAGTGGTGTATACAGCAGCCCCTATATACAGCAGCCCCAGTGGTATTGCAGCCCCTGTATACAGCAGCCCCAGTGGTATTGCAGCCCCAGTGGTGTATACAGCAGCCCCTATATACAGCAGCCCCAGTGGTATTGCAGCCCCAGTGGTATTGCAGCCCCTGTATACAGCAGCCCCAGTGGTATTGCAGCCCCAGTGGTGTATACAGCAGCCCCTATATACAGCAGCCCCAGTGGTATTGCAGCCCCTGTATACAGCAGCCCCAGTGGTATTGCAGCCCCAGTGGTGTATACAGCAGCCCCTATATACAGCAGCCCCAGTGGTATTGCAGCCCCAGTGGTATTGCAGCCCCTGTATACAGCAGCCCCAGTGGTATTGCAGCCCCAGTGGTGTATACAGCAGCCCCTATATACAGCAGCCCCAGTGGTATTGCAGCCCCAGTGGTATTGCAGCCCCTGTATACAGCAGCCCCAGTGGTATTGCAGCCCCAGTGGTGTATACAGCAGCCCCTATATACAGCAGCCCCAGTGGTATTGCAGCCCCTATATACAGCAGCCCCAGAGGGGTATACAGCAGCCCCAGAGGGGTATACAGCAGCCCCAGAGGGGTATACAGCAGCCCCAGAGGGGTATATAGCAGCCCCAGAGGGGTATATAGCAGCCCCAGAGGGGTATACAGCAGCCCCAGAGGGGTATACAGCAGCCCCAGGGGGGTATACAGCAGCCCCAGAGGGGTATACAGCAGCCCCAGAGGGGTATACAGCAGCCCCAGAGGGGTATACAGCAGCCCCAGAGGGGTATACAGCAGCCCCAGAGGGGTATACAGCAGCCCCAGAGGGGTATACAGCAGCCCCCGCTGTATACAGCGGTACCCGGCTGTATACAGCCCTCCCCCCTGGTATACCGGGCCCCCCCTGTGGCAACCTGTAAAGGAAGCGATGCTTATACTTATCGGGTCGCTGTCGCCGACGCCGACGCCGCCGCTCTGTCACCGTCCATCACCGCGCTCCTTCCCGTCTTCATGCTTCCTTCACGGGCGCACAGAAAATTTCCTGTGCGACGGTGAAGGAAGCATGAAGACCAGGAGGAGCGCGGTGACGGACGGTGACAGAGCGTCGGCGTCGGCGACAGCGACCCGATAAGTATAATCATCGCTTCCTTTACAGGTTGCCACAGGGGGGCCCGGTATACCACGGGGGGGGGGCTGTATACAGCCGGGTATATATTTTTTTTTTTATGATTACCGTATATACTCGTGTATAAGCCGAGGGGGGACTTTTCAGCACATTTTTTGTGCTGAAAAACTCGGCTTATACACGAGTATATACGGTGTATTGTTTTTTTTTTATTATTATTTTTTATTGAATTATTTATTATTTTTTATGATTTTTTAATTATTTTTTAATTATTTTTTTATTATTATTTTTATTATTAAATTTATTATTTATTTTAAGTGAGACACAGTTCTCGTTCAGGTCCGCTCAAAGGGCTGATATTATTAGCATAATTTTTTTTTTTTTATTATTATTTTTATTGAATTATTTATTATTTTTTATTTATTTTTTAATTAATTTTTAATTATTTTTTAATTATTATTTTTATTATTAAATTTATTATTTATTTAAATTGAGCCTAAGGCTGAGACAGAGTTTTCCTTCAGGTCCGCTGAGCGCCGACCAATCAGAATTGGAGCTCACCGCCTATTCACATACATTAGCGGTGTGTGCGCGATTTTAGGGCCGACAAATAGAACCAGGGGGCCGGCCATAAAATCGCCGACACACCGCTAATGTATGTGAATGGGAAATGAAGGGCTCTTCTGATTGGCTGAGGGCAGTAGAGAGCGACCAATCAGAAGAGCCCCTTACATCTCATTGACATACAATGGTGGATTTGTCGTCCATTGTATGTTAATGATAAGTGAAGAGGACGTCGGAGCTGGAAGTTGGCGGAAAGAAGACAGAAGATTCCCGGGGGCGGACGAAGAGGCGGAGATGGCGGAAAGAAGAGAGAAGACTCCCGGGGCCGGAGGAAGAGAACGCCTGGCCGGACGGAGGACTTGTGGATGGGACGGACGATCAGATGACTAAGAAGGCATGTAAGTGATCGACGGGGGCGTTAGGTTAGGGGACGCGGGGGCTTCGGGTTAGGGCTTTAGGTGTTAGCGACAGCGGCGGGAGAAAGCGGCGGGGGAAAGTGGCGGAAGCTTAGGAGGCGGCGGGGCTTAGGGGGTACGGGCTTAGGTGCGGCGGGGCGGCGGCGGACGGTAGGGGTTAGGTGCAGCGGGGCTTAGGGGGTAGGGGCTTAGGTGCGGCAGGGGGTAGGGGCTTAGGTGCGGGGCTTAGGGGGTAGTGGCTTAGCTTAGGTGCGGGTTCGGGGATAGGCAGTGGGTTAGGTGCGGCAGGGGGTATAGGTGCGGCAGGGGGTAGGGGCTTAGGTGCGGGTTAGGGGTATGCGGCGGGGCTTAGGGGGTAGGGCTTAGGTAGGTGCGGCAGGGGGTAGGGGCTTAGCTTAGGTGCGGGTTCGGGGATAGGCAGTGGCTTAGGTGCGGCAGGGGGTAGGGGGGTAAGGGCGGCGCACTGAGGGGGTGGCTAAGAGCATGGGGCTGTAGTGTACAGCGCTATGGGGTATAGGTGCGGCAGGGGGTATAGGTGCGGCAGGGGGTAGGGGCTTAGGTGCGGGTTAGGGGTATGCGGCGGGGCTTAGGGGTAGGGGCTTAGGTAGGTGCGGCGGGGGGTAGTGCGGGGCTTAGGGGGTAGTGGCTTAGCTTAGGTGCGGGTTCGGGGATAGGCAGTGGCTTAGGTGCGGCAGGGGGTAGGGGCTTAGGGGGTAGGGGGGTAAGGGCGGCGCACTGAGGGGGTGGCTAAGAGCATGGGGCTGTAGTGTACAGCGCTATGGGGTATCGGTGCGGCAGGGGGTAGGGGCTTAGGTGCGGGTTAGGGGGTATGCGGCGGGGCTTAGGGGGTAGGGGCTTAGGTAGGTGCGGCAGGGGGTAGTGCGGGGCTTAGGGGGTAGTGGCTTAGCTTAGGTGCGGGTTCGGGGATAGGCAGTGGGTTAGGTGCGGCAGGGGGTATAGGTGCGGCAGGGGGTAGGGGCTTAGGTGCGGGTTAGGGGGTATGCAGCGGGGCTTAGGGGGTAGGGGCTTAGGTAGGTGCGGCAGGGGGTAGGGGCTTAGCTTAGGTGCGGGTTCGGGGATAGGCAGTGGCTTAGGTGCGGCAGGGGGTAGGGGCTTAGGGGGTAGGGGGGTAAGGGCGGCGCACTGAGGGGGTGGCTAAGAGCATGGGGCTGTAGTGTACAGCGCTATGGGGTATCGGTGCGGCAGGGGGTAGGGGCTTAGGTGCGGGTTAGGGGGTATGCGGCGGGGCTTAGGGGGTAGGGGCTTAGGTAGGTGCGGCAGGGGGTAGTGCGGGGCTTAGGGGGTAGTGGCTTAGCTTAGGTGCGGGTTCGGGGATAGGCAGTGGGTTAGGTGCGGCAGGGGGTATAGGTGCGGCAGGGGGTAGGGGCTTAGCTTAGGTGCGGGTTCGGGGATAGGCAGTGGCTTAGGTGCGGCAGGGGGTAGGGGCTTAGGGGGTAGGGGCGGCGCACTGAGGGGGTGGCTAAGAGCATGGGGCTGTAGTGTACAGCGCTATGGTATATTACAGTCCCATGGGCATACGCCTGTCAGGCATAAAGCGTATGGGCATGGGACTGTAGTATAGCATAGCGGTGTATGTTAGCGACTCGCCATAGTGTAGTATAGCATAGCGGTGTATGTTAGCGACTCGCCATAGTGTACAGCGCTATGGTATATTACAGTCCCATGGGCATACACCTGTCAGGCATAAAGCGTATGGGCATGGGACTGTAGTATAGCATAGCGGTGTATGTTAGCGAGTCGCCACAGCGCCATGCTCTTAGCCACCCCCTGTGGCTTTGTTAGCGACTCGCAATGCCCGCTTCGCGGGCATTGCTTCGCAAATCCGCAACGACTCGCAATGCCCGAGATGAAGCCTGGACTCGCTAGCAAAGACACCGGAAGTAGCGCCGCTCCGACGGAAGTCAGTTACGGCAATTATATAATAGATTATTAATGTATTATAAACCCCTTCACCACCAGCCTATTTTAGCCTTACTGACGTGGCCATTTTTTGTAATTCTGATCAGTGTCCCTTTATGAGGTGATAACTCTGGAACGCTTCAACGGATCCTAGCAATTCTGACACTATTTTTTGCGACATATTGGGCTTCATGTTAGTAGTAAATTTAGGTTGACAATTTGTGTGTTTATTTGTGAAAAAAAATTGGAAATTTGGCAAGTGAATGCAGCCGGCCACAAGAAACATGGTGGTGCCCACCACTCACTGCTGCCTCTCATCCCCCTCGTTCAGTCCTGCACCTGTGCCTCCCAACCTCCTGAAACTGCCTCCGGCACCCCTGTTCTGCAGCCGCATGTCGGTAAGCCATGGTGGTCCGGGGGAGGGAAGGAAGATGGTAAAGAGATATATACACAAAAGGGGCAATGCACAGGATGGGGGGTATACTGTATATACAGGATGGGGGGCATATATACCAGGATAAACGCATATACAGTGCCTACAAGTAGTATTCAACCCCCTGCAGATTTAGCTGGTTGACACATGCGGAATTAACTTGGCATTGTGACATTTGGACTGTAGATCAGCCTGGAAGTGGGAAATGCTCTGCAGCCACAAAATTTTTTTTTTTTTTTTTTAAAGCGTTAACAGTTAATTCAGAGGGTCATTTATTATTCAACCCCTCAAACCACCAGCATTCTGTTTGGTCCCCCTAAAGTATTAAGAAGTAGTTCAGGCACAAATAACAATGAGCTTCACATGTATGGATTAATTATCTCTTTTGCCAGCCTTTTCTGACTATTTAAGACCCTCCCCAAACTTGTGAACAGCACTCATACATGGTCAACATGGGAAAGACAAAGGAGCATTCCAAGGCCATCAGAGACAAGATCGTGGAGGGTCACAAGGCTGGCAAGGGGTACAAAACCCTTTCCAAGGAGTTGGGCCTACCTGTCTCCACTGTTGGGAGCATCATCCGGAAGTGGAAGGCTTATGGAACTACTGTTAGCCTTCCACGGCCTGGACAGCCTTTGAAAGGAAAGTTTCCTCCCGTGCCGAGGCCAGGCTTGTCCGAAGAGTCAAGGCTAACCCAAGGACAACAAGGAAGGAGCTCTGGGAAGATCTCATGGCAGTGGGGACATTGGTTTCAGTCAATACCATAAGTAACGTACTCCACCGCAATGGTCTCCGTTCCAGACGAGCCCGTAAGGTACCTTTACTTTCAAAGCGTCATGTCAAGACTCGTCTACAGTTTGCTCATGATCACTTGGAGGACTCTGAGACAGACTGGTTCAAGGTTCTATGGTCTGATGAGACCAAGATCGAGATCTTTGGTGCCAACCACACACGTGACGTTTGGAGACTGGATGGCACTGCATACGACCCCAAGAATACCATCCCGACAGTCAAGCATGGTGGTGGCAGCATCATGCTGTGGGGCTGTTTCTCAGCCAAGGGGCCTGGCCATCTGGTCCGCATCCATGGGAAGATGGATAGCACGGCCTACCTGGAGAGTTTGGCCAAGAACCTCCGCTCCTCCATCAAGGATCTTAAGATGGGTCGTAATTTCATCTTCCAACAAGACAACGACCCAAAGCACACAGCCAAGAAAACCAAGGCCTGGTTCAAGAGGGAAAAAATCAAGGTGATGGAGTGGCCTAGTCAGTCTCCTGACCTTAACCCAATTGAAAACTTGTGGAAGGAGCTCAAGATTAAAGTCCACATGAGACACCCAAAGAACCTGGATAACTTGGAGAAGATCTGCATGGAGGAGTGGGCCAAGATAACTCCAGAGACCTGTGCCGGCCTGATCAGGTCTTATAAAAGACGATTATTAGCTGTAATTGAAAACAAGGGTTATTCCACAAAATATTAAACCTAGGGGTTGAATAATAATTGACCCACACTTTTATGTTTAAAATTTATTAAAATTCAACTGAGCAACATAACTTTTTGGTTTGTAAGATTTATGCTTCTGTTAATAAATCCTACTCTTGTTTGCAGTTTGAAGGCTCTAACTTATTTGCATCTTATCAAACCACCTAAATCTGCAGGGGGTTGAAGGCTACTTGTAGGCACTGTATACTGGATGGGCAAAGCCATCCACAACCTGTCCCCCCCTTACATCTCCAACATGGTCTCCCGATACCTACCTGCACGCAACCTGCGCTCCTCACAAGAACTCCTCCTCTCCTTCCCCCTCATCTCATCCTCCCACAACATACAGGACTTCTCCCGCGCCTCCCCATACTCTGGAACTCTCTCCCCCAGGACGTCAGACACTCGCCTACCCTTAGGAGTTTCAAAAAGAACCTGAAAACTCATCTATTCCAACAAGCTACAACCTATGATGAGACCCAGCGCCGCACCACCACACGCTTGGCGCTTCCCCTCCTATCGTGTCCTCTCCCACCCCTGTAGACTGTGAGCCCTCGTGGACAGGGTCCTCCCCCGTCGTATATCAGCAAGCCTTGTCTGTTCATATGGACTGTGCCTGTTCTTGTTACCCCCACTTCCTATGTAAAGGGCCATGGAATCAATGGCGCTATATAAATAAATAATAATAATAATGGGGACATGTATGCCAAGATGAGGGACATATATACTGATTTGTAAGATGGACACTGGCATTATAAGACGGACCCCATTTAACATTAAAAATTATTTATTTTCTCTTTTCCTTCACCAAATTTGGGGGTGCGTCTTATAATCAGGTGCGCCTGATAAAGCGAAAAATACGGTACTTTTTCATTTTTGCAGATCAATTTGTGAAGCACCTGGGGGTTCAAAGTGCTCATTATCCATCTAGATAAGTTCCTTGGGGGTGTAGCTTCCAAAATGGGGTCACTTGTTGGGGAGCTCCAATGTTAAGGCACACGGGGGCTCTCCATAGGCGACATGGTGTCCGCTAACAATTGGAGCTAATTTTCCATTCAGATTGATAGGCGTTGGGCTATAGAAAAAGACTAATAGACCCAGTGGGAGGTTATGTAGGTGGGTAGTGGAGAGAGAGAAAGGAGAACGAGGAGTAAAGTGTAGAACGAAGCAAAGTAGAAGAGAGGTCGGGGAGGACCCTTCAGGGGACGTACAGGGAGGGCACCCAGAAAGAACGGTTACCCAGACGAGAAAAGGGGAGCCTGAGGGTGTGTGCTAACACCCGGCGTCAGACCATCTATCTACCAGTCTGGGAGGATCCCAGTCCACGGAACGGAGTACCGGCTCCGTGAGCGGTGCAGGCAAGTCTAACTCTGAGCCGCCAACACCGGTCAGACCGAGGAGTCTTCAGCCTCCCGGTCACCTGTAAACAGTAGCCAAACAAGGAGCCAGGACCCGCGGAAAATCCCCAGAGGTAGCGGCAATCCGGAGAAGGTTCCTACATGAGCGTAGAGTTACAGAGGAGAGAGCAGTAGGTCAGGTCGGGCTCCACGCAGGCCAGACTTCAACACTAGGAAGGACAGAGGGCAAAGCCGAGCGGAACATCTTTGAGAGCCACAGACGAGCACCCCATTCATTGGTCACTACCCAGGCCAGCTACCCGTGACTATAGACCTGTTAAACTTGAATGTGACCTGTAAACCCGTATAAAGACTGACCTACGTGTGGTGTGTTGTTCTTTCCTGCTGTGAGGGATCAGAAAGCCTCACCTGCAGAGCCGACTTCCAGTTAATACAGCATCACTGCCCTGGGCACATTACTCCACCTGCAGGGAGCAAGACCAACCGGCTGCAATAACACCATCCCTAGAGGTCTGAAGTAGCGCTGGTATCATCATCAGATACTGCTGGTGGCGTCACAAACAGATACACTTTTATTATTTTTATTTCAACACTTTTCAGCAACCACCAGGGCCACAGACCCGGGCATCGACCACCGGTGACAGGATCCAGCAGCAACACCCGGGATCTGAGTACTCCAGCCCTGGACAAGTCAACAGCCCCCCTTTAATAGGGCTGCTTTCCCAGCCACCAACACCGTGAAGTGTCACCTCCAAAAATTCCCTTCTACTCCGTTGGATCTCTAAGGGATACGCCTTTTTTTATTTTTCTTGGACATTTAAGGGTGACTGTTTCCTTTAAAGGAGCTGATTTCCCAGCCATCAACAGGAGGGTACGCGGAGTGTCGCCTCCTCGTATCCCCCTCTGCACCTGGCGTATACCATCATCCCAGTCCTGTGGGATGCTATAGACTTCCTCAGCCAGGGGCCAGAGTCGCAGGATTAAAAGTGCAGCCCTCAGTTACACCGAGACCTCGCTCAGCACCATATTTCTCCTGCGTGGGGTAACGCTGCTGCACACAAACAGCACTGCTGGCAGTCATTTCATCTTGTGAGACGGTGACAGACCTCAAAGGTGAGTCCACACCCAATGCCGGTGTAGCGCCGGACACCGGTGTCTATACAGTGGAGGGCTCCCTAACGATTCACCAAGGCCTCCGGACCGCCGCCGACCACCAATCCGCTTCTTCACCTCATCTTTCCAGCCGCAGTCATAACTTTAGACCCTGGCTTTGGCCTAGTTGTGGTTCCCGCTTTCGGCCCGCCCCTTTTAAAGATGCAGGGTTCCCGCACATACCTCCCCCCCCCCCCTTCCCGATGTGACGTCACATTGGGCGCAAATCTGACCCTCAGCTCCTGGCCCCGCCCACCGTGTATTCCGCCTCCTGCGTGAGGTAATACTGCTCCCGCGCTCTTTTCTGTGTATACAGCGCAGCAGAGGGACATTTCTTCACCGCTTGCGTTCTGGAAGGTGGTCTTCGGGTCGGTACCAGTCTTTCGGGCTGCTAAAGGGGGGAATCTCCTCTTTTCTGGTAAAAGTGGACTCCTAGGCTGCAGGGCTCTATAGCCATCGAAATTTCTTAGGTATAGCATAAAAAGCCCTCACCCGCAGCAACTCTGCTAAAGCCCCTCAATACAACATCTTTAAGTTGTTCTAGCAGGAGTGCCTCTATCTCTTTTAACAGCAAACCTCTAAATCCTGCGTTGCCTCATTTGGCCCTTTCGAGCGGTCACACCACAACACATTGCCAGGCCGGCGTCTCCGCAGAAGCACCGGAGCCCTCCGCCAATGCCGGAGCAACTAGTGCTCCGAGTCTGCCAGAGTGGGCACTATCCTTACCCAATCCTTGAAAAAGCTGTCCAACTCCCTGGTCCAGGCTATGCAGCACCGTCCGCCGGCCACGTCTTCCCAGGATGGTGCACAGGACCCTACTCTGGAGCCCACAACTGTCGAGGACAAGCAACGTCCAGTCACAACAGAGCCGACTAAGAAAGGTCTCACAGAAACGTCTCCTGTTTCCTCTCATGGCTCTCACACCTCTCCCTCATGGGACTCCAGACCGGGCTTCCCTACTACGGCCGAGCCTCATAGTCTAGACTCAGAATCAGACATGGACGACCTTTTTGATCTAGAAAAGCGTGATTGGGAGGCACAGTCACGTGATCCACCAGTCACATGCTTATTTATACTGATCCATGAAAAAAGCGAAGAGGCATGTATGTGAGACTGGGATCAGCGAAATATGACAAAGACTCATATGAGTAATCAAAAATCTTTTATTATTCACTAAGACAAAACAGGAACTAACGAACATTTAAAAACAATTAAAAGGTGGAAAATCACCCACCAGCTGAGCTGTAGCCTTAAGGTGGCGTGATGACTCTGGGCATCACGTCAGTGCACAGCAAGTAAATACTTGCATTGTGTATGCCCTTGCTTAGTGACGGGGGCGCAGGCGCAGACCGGCCGGTCGTCAGAAAGTGCACATGCGCACTTCAAAAAGCTATTTATTAAGTGGACGGCAGTGATAGAACTGCTACAAATGTTAAATGATAGGCTGGAGGAGAAGAAGAAAAGTCTCTTATACTCTCTTTTTCTGCTTCAACATCTATATTACCAAAAGGTTCTTTTGTTAAATTGGGATGCTTTCTCGTCTTTTCTTCTTCTCCCCCAGCCTATCATTTAACATTTGTAGCAGTTCTATCACTGCCGACTGCTTAATAAATAGCTTTATGATGTGCGCCTGCGCACTTTCTGACGAGCGGCCAGTCTGCGCCTGCGCCCCCGTCACTAAGCGACGGCATACACAATGCAAGTATTTACTTGCTGTGCACTGACGCGATACCCAGCGTCATCACGCCACCTTAAGCCCAGCCCCTGCAGTTCCTGTCTTGCGGCTGCAGATCAGGACGTTTATGCAGGTGGGCTAAATCACATTTAACCGTCAGAAAATATATTAGGACTCCAAACAGGACTACAATAAGCTCTCCCCCATAGGAAGCCGTCTTCTAGGCGGCGACACGCGTCGGGTGCCGAGCACGCTGTGAGCCTTGATGTTTGGATGATGGGGACACTGGTAATTCTATAAATTGGACGAGGTTGTATTGAATTGTACACCAATAGTCCTTTATACACATGTTTTTTCTCATTTCTTGTTTTAGGGCCTGCAGGTTCATTCCTATATCACAGATAGCCAATACCCTTTCTAACCATAGGGATATAACACTGGTCTATTCCAGATATTAGTATAGCGATTCAATCTTGCTCTACAATGGGGCTGTCATGTACTGCTCATTCCATCACTAAGGAATGGCATAATTCTAATAAAGCGTACAGCTTGTTCCTGTCCCTATCCTGGTATATAGCCCCCATCCTGGTATATGTCCCTATCCTGGTATATAGCCCCCATCCTGGTATATGTCCCAATCCTGGTATATAACCCTCATTCTGGTATATGAACCCATCCTAGTACATGCCCTCATCGTGGTACATGTGCTCATCTTTATATATGGCCCCATCCACGGTGCGCACTTAAAATAATAAATAATTATTTTCACCTCTTCATTGCTCCCCCGCTGCAGACATCCTGTTCTCATCCCAGCAATTGAGTACTGCAGCATGTAGGAGCACAGCGCATGATGTCACAGTCCTGCGCCGAGCTCCTCAGGCTGTCAGCTCAGCTGCCGGGATAACAGCAGGACGTGGTGATGGGCGGTATTATCATCAGTCCACTGCCGCCTGCGGGATATTCACCGCTCCCACACAGTGTGCGTGGGAAGCCGTGTATATCCACTGTCTTTAAGTACAGGCACACGTGATTGGTTGATCATGTGTGCCCTCTGTTTAAGCTAATTTAATATGCGCCGCTCCCCCCGCCCACCTCTCAGTGCAGGCTTCAGTGCTGAGAGGTGATGGGCCGGGTAGAGCAGTGAATATTAAATGATCTTAATCAGCGGGTCCACATGGTCTATGGCAGACGCTGTACAGCCTGCTCCTGCCGCTGGTGACTGGCCCCTGCCTCCAGTGACCACCAGCTCCACCACGGCTGCCCCCACAGCCACAACGGGAACTTTCTCAGCATAATAAATGTGCTGAAGAAGTTGGCTTATACAAAAGTATATACAGTAATCTGGATTTGCTGGAGAGGAGCTGCAGGGTAAAGTAATTCCACCTAATACTCAACTTAATCAAGTAACTCCAGGTTTAGTCCTTCCTGGTTTATGTATACAGTGATTTAGACAAATGATTCACACATTAATTATATCTATTATATCTATCAGGAAACAACAGGGGCAGAAGAACGCACAAGTCAACCAAGCAGGGAAACCACAGGTAAGCCGATCATCCAACTTCCTACAAGAAATATCTAGATATTGTAGAAAAAAGGTGATAATCTGTGCATTTACCATCTCTACTCTTTATAAAGGGAATCTGTTGTCATATTTTTACATTATTCTATTATTTGTTTAATATTAATATCACCTGATACATTTTATTTCTTCATCATTTTATCTCTGTTTTACTAAAAGAGTGCGAGGCAAGTATGATCTGGAAGAGAAAGCGACGTGACATCCCAGCAAGACACCGAGAAATCCGGCAAACAGCTCGAGCAACACGCCGGCAAGAGCCGAGCAACACGCCGGCAGCAGAGCCGAGCAACACGCCGGCAGCAGAGCCGAGCAACACGCCGGCAGCAGAGCCGAGCAACACGCCGGCAGCAGAGCCGAGCAACACGCCGGCAGCAGAGCGAGAACACGCCGGCACAGAGCCGAGCAACACGCCGGCAACAGAGCGAGCAAGAAAGCCGGCAACAGAGCCGAGCAAGAAGCCGGCAACTGAGCCGAGCAAGAAGCCGGCAACGGAGCCGAGCAAAAAGCCGGCAACCGGCCAAGCAAGAAGCCGGCAGCAGAGCCGAGCAAACACGCCGGCAACCGAGCCGAGCAAAAAGCCGGCAACCAAGCCGAGCGAGAAAGCCGGCAACCGAGCCAGCGAGAACAAAAGCAAAGCCGGCAACCGTGCCAAGCAAGAAGCCGGCAGCAGAGCCGAGCAACACGCCGGCAACCGAGCCGAGCAAGAAGCCGGCATCAGAGCCGAGCAAGAAGCCGGAAACTGAGCCGAGCAAGAAGCCGGCAACCAAGCTGAGCGAGAAGCCGGCAACCGAGCCGAGCAAAAAGCCGGCAACCGTGCCAAGCAAGAAGCCGACAACTGAGCCGAGCAACAAACCGGCAAGAGGGCCGAGGCAACAAACCAGCAAGACCGAGCAAGAAACCAGCAAAAGAGCCGAGCAAGAAACCAGCAAGAGAGCCGGGCAACAAACCGGCAAGAGAGCCAAGCAACAAACCAGCAAGAGAGCCGAGCAACAAACCAGCAAGAGAGCCGAGCAACAAACCAGCAAGAGAGCCAAGCAGCAAACCAGCAAAAGTGCCGAGCAACAAACCAGCAAGAGTGCCGAGCAACAAACCAGCAAGACCGAGCAACAAACCAGCAAGAGAGCCGAGTAACACCCTGGTGAGAGAGCCGAGTGCAAATATATTTATATATATTAGACAATGTGATTTTCTGGATTTTATTTTTGATATTCTATCTCTCACTGGTAAAATTAACCGACCCTTAAAATTATAGACTAAGTTTTCCCACTGACAAAGACATGAACAAACTCAGCAAGGGATCAAATACTTATTTCTGTCACTGTATTTGCCACATCATGGTATATGTCCTATCCTGCTATATACCCCATTCTGCATATGCCCTATCCTGGTATATAGCCTTCATCCTGGTGTATGCCCCATCCACTGCGAACACTTAAAATAAAAAATAATTACACTCGCCCCTCCATCGCTCTGCTGCTGCAGACGTCCTGTTCTCATTCCGGCAACTGAGCACTGCAGCATGTAGGAGCACAGCGCATGACGTCACAGTCCTACACCGAGCTCCTCAGGCTGTCAGCTCAGCTGCCAGGATAACAGCAGGACGTGGCGATGGGCGGTGAGTATTATCATCAGTCCACTGCCGCCTGCCGGGATATTCACATTATCATCAGTCCACTGCCGCCAGGCGGGATATTCACATTATCATCAGTCCACTACCGCTAGCCGGGATATTCACATTATCATCAGTCCACTGCCGCCTGCCGGGATATTCACATTATCATCAGTCCACTGCCGCCTGCCGGGATATTCACATTATCATCAGTCCACTGCCGCCTGCCGGGATATTGGCATTATCATCAGTCCACTGCCGCCTGCCGGGATATTCACATTATCATCAGTCCACTGCCGCCAGCCGGGATATTCACATTATCATCAGTCCACTGCCGCCTGCCGGGATATTCACATTATCATCAGTCCACTGCCGCCTGCCGGGATATTCACATTACCATCAGTCCACTGCCGCCAGCCGGGATATTCACATTATCATCAGTCCACCACCGCCAGGCGGGATATTCACATTATCATCAGTCCACCACCGCCAGCCGGAATATTCACATTATCATCGGTCCACTGCCGCCTGCCGGGATATTCACATTATCATCAGTCCACTGCCGCCAGCCGGGATATTCACATTATCATCAGTCCACTGCCGCCTGCCGGGATATTCACATTATCATCAGTCCACTGCCGCCAGCCGGGATATTCACATTATCATCAGTCCACTGCCGCCTGCCGGGATATTCACATTATCATCAGTCCACTGCCGCCTGCCGGGATATTCACATTATCATCAGTCCACTGCCGCCAGCCGGGATATTCACATTATCATCAGTCCACTGCCGCCTGCCGGGATATTCACATTATCATCAGTCCACTGCCGCCTGCCGGGATATTCACATTATCATCAGTCCACTGCCGCCAGCCGGGATATTCACATTATCATCAGTCCACTGCCGCCTGCCGGGATATTCACATTATCATCAGTCCACCGCCGCCTGCCGGGATATTCACATTATCATCAGTCCACTGCCGCCTGCCGGGATATTGACATTATCAACAGTACACTGCCGCCTGCCGGGATATTCACATTATCATCAGTCCACTGCCGCCTGCCGGGATATTCACATTACCATCAGTCCACTGCCGCCAGCCGGGATATTCACATTACCATCAGTCCACTGCGCAGCCGGATATTCACATTATCATCAGTCCACCACCTCCAGGCGGATATTCACATTATCATCAGTCCACTGCCGCCTGCCGGGATATTCACATTATCATCAGTCCACCGCCGCCTGCCGGGATATTCACCACTCCCAGATAGTGTGCGTGGGAAGGCGTGAATATCCACTGTCTTTAATTACGGGCACACGTGATTGGTTGATCATGTGTGCCCGCTGTTTATGCTAATTTAATATGCGTCGCTCCCCTTTCTTTCAAGAGCCATAACTTTTTATTTTTCCATCAATACTACATATGAGGGCTTGTTATTGTGGACGAGTTGTACTTTTCAAAGCCATCATTCATTTTACATATGGTTTACTGGAAATGGGAGAAATTTCTAACTGCGCTGAATTGCAAAAAATAAAATTCAATTACACATTGTTTGGGGATTTTTTATTTACTAAGTTCACTATATGGTAAAACTGACGATATGATGCATTGTGTCAGTACTATATGATAACACTGAGGTGTCAGTATGATGCCTCAGGTCAGTACTATATGGTAACACTGATGTGTCAGTATGATGCTCGGTCAGTACTATATGGTAACACTGAGATGTCGGTATGATGTCTGGGGTCAGTACTATATGGTAACACTGAGGTGTCGGTATGATGTCTGGGGTCAGTACTATATGGTAACACTGAGATGTCGGTATGATGTCTGGGGTCAGTACTATATGGTAACACTGAGTTGTCAGTATGATGCCTCAGGTCAGTACTATATGATAACAATGACATGTCTGGTATGATGTCTGGGGTCAGTACTATATGGTAACACTGAGGTGTCGGTATGATGTCTGGGGTCAGTACTATATGGTAACACTGAGGTGTGGTATGATGTCTGGGGTCAGTACTATATGGTAACACTGAGGTGTCGTATGATGTCTGGGGTCAGTACTATATGGTAACACTGAGGTGTCGGTATGATGTCTCGGGGTCAGTACTATATGGTAACACTGAGGTGTCGGATGATGTCTCAGGTCAGTACTATATGGTAACATGACGTGTCGGTATGATGTCTTCGCTTTTTTCATGGACCTTTTTGATCTAGAATCCCCTGAGACTCTGGCCATGGTTGATGATCTGGTGTCAGCAGTTAACCAAACGCTTAAGATAGACGACCCTATAACCATGACTTCGGACCATACGGTCTCATTTAAGAGAGCAAAACATCAGCAAAAATTTTTTGCTGACCACCCTGAGTTCCAGGATAACGGGAAACAACGGGAAAAACACCTCGGCAGGAGACCCAAGTAACACCCTGGTGGAGAGCCGAGTAACACCTGGCAGGAGACCGAGTAACACCCTGGCAGGAGACCCGAGTAACACCCTGGCAGGAGACCAGTAACACCCTGGCAGGAGACCAGTAACACCCTGGCAGGAGACCCGAGTAACACCCTGGCAGGAGACCCGAGTAACACCCTGGCAGGAGACCCGAGTAACACCCTGGCAGGAGACCGAGTAACACACCTGGTGAGAGACCCGAGTAACACCCTGGCAGGAGACCCGAGTAACACCCTGATCACCGGCAGGGACCCGAGTAACACCTGGGAGGAGACCGAGTAACACCCTGGCAGGAGACCCGAGTAACACCCTGGCAGGAGACCGAGTAACCCCTGCGAGACCAGTAACACCCTGGCAGGAGACCCGAGTAACACCCTGGCAGGAGACCCGAGTAACACCCTGGCAGGAGACCGAGTAACACCCTGGAGGAGACCGAGTAACACTGGCAGAGACCCGAGTAACCCTGCAGGAGACCCGAGTAACACCCTGGCAGGAGACCCGAGTAACAGCCCGTCGGCAGGAGACCATAACACCCTGGAGGACCCGATAACACCCTGGCAGGAGACCCGAGTAACATAAACCTGCAATGAGACCGGCGTAGCACCCGGGGAGAGCGCCGAGTGCAAATATATTTATATAGTTTAACTTAGACAATGTGATTTTCTGGATTTTATTTTTGATTTTCTGTCACTGGTAAAATTAACCGACCCTTAAATTATAGACTATTCATGTCTTTGTCAGTGGAAAAACGTACAAAATCAGCAAGGGATCAAATACTTATTTCCTTCACTGAATTTGCCCCATCCTGGTATATGCCTCATTTTGGTATATAGCCTACATACTGGTATATGCCCCATCCTGGTTTATAGCCTCATCTTGGTATAGAGCCCCGTTCTAATATATCCCCATCCTGGTATATGCCCTATCCTGCTATATGTCCTCATCCTGGTATATGCCCTCATCCTGGTATAGAGCCCACATCCTGGTATAGAGCCCCCATCCTGGTATGTAGCCCCCATCCTGGTATGTAGCCCTCATTCTGGTATATGCCCAATCCTGGTATATAGCCCCATCTTGGTTTATAGCCTCATCTTGGTATAGAGCCCCCGTTCTGGTATATGTCCCCATCCTGCTATATGCCCTATCCTGCTATATGCCCTATCCTGCTATATGCCCTATCCTGCTATATGCCCTATCCTGCTATATGTCCTCGTCCTGGTATATGCCCTCATCCTGGTATAGAGCCCCCATCCTGGTATAGAGCCCCCATCCTGGTATATGTCCCTATCCTGGTATATAGCCCCCATCCTGGTATATGTCCCAATCCTGGTATATAACCCTCATTCTGGTATATGAACCCATCCTAGTACATGCCCTCATCGTGGTACATGTGCTCATCTTTATATATGGCCCCATCCACGGTGCGCACTTAAAATAATAAATAATTATTTTCACCTCTTCATTGCTCCCCCGCTGCAGACATCCTGTTCTCATCCCAACAACTGAGCACTGCAGCATGTAGGAGCACAGCGCATGATGTCACAGTCCTGCACCGAGCTCCTCAGGCTGTCAGCTCAGCTGCCGGGATAACAGCAGGACGTGGTGATGGGCGGTATTATCATCAGTCCACTGCCGCCTGCGGGATATTCACCGCTCCCACACAGTGTGCGTGGGAAGCCGTGTATATCCACTGTCTTTAAGTACAGGCACACGTGATTGGTTGATCATGTGTGCCCGCTGTTTAAGCTAATTTAATATGCGCCGCTCCCCCCCGCCCACCTCTCAGTGCAGGCTTCAGTGCTGAGAGGTGATGGGCCGGGAAGAGCAGTGAATATTAAATGATCTTAATCAGCGGGTCCACATGGTCTATGGCAGACGCTGTACAGCCTGCTCCTGCCGCTGGTGACTGGCCCCTGCCTCCAGTGACCACCAGCTCCACCACGGCTGCCCCCACAGCCACAGCGGGAACTTTCTCAGCATAATAAATGTGCTGAAGAAGTTGGCTTATACAAAAGTATATACGGTAATCTGGATTTGCTGGAGAGGAGCTGCAGGGTAAAGTAATTCCACCTAATACTCAATTTAATTAAGTAACTCCAGGTTTAGTCCTTCCTGGTTAATGTATACAGTGATTTAGACAAATGATTTACACATTAATTATATCTATTATATCTATCAGGAAACAACAGGGGCAGAAGAACGCACAAGTCAACCAAGCAGGGAAACCACAGGTAAGCCGATCATCCAACTTCCTACAAGAAATATCTAGATATTGTAGAAAAAAGGTGATAATCTGTGCATTTACCATCTCTACTCTTTATAAAGGGAATCTGTTGTCATATTTTTACATTATTCTATTATTTGTTTAATATTAATATCACCTGATACATTTTATTTCTTCATCATTTTATCTCTGTTTTACTAAAAGAGTGCGAGGCATGTATGATCTGGAAGAGAAAGCGACGTGACATCCCAGCAAGAGAACTGAGTAACATCCCGGCAAGACACTGGAGCAACACGCCGGCAGCAGAGCCGAGCAACACGCCGGCAGCAGAGCCGAGCAACACGCCATCAGCAGAGCTGAGCAACCCTCCGGCAGCAGAGCCGAGCAACACGTCGGCAGCAGAGCCGAGCAACACGCCGGCAACCGAGCCGAGCAACACGCCGGCATCAGAGCCGAGCAAGAAGCCGGCATCAGAGCCGAGCAAGAAGCCGGCAACGGAGCCGAGCAAGAAGCCGGCAACGGAGCCGAGCAAAAATCCGGCAACCAAGCCGATCGAGAAGCCGGCAACCGAGCCGAGCGAGAAGCCGGCAACCGAGCCGAGCGAGAAGCCGGCAACCGAGCAGAGCAAAAAGCCGGCAACCGTGCCAAGCAAGAAGCCGCCAGCAGAGCCGAGCTACACGCCGGCAATCGAGCCGAGCAAGAAGCCGGCATCAGAGCCGAGCAAGAAGCCGGCATCAGAGCCGAGCAAGAAGCCGGCATCAGAGCCGAGCAAGAAGCCGGCATCAGAGCCGAGCAAGAAGCCGGCATCAGAGCCGAGCAAGAAGCCGGCAGCAGAGCCGAGCAAGAAGCCGGAAACTGAGCCGAGCAAGAAGCCGGCAGCAGAGCCGAGCAAGAAGCCGGCAACTGAGCCGAGCAAGAAGCCGGCAGCAGAGCCGAGCAAGAAGCCGGCATCAGAGCCGAGCAAGAGGGCGGCGGCAGAGCCGAGCAAGGAGGGCGGCGGCAGAGCCCGAGCAAAGAGGGCGGCGGCAGAGCCGAGCAAGAGGGCGGCGGCAGAGCCGAGCAAGAGGGCGGCGGCAGAGCCGAGCAAGAGGCCGGCGGCAGAGCCGAGCAAGAGGGCGGCGGCAGAGCCGAGCAAGAGGCCGGCGGCGGCAGCAAGAGGCGCGGCAACGAGGGGCGGCGGCAGAGCCGAGCAAAGAGGGCGGCGGCAGAGCCGAGCAAGAGGGCGGCGGCAGAGCCGAGCAAGAGGGCGGCGGCAGAGCCGAGCAAGAGGGCGGCGGCAGAGCCGAGCAAGAGGGCGGCGGCAGAGCCGAGCAAGAGGCGGCGGCAGAGCCGAGCAAGAGGCCGGCGGCACAGCCGAGCAAGAGGCGCGGCGGCAGAGCCGAGCAAGAAGCCGGCACAGAGCCGAGCAAGAGGCCGGCATCAGAGCCGAGCAAGAGGCCGGCATCAGAGCCGAGCAAGAAGCCGGCATCAGAGCCGAGCAAGAAGCCGGCATCAGAGCCGAGCAAGAAGCCGGCATCAGAGCCGAGCAAGAAGCCGGCATCAGAGCCGAGCAAGAAGCCGGCATCAGAGCCGAGCAAGAAGCCGGCATCAGAGCCGAGCAAGAAGCCGGCATCAGAGCCGAGCAAGAAGCCGGCATCAGAGCCGAGCAAGAAGCCGGCATCAGAGCCGAGCAAGAAGCCGGCATCAGAGCCGAGCAAGAAGCCGGCATCAGAGCCGAGCAAGAAGCCGGCAACTGAGCCGAGCAAGAAGCCGGCAGCAGAGCCGAGCAAGAAGCCGGCAACGAGCCGAGCAAAAAGCCGGCATCAAGAGCCGAGCAAGAAGCCGGCATCAGAGCCGAGCAAGAGGGCGGCGGCAGAGCCGAGCAAGAGGGCGGCGGCAGAGCCGAGCAAGAGGCCGGCGGCAGAGCCGAGCAAGAGGCCGGCGGCAGAGCCGAGCAAGAGGCCGGCGGCAGAGCCGAGCAAGAGGCCGGCGGCAGAGCCGAGCAAGAGGCCGGCGGCAGAGCCGAGCAAGAGGCCGGCGGCAGAGCCGAGCAAGAGGCCGGCGGCAGAGCCGAGCAAGAGGCCGGCGGCAGAGCCGAGCAAGAGGCCGGCGGCAGAGCCCGAGCGCAAATATATTTATATAGATTAGACAATGTGATTTTCTGGATTTTATTTTTGATATTCTATCTTTCAATAGTAAAATTAACCGACCCTTAAAATTATAGACTGTAAGTTTTCCCACTGACAAATACATGAACAAACTCAGCAAGGGATCAAATACTTATTTCTTTCATTGTATTTGCCAAATCATGGTATATGCCTCATCCTGTTATATGCCCTATCCTGGTATATGTCCCATCCTGCTATATACCCTATGCTGCATATGCCTTATCCTGGTATATATCCTTCATCCTGGTGTATGCCCCATCCTGGTGCATTCTCCATCCACTGCGAACACTTAAAATAATAAATAATTATACTCACCTCTCCATTGATCCCATGCTGCAGACGTCCTGTTCTCATTCCGGCAACTGAGCACTGCAGCATGTAGGAGCACAGCGCAATGTCACAGTCCTACATCGAGCTCCTCAGGCTGTCAGCTCAGCTGCCGAGATAACAGCAGGACGTAGTGATGGGCGGTGAGTATTATCATCAGTCCACTGCTGCCTGCGGGATATTCACCGCTCCCACACAGTGTGCGTGGGAAGCCGTGTAAATCCACTGTCTTTAAGTACAGGCACACGTGATTGGTTGATCTGTTTAAGCTAATTTAATATGCCCTGCTCTCCCCCCCCCCCCACCTCTCAGTGCAGGCTTCAGTGCTGAGAGGTGATGGGCCGGGAAGAGCAGTGAATATTAAATGATCTTAATCAGTGGGTCCACATGGTCTCTGGCAGGCGCTCTTCAGCCTGCTCCTGCCGCTGGTGACTGGCCCCTGCATCCAGTGACCCGCTCCACCACCGCTGCCTCCCACAGCCACAGCGGGAACTTTCTCAGCATAATAAATGTGCTGAAGAAGTTGGCTTATACAAAAGTATATACGGTAATCTGGATTTGCTGGAGAGGAGCTGCAGGGTAAAGTAATTCCACCTAATACTCAACTTAATCAAGTAACTCCAGGTTTAGTCCTTCCTGGTTTATGTATATAGTGATTTAGACAAATGATTTACACATTAATTATATCTATTATATCAATCAGGAAACAACAGAGGCAGAAGAAAGCACAACCCAACCTAACGGAGAACATAGGTAAGTCGATCATAGAACTTCCTACAAGAAATATCTAGATATTGTAGAAAAAAGGTGATAATCTGTGCATTTACCATCTCTACTCTTTATGAAGGGAATCTGTTGTCATATTTTTACATTATTCTATTATTTGTTTAATATTAATATCACCTGATACATTTCATTTCTTCATCATTTTATCTCTGTTTTACTAATAGAGTGCGAGGCATGTATGATCTGGAAGAGAAAGCGATGTGACATCCCAACAAGAGACCTGAGTAACATCCAGAGGAGACAGCCAAGTATCATCCCAAGGACACAGCCAAGTAACATCCCGGCAACACGGCCAAGTAACATCCCAAGCACACAGCCAATTAACATCCCGGCAAGACAGCCAAGTATCATCCCAAGGACACAGCCAAATAACATCCCGGCAAGACAGCCAAGTAACATCCGGCAAGACAGCCAAGTAACATCCCGGCAAGACAGCCAAGTAACATCCCGGCAAGACAGCCAAGTAACATCCCGGCAAGACAGCCAAGTAACATCCCGGCAAAACAGCCAAGTAACATCCCGGCAAGACAGCCAAGTAACATCCCGGCAAGACAGCCAAGTAACATCCCGGCAAGACAGCCAAGTAACATCCCGGCAAGACAGCCAAGTAACATCCCGGCAAGACAGCCAAGTAACATCCCGGCAAGAAAGCCAAGTAACATCCCGGCAAGAAAGCCAAGTATCATCCCAAGGACACAGCCAAATAACATCCCGGCAAGACAGCCAAGTAACATCCCGGCAAGACAGCCAAGTAACATCCGGCAAGACAGCCAAGTATCATCCCGGCAAGACACAGCCAAGTAACATCCCGGCAAGACGCCAAGTAACATCCGGCAAGACAGCCAAGTAACATCCCGGCAAGACAGCCAAGTAACATCCCGGCAAGACAGCCAAGTAACATCCCGGCAAGACAGCCAAGTAACATCCGGCAAGACAGCCAAGTAACATCCCGGCAAGACAGCCAAGTAACATCCCGGCAAGACAGCCAAGTAACATCCCGGCAAGACAGCCAAGTAACATCCCGGCAAGACAGCCAAGTAACATCCCGGCAAGACAGCCAAGTAATCATCCCAAGGCAACAGCCAAGTAACATCCGGCAAGACAGCCAAGTAACATCCCAAGGACCAGCCAAGTAACATCCCGGCAAGACAGCCAAGTATCATCCCAAGGACACAGCCAAGTAACATCCCGGCAAGACCAAGCCAAGTAATACATCCCGGCAAGACAGCCAAGTATCATCCCAAGGACACAGCAAGTAACATCCCGGCAAGACAGCCAAGTAACATCCCGGCAAGACAGCCAGTAAGGAACAATACCCGGCAAGACAGCCAAGTAACATCCCGGCAAGACAGCCAAGTAACATCCGGCAAGACAGCCAAGTAACATCCAGCAAGACAGCCAAGTAACATCCCGGGCAAGACAGCCAAGTAACATCCCGGCAAGACAGCCAAGTAACATCCCAAGGCAAGCCAAGTACATCCGGAAACAGCCAAGTAACATCCCGGCAAGACAAGCCAAGTATCATCCCAAGGACACAGCCAAGTAACATCCCGGCAAGACAGCCAAGTAACATCCCAAGCACAAGTCACCCAAGACACCAAGTAACATCCCGGCAAGACAGCCAAGTAACATCACAAGCACACAGCCAATTAACATCCCGGCAAGACAGCCAAGTAACATCCCGGCAAGAAAGCCAAGTATCATCCTGGCAAGAAAGCCAAGTATCATCCCAAGGACACAGCCAAGTAACATCCCAGCAAGACAGCCAAGTATCATCCCAAGGAACACAGCCAAGTAACATCCCGGCAAGACAGCCAAGTATCATCCCAAGGACACAGCCAAGTAACATCCGGCAAGACAGCCAAGTAACATCCCGGCAAGACAGCCAAGTAACATCCCAGGCAAGACAGCCAAGTATCATCCAAAGGACACAGCAAGTAACATCCTGGCAAGACAGCCAAGTAACATCCCGGCAAGACAGCCAAGTAACATCCCGGAAGACAGCCAAGTAACATCCCGGCAAGACAGCCAAGTAACATCCCGGCAAGACAGCCAAGTAACATCCCGGGCAAGACAGCCAAGTAACATCCGGCAAGACAGCCAAGTATCATCCCAAGGACACAGCCAAGTAACATCCCGGCAAGACAGCCAAGTAACATCCCGGCAAGACAGCCAAGTATCATCCCAAGGACACAGCCAAGTAACATCCCGGCAAGACAGCCAAGTAACATCCCGGCAAGACAGCCAAGTAACATCCCGGCAAGACAGCCAAGTTTATCCCGGCAAGACAGCCAAGTTTCATCCCGGCAAGACAGCCAAGTTTCATCCCGGCAAGACAGCCAAGTATCATCCCAAGGACAACAGCCAAGTAACATCCCGGCAAGACAGCCAGGTAACATTCCGGCAAGACAGCCAGTAGCATCCCGGCAAGACAGCCAAGTAACATCCCGGCAAGACAGCCAAGTATCATCCCAAGGACACAGCCAAGTAACATCCCGCAAGACAGCCAAGTAACATCCCGGCAAGACAGCCAAGTAACATCCCGGCAAGACAGCCAAGTAACATCCCGGCAAGACAGCCAAGTAACATCCCGGCAAGACAGCCAAGTAACATTCCAAGCACACAGCCAATTAACATCCGGCAAGACAGCCAAGTAATCATCCCAAGGACACAGCCAAGTAACATCCCGGCAAGACATCCAAGTATCATCCAAGGACACAGCCAAGTAACATCCTGGCAAGACAGCCAAGTATCATCCCAAGGACACAGCCAAGTAACATCCCGGCAAGACAGCCAAGTAACATCCCAAGCACACAGCCAATTAACATCCCGGCAAGACAGCCAAGTAACATCCCGGCAAGAAAGCCAAGTATCATCCGGCAAGACAGCCAAGTATCATCCCGGCAAGACAGCCAAGTATCATCCCGACAAGACAGCCAAGTAACAATCCCAAGGACGCAGCCAAGTAACATCCCGGCAAGACAGCCAAGTAACATCCCGAAAGACAGCCAAGTTTCATCCCGGCAAGACAGCCAAGTATCATCCCAAGGACACAGCCAAGTAACATCCCGGCAAGACAGCCAGGTAGCATCCCGGCAAGACAGCCAAGTATCATCCCAAGGACACAGCCAAGTAACATCCCGGCAAGACAGCCAAGTATCATCCCAAGGACACAGCCAAGTAACATCCCGGCAAGACAGCCAAGTAACATTCCGGCAAGACAGCCAAGTAACATCCCGGCAAGAGCCAAGTAACATCCCGGCAAGAGCCAAGTAACATCCCGGCAAGAGCCAAGTAACATCCCGGCAAGAGCCAAGTAACATCCCGGCAAGACAGCCAAGTAACATCCGGGCAAGACAGCCAAGTATCATCCCGGCAAGACAGCCAAGTATCATCCAAGGACGCAGCCAAGTAACATCCGGGCAAGACAGCCAAGTAACATCCCGGCAAGACAGCCAAGTAACATCCCGGCAAGACAGCCAAGTTTCATCCCGGCAAGACAGCCAAGTTTCATCCCGGCAAGACAGCCAAGTATCATCCCAAGGACACAGCCAAGTAACATCCCGGCAAGACAGCCAGGTAACATCCCGGCAAGACAGCCATGGTAGCATCCCGGCAAGACAGCCAAGTAACATCCCGGCAAGACAACCAAGTATCATCCCGGCAAGACAGCCAAGTATCATCCCAAGGACACAGCCAAGTAACATCCCGGCAAGACAGCCAAGTAACATCCCGGCAAGACATCCAAGTAACATCCCGGCAAGACAGCCAAGTAACATCCCGGCAAGACAGCCAAGTAACATCCCGGCAAGACAGCCAAGTAACATCCCGGCAAGACAGCCAAGTAACATCCCGGCAAGACAGCCAAGTAACATCCCGGCAAGACAGCCAAGTATCATCCCAAGGACACAGCCAAGTATCATCCCGGCAAGACAGCCAAGTATCATCCCGTCAAGACAGCCAAGTAACATGATGACCACTTTGTTTGTCGCTCTGCCCTTCGGGCTCAACACGGTGCCAAGAGAGTTCACCAAGGTAATGGCAGCCCGTCATGACCATACTTCACTCCCGAGGTATAGTCATTCTCTCCTAAGTCCCAGTCCCAAGTCAATTGATCACCTTCCTGGGAATGATCTTCAATACCTACCGCGGATTGGTGATTCTCTCTCAGGATAAGTCCCGTTCTCTGCGACAGGGAGTCCTTACCCTCAGGAGCTTCACAAATTAGTCAGTAAAAGGGAAAGAGAAGATTTCTTCTGAAAAAATTTTTACGGATCAATTTGTGAAGCAACTAGGGGATCAAAGTTGTCTCTATGCATCTAGGTAAGTTCCCTGGGGGGTATTGTTTCCAAAATGGCGTCACTTGTAGGGGAGCTTCACTCCCCAATACCGGTGGAGGAATCTAACATCAAAAAGGTAGGAAAGATTCCGGACAGGCTATGTGGTAGTTCAAAAAAATTTCCAGCCAATTAGCCTATGTCCTGCAGTAGAGGTGTTCACCAAACTGGTAACAAAGGATATAGAGAGTTTAGATCGCTTTAACCCCTTCCAGACCCTTGGCCCACCCCCTGGGCCATGGAATGATCGGGCTCCTGCAGGTCGAGTGAGGGTGTCACTGACCTGTCACTCGGCCTGCAGGTACATGGGGAGTTGTACAACACCCCAGGGGGGGTCGATTTGCCCCCACCCCCACCCCCACGGCTACAGGCGCGGTGATTGGCACTCAAAAGTGAAAGTGAAAATCACCACGCCTGTAATGCTTCCCTGCCTGCCGCTGCTATCTCTAACCTCCAATCTTCTCCCCTGTCATCCTCTAACTGCCCCCCTGCCCCCCACCTCTTTCCTGCCCCCTCTTCATCCTTCTTACCCACCCGCTTCCTTTTCCTGCCGCCTGCTTCCTGTCCCTGCCGCCCGCTTTCTCTTCCTGCTGCCCGCCTCCTCCTGCCTGCCCCCACTTCCTCCTGCCTGCCCCCGCTTCCTCCTGCCTGCCCCCGCTTCCTCCTAAGTGCCCCCCTACTTCTCCTGTCACCCCCCCTCTTCCCCCTTCCTGCCCCCCCGATCACCGGAGTGGCGATCGCCTCTCCCACTCACCCCTCCGGCGGCCGCTCTGTCTCCACTGCGTCCCGCTCCTCCTCCTCCTCTTCGCCGCCTCGGGATCTGACAGCTCTGTGCTGGAGCTGCCAGATCACTTTCTACAGCTAGATCCTGAGGATCCCGATCTCCCTTCATGGGCATCGAGCTGCAGAAAGCGATCTGACAGCCCGGACGCAGTGATGCACATAGTGGGTCAATGCGCCTGTGCTGCCAGATCGCTTTCCGCAGCTCGATCCCCATGCATGGGGATCGAGCTGCGGAAAGCGATCTGGCAGCCCAGGTGCAGTGATGCACATAGTGGGTCACTGCGCCCGGGGTGTCAGATCACTTTCTGCAGCTCGATCACCATGCTGGCGGGTTGGGCTCCAGAGTAGCGATCTGAAAGCAAAGGCGATCGAGTGGCGTGGGACCTTCGTTGTGGACTACGTCGGATCTTTTTATAATAAAGATGGAGTCCGAATTGTGTCTGTGTTTTTTTTTCAAATAAAAAGATTTTTCTCTGTGTGTATTTATTGACTATTTACCGTACTAGAGATTCCTAATGGCGGGTCTAACATTGGCCCTATATTATGAATCTCGGGCTTAGTGCCAGCTGCCAATAAAAAGCTGGCATTAACCCCTTTATTACCCAGTTAGCCACCGGTAACAGGGCAACTGGAAGAGCGTGGGTACAGCGCCAGAAAATGGTGCTTCAATGAATGCGCAATTTTCTGGGGCGGCTGCGGGCTGCAATTCGCAGCATGGGGGGCCCAGAACGCTTGGGCCTCTCTATGCTGAGGATTCCAGCCCCCAGCTGCCTAGTTGTACCTGGCTGTATTTTTAGTTCCAGCCAGGTACAATGAGACAGCTGGGGGCTGGTGGCAGTCCGTAGCTGCCAAGTTGTACCTGGCTGGACCAAAAATATGGCAGAGCCCCATGTCATATTCTACAAATAAAATGACATGGAGCTTTGCCGTATTTTTGGTTGCCAGCCAGATACAACATGGCAGCTAGGGGGCTGGAATCCTCAGCATGGAGAGACCCAAATGTATTGGGTCCCCTATGCTGCGAATTTTAACTACTAGACTAGTATGTTTTTTCACAAAAAGTTTCTTTATTCATTTATACGTCTCAATTTGTGAAGCACATGGGGGTTCAAAGTGCTCACTGTGCATCTAGATATGTTCCCTGGGGGGTCTAGTTTCCAAAATGGGGTCACTTGTGGGGGAGCTCAAATGTTTAGGCACACAGGGGCTCTCCATACGCGACCTGGTGTCCGCTAACCATTCCAATTGTTGGCAAACACCAGGTTGCGTATGGAGAGCCCCTGTGTGCCTAAACATTGGAGCTCCCCCACAAGTGACCCCATTTTGGAAACTAGACCCCCCAAGGAACCTATCTAGATGCATAGTGAGCACATTGAATCCCCAGGTGCTTCACAAACTGATCCGTAATAAGGTAAAAATACTTTTTTTTCACACAAATTTTCTTTTTTAATTTGTATGGATCAATTTGTGAAGCACCTGGGGGTTCAAAGTGCTCACTATGCATCTAGATATGTTCCCTGGGGTGTCTAGTTTCCAAAATGGGGTCACTTGTGGGGGAGCTCAAATGTTTAGGCACACAGGAGCTCTCCAAATGCGACATGGTGTCCGCTAACAATTTGAGCTGATTTTCCATTCAAATTGTTGGCGGACACCATGTCGCGTTTGGTGAGCCCCTGTGTGCCTAAACTTTGGAGCTCCCCCACAAGTGACCCCATTTTGGAAACTAGACCCCCCAGGGAACATATCTAGATGGGTGGTGAGCATATTGAACCCCCAGGTTCTTCACAAATTAATTCATGAAAATGAAAAAAAAAACTTTTTGTGGAAAAAAAGTACTTTTTTAATTTTTACGGATCAATTTGTGAAGCACCTGCGGGTTCAAAGTGCTCACAATGCATCTAGATATGTTCCCTGGGGGGTCTAGTTTACAAAATGGGGTCACTTGTGGTGGAGCCCCAATGTTTAGGCACACAGGGGCTCTCCAAATGCGATATGGTGTCCGCTAACAATTTGAGGTGATTTTCCATTCAAATTGTTAGCGGACACCATGTCGCGTTTGGAGAGCCCCTGTGTGCCTAAACTTTGGAGCTCCCCCACAAGTGACCCCATTTTGGAAACTAGACCCCCCAGGGAACTTATCTAGATGAGTGGTGAGCATATTGAACCCCCACATGCTTTACAAATTGATCTGTAAATATGGAAAAAGTACTTTTTTTTTCACAAAAATGTTCTTTTAGCCTCAATTCTTTCATTTTTACATGGGTAACAGGATAAAATTCATCCTAAAATTTGTTGGGCAATTTCTCCTGAGTACACCGATACCTCATATGTGGTCATAAACCACTGTTTTGGCGCGCGGCAGGGCTCAGAAGTGAAGGAGCGCCATTTCACTTTTTGAATGGAAAATTAGCTCCAAAAGTCAAATTGCGCTCTTTCCCTTCAGAGCCCTGCCGTGCGCCCAAACCGTGGTTTATGATCACATATGTGGTATCGATATACTCAGGAGAAATTGCCCAACAAATTTTAGGATCCATTTTATCTTGTTGCCCATGTGAAAATGAAAAAATTGAGGATAAAAAACATTTTTGTTAGAAAAATTAAAATATCCATTTTTTTGTTTCCAATTTGCTTAGTTCCTGTGAAGCACCTGAAGGGTTAATAATATTCTTGAATGTAGTTTTGAGTAGCTTGAGGGGTGCAGTTTTTGGAATGGTGTCACTTTTGGGTGTTTTCTGTAATGTACACCCCTCAAAGGGACTTCAAATGTGATGTGGTCACTAAAAAAAATGGTTTTGTAAATTTTGGTGGAAAAATGAAAAATTGCTCATGAACTTTGAACCCTTATAACTTCCTAACAAAATTTTTTTTTTTTTTCCAAAATTGTGCTGATGTAAAGTAGACATGTGGGAAATATTATTTCATAACTATTTTGTGTCACATAACTCTCTGGTTTACCAGAACAAAAATTCAAAATTTGAAAATTGCAAAATTTTCAAAATTTTTGCCATATTTTGGATTTTTTCACAAATAAACGCAAAAATTATCGACCTAAATTTAATACTAACATGAAGCCCAATATGTCACGAAAAAACAGTCTCAGAATCGCTAGGATCCGTTGAAGCGTTCCCGAGTTATAACCTCATAAAGGGACACTGGTCAGAATTGCAAAAAATGGCAAGGTCATGAAGGGGTTAAAGGCAAACGGAATATAACTGAGGGGGAGATTAAGGCTATTGAAGAACTGAAAAACTGGGATGATGTTGTGTTCAAACAGGCTGATAAAGGGGAAAATATTGTTATATGGCCATGTAAACAATACGAAGAACAAGCCTTTAAACTGCTTAATGATCAAACTTGTTATCGTAGGCTATATGGCGACCCTCTATCTTCAAAAAAAAAACTTTTGGACATTATAGAAGAAGCGGTGAATAAAGATATCATCTCTAAAAAACTGTGGGACTACCTGAAGAAGTATGAACCGAGAATTGCAACCTTTTACCTGGTTCCGAAGGTGCACAAGAACATCAAGGACCCTCCAGGTAGGCCCATTGTTTCCGGTAATCAAAGCCTATGTGAACCAATATGTCTAATCTTGGATCATTCTTTAAAACCTCTGGTCAATGATTTGCCATCATTTGTGAAGGACACAACTAGTGTGCTTCAAAAATTAGACCAATTACATCTGGAGGATAATATGATATTTGTAACGGCTGACATAGAATCATTGTACACGTCAATACGTCATACAGATGGTATACAGGCCGTGAGATGGTTCCTACAATCTACTGATTTGGAACCAGAAATGATTAGACTATTACTGGCCCTCCTTGAATTTGTTTTCAAGCATAATTTCTTTATGTTTGGTGGTAAAACCTTCTTACAACAACAAGGAGCGGCTATGGGGGCGGCTTGTGCACAGAGTTACACTAACCTTTTCTTAGGCCTATGGGAAAGGGAGATTTTCTTGAATGGTGAAATCATAGGCATTGAGAAGGTACATCAATGGATTCGTTACATTGACGACGTGCTGTTCATATGGGAAGGTAGTGTAATTGAACTTGAGGCACTAATGACTAGATTGAACCAAAACAATCTGAACATAAAGCTGACCTATAAGTATGGCAGAAAAGTGGACTTTCTTGATGTTGTAATAGATGCACTTCCAGATGGTAGAATAACAACAGATGTTTTTAGGAAACCAACTTCAACCAATTCTTTTCTGTATGCAGATTCCTCCCATCCAACATCTATGATAAAAGGGATTCCAGTAAGCCTATACCCAAGGATCAGAAGAATATGCTCCAGTGAAGAGTCCTTCCAACGTCAATCCCAAGAGTTAAGAAATAGATTAGAAGCGCGAGGCTATGGCCAGAGAAGCATCAAACAAGGTTACAGAAGGGCCATGGAGGCAAATAGGAATGAACTACTATACCCCAAGAAAAAGGATAACAAAGATTAATATGAAGGTACGATATATTACCACATTTAATAACAAGTGGAATGATTAAAAGCACATTTTGTATAAACACTGGTCAGTGTTACACACTGACCCAGTGTTAAAACAGGTTCTTCCAAAAAATCCTTCCATGGTAGCTATACGTTCTAGGAATCTGAAAGATGTCCTAGTACATAGTCACTATCAGCCCGGAAAAAATAAGAAGGAAGAATTCTCTGAACTTAAAGGTTTACAAGGTTTCTACCCATGTGGACTATGTAAAGCCTGTACCAATTGTGTGAAATCTAAGACTTTCTCGAATCAAGAAGGAACTAGGAGTTATAAAATTTTGAAACATCCAACTTGCAGAGGAATTATTTATGTAGGGGAGCGCCCACGTAAAAAACTATACGTGGGAAAGACGATTAGAGAAGCGAAGATTCGAATAAGAGAGCATTATTTGGACATTGAAAAAGCAAAGAAAGAAAATGATGTGTCCAAACTTAAAACTCTCCCAAGACATTTTAAACTGTTTCATCAGTGTAACCCCAGTTTACTTAACGTTAAAGTGATTGACCAGTTGGATTTGGGACCAAGAAAGGGTGATCTGAGTCATGGTTTGGCGCAGATCGAAAGTCGCTGGATATATAGGTTGGGCACCATGGCTCCTTATGGGTTGAACGAGAGCCCAGGATTTGGCACATTTTTATAAGGTTAGTGTAGGATAATCAGCTAGGGATTAGGATGACTATTGGGCTTTCATATTTTATGGTTTTTATTATTTGATGTAGTAATGTTGTTTCTTTATATATTTTATATAGGATAGACGTAGACTCCTTGGGATATACATCTGGTGAACCGGAAGACTATAAAGAAGAAGATGTACTGATCGATACGAAGCTTCAGCCACACACACTGCACAGATCACTCAGCTCTATAGTCTGTGCCTGAGTTGTTATATACAGTACACCCCACACACTGCACAGATCACTCAGCTCTATAGTCAGTCCCTGAGGTGTTATATACAGGAGACCTCACACACTGCACAGATCACTCAGCTCTATAGTCTGTGCCGGAGTTGTTATATACAGGAGACCTCACACACTGCACAGATCACTCAGCTCTATAGTCTGTGCCGGAGTTGTTATATACAGTACACCCCACACACTGCACAGATCACTCAGCACTATAGTCTGTCCCCGTGTTATTATATACAGGAGACCCCACACACTGCACAGATCACTCAGCTCTATAGTCTGTGCCGGAGTTGTTATATACAGGAGACCTCACACACTGCACAGATCACTCAGCTCTATAGTCTGTGCCTGAGGTGTTATACACAGGAGACCCCACACACTGCACAGGTCACTCAGCTCAATAGTCTGTGCCTGAGTTGTTATATACAGGAGACCCCACACACTGCACAGGTCACTCAGCTCTATAGTCTGTGCCTGAGTTGTTATATACAGTAATCCCCACACTGCACAGACACTCAGCTCTATAGTCTGTGCCTGAGTTGTTATATACAGGAAACCCAACACTGCACAGATCACTCAGCTCTATAGTCTGTGCCTGAGTTGTTATATACAGGAGACCCCACACACTACACAGTCACTCAGCTCTATAGTCTGTGCCTGATTGTTATATACAGGAGACCCCACACACTGCACAGATCACTCAGCTCTATAGTCTGTGCCTGAGTTGTTATATACAGGAGACCCCACACACTGCACAGATCACTCAGCTCTATAGTCTGTGCCTGAGTTGTTATTACAGGAGACCCCACACACTGCACAGATCACTCAGCTCTATAGTCTGTGCTCTTGCTGAGTTGTAAAGACCACACATGCACAGACATCACTCTATAGTCTGTGCTGAGTTGTTATAACAGGAGACCCCACACCTACAGTCACTCAGCTCTATAGTCTGTGCCTGTTTGTTATATACAGAGACCCCACCCTGCACAGATCACTCAGCTCTATAGTCTGTGCCTGAGTTGTTATATACAGAATCCCACACACTCACAGATCACAGCTCTATAGTCGGTGCCTGAGTTGTTATATACAGAGACCCCACACTGCACAGGTCACTCAGCTCTATAGTCTGTCCTGATTGTTATATACAGTAACCCACACACTCACAGATCACTCAGCTCTATAGTCGGTGCCTGAGGTGTTATATACAGGGACTCCACACACTGCACAGATCACTCAGCTCTATAGTCTGTGCCTGAGTGTTATATACAGTACCCACACACTGCACAGATCACTAGCTCTATAGTTGTGCCGGAGTTGTTAAATACAGGACACCCCACACATGCACAGGTCACTCAGCTCTATAGTCTGCCTGAGTTGTTATATACAGAACCCCACACACTGCACAGGCACTCAGCTATAGTCTGTGCCTGAGTGTTATATACAGGACCCCAACACTGCACAGATCACTCAGCTCTATAGTATGTCTGAGTTGTTATACAGGAACCCACACACTGCACAGGTCACTAGTCTATAGTCTTGCCTGAGTTGTTATATACAGTAATCCCCACACACTGCACAGGCACTCAGCAATATAGTCTGTCTGAGGTTTATATACAGGGACCCCACACCTACAGGCACTCAGCTTAGTCTGTGCCTGTGTTATAACAGGAGACCCACACACTGCACAGTCACTCAGCTATAGTCTGTGCTGAGTTGTTATATACAGGAGACCCACACACTGCCAGTCACTCAGCTCTAAGTCTGTGCCTGAGTTGTATATACAGAACCCCACACACTGCACAGATCACTCAGCTATAGTCTGTGCCTGAGTTGTATATACAGGAGACCCCCACACTGCACAATCACTCAGCTCTATATCTTGCTGAGTGTTATATACAGGAGACCCCACACACTGCACAGTCACTCAGCTCTATAGTCTGTGCCTGAGTTGTTATATACAGAGACCCACACACTGCACAGTCACTCAGCTCTATAGTCTGTGCTGAGTTGTTATATACAGGGACCCAACACTGCACAGATCACAGCTCTATAGTCTGTGCTGAGTTGTTATATACAGTAGACCCACACACTGCACAGGTCACTCAGCTTATAGTCTGTGCCTGAGTTGTTATATACAGGAGACCCACACACTGCACAGATCACTCAGCTCTATAGTCTGTCCTGAGTGTTATATACAGGAGACCCACACACTGCACAGATCACTCAGCTCTATAGTCTGTGCTGAGTGTTATATACAGAGACCCCACACACTGCACAGATCACTCAGCTCTGTAGTCTGTGCATGAGTTGTTATATACAGTAGACCCCGACACACTGGACAGGTCACTCAGCTCTATATTCTGTGCCTGAGGTGTTATATACAGGAGACCCCACACCACACAGGTCACTCAGCTCTATAGTCTGTGCCTGAGCTGTTATATACAGGAGACCCACACACTGCACAGGTCAGTTAGCTCTATAGTCTGTGCCTGGTTGTTATATACAGGAGACCCCACACACTGCACATATCATTCAGCTCTATAGTCTGTACCTGAGTTGTTATATACAGGAAGACCCCACACACTACACAGGTCACTAGCCTATAGTCTGTGCCTGAGTTGTTATATACAGGACACCCCACACACTACACAGGTCACTAAGTTCTATAGTCTGTGCCTGAGTTTTATACACAGGAGCCCCCACACACTGCACAGGTCACTAAGTTCTATAGTCTGTGCCTGAGTTGTTATATACAGGTAATCCCCACACACTGCACAGGCACTCAGCTATAGTCTGTGTCTGAGGTGTTATATACGGGAGACCCCACACCCTAACAGGTCACTCAGCTCTATAGTCTGTGCCTGCTTTTTAATACAGGAGACCCACACACTGCACAGATCACTCAGCTCTATAGTCTGTGCCTGAGTTGTTATATACAGGAGACCCACACACTGCACAGATCACTCAGCTCTACAGTCTGTGCCTGAGTTGTATATACAGGAGACCCCACACACTGCACAGGTCACTCAGCTCATAGTCTGTGCCTGAGTTGTTATATACAGGAGACCCACACACTGCACAGATCACAGCTCTATAGTCTGTGCCTGAGTTGTTATATACAAGAGACCCACACACTGCACAGATCACCAGCTCTATAGTCTGTGCCTGAGTTGTTATATACAGTAGAACCCACACACTGCACAGGTCACTCAGCTCTATAGTCTGTGCCTGAGTTGTTATATACAGGAGACCCCGACACACTGCACAGATCACTCAGCTCTATAGTCTGTCCTGAGTGTTATATACAGGTGACCCCACACACTGCACAGATCACTCAGCTCTATAGTCTGTGCCTGAGTTGTTATATACAGGACACCACACACACTGCACAGGTCACTCAGCTCTATAGTCTGTGCCTGAGTTGTTACATACAGGAGACCCCACACACTGCACAGGTCACTCAGCTCTATAGTCTGTGCCTGAGTTGTTATATAAAGGAGACCCCAAACACTCCACAGGTCACTCAGTTCTATAGTCTGTACCTGAGTTGTTATATACAGTAATCCCCACACACTGCACAGATCACTCAGCTCTATAGTATATGACTGAGTTGTTAAATACAGGACACCACACACACTACACAGGTCACTCAGCTCTATAGTCTCTGCCTGAGTTGTTATATACAGTAATCCCCACACACTGCACAGGCAACTCAGCAATATAGTCTGTGCCTGAGTTGTTATATACAGGGGACCCCCACACACTGCACAGGCCACTCAGCAATATAGTCTGTGCCTGAGGTGTTATACACAGGAGACCCCACACACTGCACAGGTCACTCAGCAATATAGTCTGTGCCTGAGTTGTTATACACAGGAGACCCCACACACTGCACAGGCCATTCAGCAATATAGTCTGTGCTGAGCTGTTATATACAGTAAACCGTACACTGCACAGATCACTCAGCTCTATAATCTGTGCCTGAGGTGTTATATACAGGAGACCCCACACCCTATACAGGTCACTCAGCTCTATAGTCTGTGCCTGATTTGTTATATAACAGGAGACCCACACACTGCACAGGTCACTCAGCTCTATAGTCTGTGCCTGAGTTGTCATATACAGGAGACCCCACACACAGCACAGATCACTCAGTTCTATAGTCTGTGCCTGAGTTGTCATATACAGAAGACCCCACACACTGCACAGATCACTCAGTTCTATAGTCTGTGCCTGAGTTGTTATATACAGTAATCCCCACACACTGCACAGGCCACTCAGCAATATAGTCTGTGCCTGAGTTGTTAAATACAGTAGACCCTGCACACTACACAGGTTACTCAGCTCTATAGTCTGTGCCTGAGTTGTCATATACAGGAGACCCCACACACTGCACAGATCACTTAGTTCTATAGTCTGTGTCTGAGTTGTTATATACAGGTGACCCCACACACTACCCAAGTCACTCAGCTGTATAGTCTGTGCCTGAGTTGTTATTATAAAGGAGACCCCAAACACTCCACAAGTCACTCAGTTCTATAGTCTGTACCTGAGTTGTTATATAAAGGAGACCCCAAACACTGCACAGGTCACTCAGCTCTATAGTCTGTGCCTGAGTTGTTATATACAGTAATCCCCACACACTGCACAGATCACTCAGCTCTATAGTATATGACTGAGTTGTTAAATACAGGACACCATACACACTACACAGGTCACTCAGCTCTATAGTCTCTGCCTGAGTTGTTATATACAGTAATCCCCACACACTGGACAGGCAACTCAGCAATATAGTCTGTGCCTGAGTTGTTATATACAGGGACCCCCACACACTGCACAGGCCACTCAGCAATATAGTCTGTGCCTGAGGTGTTATACACAGGAGACCCACACACTGCACAGGTCACTCAGCATATATAGTCTGTGCCTGAGTTGTTTTATACAGTAATCCCCACACACTGCACAGGCCATTCAGCAATATAGTCTGTACCTGAGCTGTTATATACAGTAAACCGTACACTGCACAGATCACTCAGCTCTATAATCTGTGCCTGAGGTGTTATATACAGGAGACCCCACACCCTATACAGGTCACTCAGCTCTATAGTCTGTGCCTGATTTGTTATATACAGGAGACCCCCCACACTGCACAGATCACTCAGCTCTATAGCCTGTGCATGAGTTGTTATATACAGGTAACCCCACACACTGCACAGATCACTCAGCTCTATAGTCTGTGCCTGAGTTGTCATATACAGGAGACCCCACACACTGCACAGATCACTCAGTTCTATAGTCTGTGCCTGAGTTGTCATATACAGAAGACCCCACACACTGCACAGATCACTCAGTTCTATAGTCTGTGCCTGAGTTGTTATGTACAGTAATCCCCACACACTGCACAGGCCACTCAGCAATATAGTCTGTGCCTGAGGTGTTATATACAGTAAACCCTACACTGCACAGATCACTCAGCTCTATAATCTGTGCCTGAGGTGTTATATACAGGAGACCTCACACCCTATACAGGTCACTCAGCTCTATAGTCTGTGCCTGAGTTGTTATACACAGGAGACCCCACACACACTGCACAGGTCACTCAGCTCTATAGTCTGTGCCTGAGGTGTTATATACAGGACACCCCACACACTACACAGGTCACTAAGTTCTATAGTCTGTGCCTGAGTTATTATATACAGAAGACCCCACACACTGCACAGATCACTCAGCTCTATGGTCTGTGCCTGAGTTGTTATATACAGGAGACCCCATACACTGCACAGATCACTTAGTTCTATAGTCTGTGTCTGAGTTGTTATATACA
The DNA here is from genome assembly GCA_033576535.1 of Allobates femoralis. NCBI lineage: Eukaryota > Metazoa > Chordata > Amphibia > Anura > Aromobatidae > Allobates > Allobates femoralis. Next base: position 22,485,285 of record JARQOC010000003.1, read on the forward strand.
GGTGACCCCACACACTGCACAGATCACTCAGCTCTATAGTATGTGCCTGAGTTGTTATATACAGGAGACCCCACACACTGCACAGGCCACTCAGCAATATAGTCTGTGCCTGAGTTGTTATATACAGGGGACCCCACACACTGCACAGGTCACTCAGCTCTATAGTCTGTGCCTGAGGTGTTATATACAGTAAACCCTACACTGCACAGATCACTCAGCTCTATAGTCTGTGCCTGAGTTGTTATATACAGTAATCCCCACACACTGCACAGGCCACTCAGCAATATAGTCTGTACCCGAGTTGTTATATAAAGGAGACCCCAAACACTGCACCCGTCACTCAGCTCTATAGTCTGTGCCTGAGTTGTTATACACAGGAGACCCCACACACACTGCACAGATCACTCAGCTCTATAGTCTGTGCTTGAGTTGTTATATACAGTAGACCCCGCACACTACACAGGTCACTCAGCTCTATAGTCTGTGCCTGAGTTGTTATATACAGTAATCCCCACACACTGCACAGGTCACTCAGCTCTATAGTCTGTGCCTGAGTTGTTGTATACAGTAAACCCCACACTGCACACATCACTCAGCTCTATAGTCTGTGCCTGAGGTGTTATATACAGGACACCCCACACACTACACAGGTCACTAAGTTCTATAGTCTGTGCCTGAGTTATTATATACAGAAGACCCCACACACTGCACAGATCACTCAGCTCTATGGTCTGTGCCTGAGTTGTTATATACAGGAGACCCCATACACTGCACAGGTCACTCAGCTCTATAGTCTGTGCCTGAGTTGTTATATACAGGAGACCCCACACACTGCACAGGTCACTCACTATAGTCTGTGCCTGAGTTGTTATATACAGTAAACCCAATACACTACACAGGTCACCAGCTCTATAGTCTGTACCTGAGTTGTTATATACAGGGGACCCCACACACTGTACAAGTCACTCAGGTCTATAGTTTGTACCTGAATTGTTATATACAAGAGACCCCACACACTGCACAGATCACTCAGCTCTGTAGTCTGTGCATGAGTTGTTATATACAGTAGACCCCGACACACTGCACAGGTCACTCAGCTCTATATTCTGTGCCTGAGGTGTTATATACAGGAGACCCCACACCCTACACAGGTCACTCAGCTCTATAGTCTGTGCCTGAGCTGTTATATACAGGAGACCCCACACACTGCACAGGTCAGTTAGCTCTATAGTCTGTGCCTGGGTTGTTATATACAGGAGACCCCACACACTGCACATATCATTCAGCTCTATAGTCTGTACCTGAGGTGTTATATACAGGAGACCCCACACACTACACAGGTCACTAAGCTCTATAGTCTGTGCCTGAGTTGTTATATACAGGACACCCCACACACTACACAGGTCACTAAGTTCTATAGTCTGTGCCTGAGTTATTATATACAGAAGACCCCACACACTGCACAGATCACTCAGCTCTATAGTCTGTTCCTGAGTTGTTATATACAGGAGACCCCACACACTGCACAGGTCACTCAGCTCTATAGTCTGTTCCAGAGTTGTTATATACAGGAGACCTCACACACTGCACAGACCACTCAGCTCTATAATCTGTGCCTTAGTTGTTATATACAGTAATCCCCACACACTGCACAGGTCACTCAGCTCTATAGTCTGTGCCTGAGTTGTTATATACAGGAGACCCCACAAACTGCACAGATCACTCAGCTCTATAGCCCGTGCCTGAGATGTTATATACAGGGGACCCCACACACTGCACAGATCACTCAGCTCTATAGTTGTCAGGCTGGGTGTAGGGAGACACCCAGCGCTGGACGAAGACAGGGGAGGGGAAAGGAGTCCCTGATGCTAAGGGCAAAAAGGGGGGATGGTGACCCCTAGAACAACTAGCACTGACACCTGGCTCCCCTAACGTCCCTATACAGTTTCCGCAACTGTCGCCGCCAGGATACCTATTCCCTGACTGTCCCTGGACTACCACTATACAGGGTTCAGAGCGGGTGAACACTAGTCAACCCGGCTAGCAACTAGAAAACACACAAGGGAAACATACAAAGTGGGAAAGAGATACACTTAGCTTTAGCAGATCCAAGCAGGAAACCAGCAGGCTCCAAGAAACACTGCTTTGATCCAAGAATTGAACAGAAACACCTGAGGCTATCACCAGCATCCTGGGAATCAAGGGAAATATATAGGCAGCTCCAAGGTAAGGAATCAGCTGGGTCCAAGTGACCTCCAGCTTTAACTAAAAGAGAAATGCCTCTTAACGCAACAGAGACATTTATTCTTTAGGATGTGGACTGTTTGGCCAAACGCTGGGACCTTCTGCAAGTGACCTCTACAGTCTCATCCGTGACTCCTGACATACCCGGGACAATAGTCTGTGCCTGAGTGTAATATACAGGACACCGCACACACTGCACAGATCACTCAGCTCTACAGTCTGTACCTGCGTTGTTATATACAGGAGACCCCACACACACTGCACAGTCACTCAGCTCTATATCTGTGCCTGAGTTGTTATATACAGTAGACCCCATACACTGCACAGGTCACTCAGCTCTATAGTCTGTGCCTGAATGTTATATACAGGAGACCCCACACACTGCACAGATCACTCAGCTCTATAATCTGTGCCTGAGTTGTTATATACAGTAAACCCACACACACTACAGGTCACCAGCTCTATAGTCTGTACCTGAGTTTTATATACAGGGACCCCCACCTGTACAGATCACTCAGGTCTATAGTTTGTACCTGTATTGTTATATACAGAGACCCCACACACTGCACAGATCACAACTCTATAGTCTGTGCCTAGGGGTTGTTACATACAGGAGACCCAAGCACATTTATTTTTAGAGTCACTGCCTTGTTGGAAGCTGGGCTTTAAAGTAACCCACACTCACGTACTCTCATCCGCACAATAGTCTGTGCCTGAGTGTTATATACAGGAGACCCACACACTGCACAGATCACTCAGCTCTATAGTCTGTGCCTGAGTTGTTATATACAGAGACCCCCACACACTGCACAGATCACTCGGCTCCATAGTCTGTGCCTGGGTTGTTACATACAGGAACCCACACACTGCACAGGTCACTAGCTCTATATCTGTGCCTGGAGTTGTTCATTACAGGAGACCCCACACACTGAACAGATCACTCAGCTCTATAGTCTGTGCCTGAGTTGTTATATACAGGGACCCCCACACACTGCACAAGTCACTCAGCTCTATAGTCTGTGCCTGAGGTGTTATATACAGTAAACCCTACACATGCACAGATCACTCAGCTCTATAGTCTGTGCCTGAGTTGTTATATACAGTAGACCCCACACACTGCACAGGTCACTCAGCTCTATAATCTGTGCCTGGGTTGTTACATACAGGAGACCCCACACACTGAACAGATCACTCAGCTCTATAGTCTGTGCCTGAGTTGTTATATACAGGAAGACCCCACACACTACACAGGTCACTCAGCTCTATAGTCTGTGCCTGAGTTGTTATATACAAGAGACCCCACACACTGAACAGATCACTCAGCTCTATAGTCTGTGCCTGAGTTGTTATATACAGGAGACCCCACACACTGCAAGATCACTCAGCTCTATAGTCTGTGCATAAGTTGTTATATACAGGAGACCCTACACACTGCACAGGTCACACAGCACTATAGTCTGTGCCTTGGTTGTTATATACAGGAAACCCCACACACTGCACATATCACTCAGCTCTATAGTCTGTGCCTGGGTTGTTATATACAGGAGACCCACACACTGTCACAGGTCACTCACTATAGTCTGTGCCTGATTTGTTATATACAGGGGACCCCACCACTGCAGAGATCACTCAGCTCTACAGTCTGGCCTGGGTTGTTATATACAGGGAACACCAAATTGCACAGGTCACTCAGCTCTATAGTCTGTGCCTGAGTTGTTATATACAGGAGACCTCACACACTGCACAGATCACTCAGCTCTATAGTCTGTGCATGAGTTGTTATATACAGTAGAGCAGACACACTGCATCAGGTCACTCAGCTCTATAGTCTGTGCCTGAGTGTTATATACAGGAGAACCCCACACCTATACAGGTCACTCACTCTATAGTCTGTGCCTGATTTGTTATATACAGGAGACCCCAGACACTGCACAGATCACTCAGCTCTATAGTCTGTGCCTAGGATGTTATATACAGGAGACCTCATACACTGCACATTATCACTCAGCTCTATAGTCTGTGCTGAGTCGTTATATACAGGAGACCCCACACACTGCACAGATCACTCAGCTCTATAGTCTGTGCCTGAGTTGTTAAATACAGTAGACCCTGCACACTACACAGGTTACTCAGCTCTATAGTCTGTGCCTGAGTTTCATATACAGGAGACCCACACACTGCACAGATCACTTAGTTCTATAGTCTGTGTCTGAGTTGTTATATACAGGTGACCCACACACTGCACAGATCACTCAGCTCTATAGTATGTGCCTGAGTTGTTATATACAGAGACCCCACACACTACCCAAGTCACTCAGCTCTATAGTCTGTGCCTGAGTTGTTATATAAAGAAGACCCCAAACACTGCACAGGCAACTCAGCAATATAGTCTGTGCCTGAGTTGTTATATACAGGGGACCCCCACACACTGCACAGGCACTCAGCAATATAGTCTGTGCCTGAGGTGTTATACACAGGAGACCCCACACACTGCACAGGTCACTCAGCAATATAGTCTGTGCCTGAGTTGTTATAACAGGAGACCCACACACTGCACAGGTCACTTAGCTCTATAGTCTGTGCCTGAGTTGTTATATACAGTAATCCCCACACACTGCACAGGCCATTCAGCATAAGTCTGTGCCTGAGCTGTTATATACAGTAAACCGTACACTGCACAGATCACTCAGTCTATAATCTGTGCCTGAGGTGTTATATACAGGAGACCCCCAACCCTATACAGGTCACTCAGCTCTATAGTCTGTGCCTGATTTGTTATATACAGGAGACCCCCAACTGCACAGATCACTCAGCTCTATAGCCTGTGCATGAGTTGTTATATTACAGGTAACCCCACACATGCACAGATCACTCAGCTCTATAGTCTGTGCCTGAGTTGTTATATACAGGAGACCCCACAACCTGCACAGATCACTAGTTCTATAGTCTGTGCCTGAGTTGTTATATACAGTAATCCCACACACTGCACATGCCACTCAGCAATAGTCTAGTGCCTGAGGTGTTATATACAGTAAACCCTACACTGCACAGATCACTCAGCTCTATAATCTGTGCCTGAGGTGTTATATACAGGAGACCTCACACCTATACAGGTCACTCAGCTCTATAGTCTGTGCCTAGGTGTTATATACAGGAGACCTCATACACTCACATATCACTCAGCTCTATAGTCTGTGCCTGAGTTGTTATATACAGGAGACCCCACACACTGCACAGATCACTCAGCTCTATAGTCTGTGCTGAGTTGTTAATAAAGTAGACCTGCACACTACACAGGTCACTCAGCTCTATAGTCTGTGCATGAGTTGTCATATACAGGAGACCCACACACTGCACAGATCACTTAGTTCTATAGTCTGTGTCTGAGTTGTTATATACAGGTGACCCCACACACTGCACAGATCACTCAGCTCTATAGTATGTGCCTGAGTTGTTATATACAGGAGACCCACACACACTGCACAGGCCACTCAGCAATATAGTCTGTGCCTGAGTTGTTATATACAGGGGACCCCCACACACTGCACAGGTCACTCAGCTCTATAGTCTGTGCCTGAGGTGTTATAATACAGTAAACCCTACACTGCACAGATCACTCAGCTCTATAGTCTGTGCCTGAGTTGTTATATACAGTAATCCCCACACACTGCACAGGCCACTCAGCAATATAGTCTGTACCCGAGTTGTTATATAAAGGAGACCCCAAACACTGCACCCGTCACTCAGCTCTATAGTCTGTGCCTGAGTTGTTATACACAGGAGACCCCACACACACTGCACAGATCACTCAGCTCTATAGTCTGTGCCTAGGATGTCATATACAGGAGACCTCATACACTGCACATATCACTCAGCTCTATAGTCTGTACCTGAGTTGTTATATACAGTAGACCCCGCACACACTACACAGGTCACTCAGCTCTATAGTCTGTGCCTGAGTTGTTATATACAGTAATCCCCACACACTGCACAGGTCACTCAGCTCTATAGTCTGTGCCTGAGTTGTTGTATACAGTAAACCCCACACTGCACACATCACTCAGCTCTATAGTCTGTGCCTGAGGTTTATATACAGGACACACCCACACACTACACAGGTCACTAAGTTCTATAGTCTGTGCCTGAGTTATTATATACAGAAGACCCCACACACTGCACCGATCACTCAGCTCTATGGTCTGTGCCTGAGTTGTTATATACAGGAGACCCCATACACTGCACAGGTCACTCAGCTCTATAGTCTGTGCCTGAGTTGTTATATACAGGAGACCCCACACACTGCACAGGTCACTCACTATAGTCTGTGCCTGAGTTGTTATATACAGTAAACCCAATACACTACACAGGTCACCAGCTCTATAGTCTGTACCTGAGTTGTTATATACAGGGACCCCACACACTGCACAGATCACTCAGCTCTATAGTCTGTGCCTGGGTTGTTATACACAGGAGACCCCACACACTGCACATATCATTCAGCTCTATAGTCTGTTCCAGAGTTGTTATATACAGGAGACCCCACAAACTGCACAGATCACTCAGCTCTGTAGTCTGTGCATGAGTTGTTATATACAGTAGACCCCGACACACTGCACAGGTCACTCAGCTCTATAGTCTGTGCCTGAGGTGTTTATACAGGAGACCCCACACCCTACACAGGTCACTCAGCTCTATAGTCTGTGCCTGAGCTGTTATATACAGGAGACCCCACACCACTGCACAGGTCAGTTAGCTCTATAGTCTGTGCCTGGTTGTTTTATTACAGGAGACCCCACACACTGCACATATCATTCAGCTCTATAGTCTGTACCTGAGTTGTTATATACAGGACACCCCACACACTACACAGGTCACTAAGTTCTATAGTCTGTGCCTGAGTTGTTATATACAGGAGACCACACACACTGCACAGATCACTCAGCTCTATAGTCTGTGCCTGGGTTGTTTATACACAGGAGACCCCACACACTGCACAGATCACTCAGCTCTATAATCTGTACCTGAGTTGTTATATACAGGGAACCCCACAAACTGCACAGGTCACTCAGCTCTATAGTCTGTGCCTGAGTTGTTATATACAGGACACCCCACACACTACACAGGTCACTAAGTTCTATAGTCTGTGCCTGAGTTATTATATACAGAAGACCCCACACACTGCACAGATCACTCAGCTCTATAGTCTGTGCCTGGTTGTTATACACAGAGAGACCCCACACACTGCACATATCATTCAGCTCTATAGTCTGTTCCAGAGTTGTTATATACAGGAGACCCCACAAACTGCACAGATCACTCAGCTCTATAATCTGTGCCTTAGTTGTTATATACAGTAATCCCCACACACTGCACAGGTCACTCAGCTCTATAGTCTGTGCCTGAGTTGTTATATACAGGAGACCCCACAAACTGCACAGATCACTCAGCTCTATAGCCCGTGCCTGAGATGTTATATACAGGGGACCCCACACACTGCACAGGTCACTAAGCTCTATAATCTGTGCCTGGTTGTTACATACAGGAGACCCCACACACTGAACAGATCACTCAGCTCTATAGTCTGTGCCTGAGTTGTTATATACAGGGGACCCCCACACACTGCACAAGTCACTCAGCTCTATAGTCTGTGCCTGAGGTGTTATATACAGTAAACCCTACACTGCACAGATCACTCAGCTCTATAGTCTGTGCCTGAGTTGTTATATACAGTAGACCCCACACACTGCACAGTCACTCAGCTCTATAATCTGTGCCTGGGTTGTTACATACAGGAGACCCCACACACTGAACAGATCACTCAGCTCTATAGTCTGTGCCTGAGTTGTTATATACAGGAGACCCCACACACTGCAAGATCACTCAGCTCTATAGTCTGTGCCTGAGTTGTTATATACAAGAGACCCCACACACTGAACAGATCACTCAGCTCTATAGTCTGTGCCTAGAGTTGTTATAATACAGGAGCCCCACACACTGCAGAGATCAACAGCTCTATAGTCTGTGCCTGAGTTTTTATATACAAGAGACCCCACACACTGAAACAGATCACTCAGCTCCATAGTCTGTGCCCAAATTGTTACATACAGAAGACCCCACACACTGCAGAGATCACTCAGCTCTATAGTCTGTGCATAAGTTGTTATATACAGGAGACCCTACACACTGCACAGGTCACACAGCACTATAGTCTGTGCCTTGGTTGTTATATACAGGAACCCCACACACTGCACAATCACTCAGCTCTATAGTCTGTGCCTGATTTGTTATATACAGGGACCCCACCCACTGCAGAGATCACTCAGCTCTACAGTCTGTGCCTGGGTTGTTATATACAGGAACCCCACAAATTGCACAGGTCACTCAGCTCTATAGTCTGTGCCTGAGTTGTTATATCAGGAGACCCCACAACTGCACATCACTCAGCTCTATAGTCTGTGGCTGAGTTGTTATATGCAGGAGACCTCACACACTGCACATATCACTCAGCTCTATAGTCTGTGCCTGAGGTGTTATATACAGTAATCCCCACACACTGCACAGGTCACTCAGCTCTATAATCAGTGCCTGAGTTGTTATATACAGGAGACCCCACACACTGCACAGGTTACTCAGCTCTATAATCAGTGCCTGAGTTGTTATATACAGGAGACCCCACACCCTCCTACACAGGTCACTCAGCTCTATAGTCTGTGCCTGAGTGTTATATACAGGAGACCCCACACACTGCACTTATCATTCAGCTCTATAGTCTGTACCTGAGTTGTTATATATAGGAGACCCCACACACTACAGGTCACTAAGTTCTATAGTCTGTGCCTGAGTTGTTATATACAGGAGACCACACACTGCACAGATCACTCAGCTCTATAGTCTGTGCTTGGGTTGTTATATACAGGACACCCCACACACTACACAGGTCACTATGTTCTATAGTCTGTGCCTGAGTTGTTATATACAGGAGACCTCACACACTGCACAGATCACTCAGCTCTATAATCTGTGCCTGAGTTGTTATATACAGTAATCCCCACACACTGCACAGGTCACTCAGCTCTATAGTCCGTGCCTGAGTTGTTATATACAGGGAACCCCACACACTGCACAGATCACTCAGCTCTATAGTTGTCACGCTGGGTGTACGGAGACACCCAGTGCTGGACGAAGACAGGGGAGGGGAAAGGAGTCCCTGATGCTAAGGGCAAAAAGGGGGGATGGTGACCCCTAGAACAACTAGCACTGACACCTGGCTCCCCTATCGTCCCTATACAGTTTCCGCAACTGTCGCCGCCAGGATACCTATTCCCTGACTGTCCCTGGACTACCACTATACAGGGTTCAGAGCGGGTGAACACTAGTCAACCCGGCTAGCAACTAGAAAACACACAAGGGAAACATAAAAAATGGGAAAGAGATACACTTAGCTTTAGCAGATCCAAGCAGGAAACCAGCAGGCTCCAAGAAACACTGCTTTGATCCAAGAATTGAACAGGAACACCTGAGGCTATCACCAGCATCCTGGGAATCAAGGGAAATATATAGGCAGCTCCAAGGTAAGGAATCAGCTGGGTCCTAGTGACCTACAGCTGTAACTAAAAGGGAAATGCCTCTTAACGCAACAGAGACATTTATTCTTTAGGATGTGGACTGTTTGGCCAAACGCTGGGACCTTCTGCAAGTGACCTCTACAGTCTCATCCGTGACTCCTGACATACCCGGGACAATAGTTTGTGCCTGAGTTGTATTATACAGGACACCCCACACACTGCAGAGATCACTCAGCTCTATAGTCTGTGCATGAGTTGTTATATACAGGAGACCCTACACACTGCACAGGTCACAGCTCTATAGTCTGTGCCTGAGTTGTTATATACAGGATACCCCACACACTGCACATATCACTCAGCTCTATAGTCTGTGCCTGGGTTGTTATATACAGGGGACGCCACACACTGCACAGATCACTCAGCTCTATAGTCTGTGCCTGAGTTGTTGTATACAGGAGACCCCACACACTGCACAGATCACAGCTCTATAGTCTGTGCCTAAGTTGTTATATACAGTAGATCCCACACACTGCACAGGTCACTCAGCTCTATAATCTATGCCTGAGTTGTTATATACAGTAATCCCCACACACTGCACACATCACTCAGCTCTATAGTCTGTGCCTGGGTTGTTACATACAGGAGACCCAACACACTGCAGAGATCACTCAGCTCTATAGTCTGTGCCTGAGTTGTTATATACAGGAGACCCCACACACACTGCACAGGTCACTCACTATAGTCTGTGCCTGAGTGGTTATATTACAGGAGACCCCACACACTGCACAGATCACTCAGCTCTATAATCTGTGCTTGAGTTGTTATATACAGTAGACCCCACACACTGCACAAGTCACTCAGCTCTATAGTCTGTGCCTGGGTTGTTACATACAGGATACCCCACACACTGCACATATCACTCAGCTCTATAGTCTGTGCCTGGGTTGTTATATACAGGGGACGCCACATACTGCACAGATCACTCAGCTCTATAGTCTGTGCCTGAGTTGTTATATACAGGAGACCCAACACACTGCACAGATCACAGCTCTATAGTCTGTGCCTAAGTTGTTATATACAGTAGATCCCACACACTGCACAGGTCACTCAGCTCTATAGTCTGTGCCTGGGTTGTTACAAACAGGAGACCCAACACACTGCAGAGATCACTCAGCTCTATAGTCTGAGCCTGAGTTGTTACAAACAGGAGATCCCACACTCACTGCACAGGTCACTCACTATAGTCTGTGCCTGAGTTGTTATATACAGGAAACCCCACACACATTGCACAGGTCACTCACTATAGTCTGTGCCTGAGTTGTTATATACAGGAGACCCCACACACTGCAGAGATCACTCAGCTCTATAGTCTGTGCCTGAGTTGTTATACACAGTAGACCCCACACACTGCACAGATCACTCAGCTCTATATTCTGTGCATGAGTTGTTATATACAGAAGACCCTACACACTGCACAGGTCACAGCTCTATAGTCTGTGCCTGAGTTGTTATATACAGGATACCCCACACACTGCAGAGATCACTCAGCTCTATAGTCTGTGCCTGAGTTGTTATATACAGTAGACCCCGACACACTGCACAGGTCACTCAGCTCTATAGTCTGTGCCTGAGTTGCTATATACAGGAGACCCCACACACACTGCACAGGTCACTCACTATAGTCTGTGCCTGAGTTGTTATATACAGGAGACCCCACACACTGCAGAGATCACTCAGCTCTATAGTCTGTGCCTGAGTTGTTATATACAGTAGACCCCGACACACTGCACAGGTCACTCAGCTCTATAGTCTGTGCCTGAGTTGCTATATACAGGAGACCCCACACACTGCACAGATCACTCAGCTCTATAGTCTGTACCTGAGTTGTTATATACAGGGGACCCCACACACTGTACAAGTCACTCAGGTCTATAGTCTGTGCCTGGGTTGTTATATAGAGTAGACCACACACACTGCACAGGTCACTCAGCTGTATAGTCTATCTGAGATGTTATATACAGTAATCCCCACACACTGCACAGGTTACTCAGCTCTATAATCTGTGCCTGAGGTGTTGTATACAGGAGACTCACACACTGCACAGGTCACTCAGCTCTATAGTCTGTGCCTGAGTTGTTTATATACAGGTGACCCCACACACTGCACAGATCATTCAGCTCTATAGTCTGTGCCTGAGTTGTTATATTCAGGTGACCCCACACACTGCACAGCTCACTCTGCTCTATAGTCTGTGCCTGAGTTGTTATATACAGGAGACCCCACAAACTGCACAGATCACTCAGCTCTATAGTCTGTGCCTGAGTTGTTATATACAGGGGACCCCACACACTGCACAGATCACTCAGCTCTATAGTTGTCAGGCTGGGTGTAGGGAGACACCCAGCGCTGGACGTAGGGAGACACCCAGCGCTGGACGAAGATAGGGGAGGGGAAAGGAGTCCCTGATGCTAAGGGCAAAAAGGGGGGATGGTGACCCCTAGAACAACTAGCACTGACACCTGGCTCCCCTAACGTCCCTATACAGTTTCCGCAACTGTCGCCGCCAGGATACCTATTCCCTGACTGTCCCTGGACTACCACTATACAGGGCTCAGAGCGGGTGAACACTAGTCAACCCGGCTAGCAACTAGAAAACACACAAGGGAAACATACAAAGTGGGAAAAAGATACACTTAGCTTTAGCAGATCCAAGCAGGAAACCAGCAGGCTCCAAGAAACACTGCTTTGATCCAAGAATTGAACAGAAACACCTGAGGCTATCACCAGCACTGCATCCTGGGAATCAAGGGAAATATATAGGCAGCTCCAAGGTAAGGAATCAGCTGGGTCCTAGTGACCTACAGCTGTAACTAAAAGGGAAATGCCTCTTAACGCAACAGAGACATTTATTCTTCAGGATGTGGACTGTTTGGCCATACGCTGGGACCTTCTGCAAGTGACCTCTACAGTCTCATCCGTGACTCCTGACATACCCGGGACAATAGTCTGTGCCTGCGGTGTTATATACAGGAGACCCCACACACTGCACAGATCACTCAGTTCTATAATCTGTGCCTGAGTTGTTATATACAGTAGACCCCACACACTGCACAGGTCACTCAGCTCTATAGTCTGTTCCTGAGTTGTTATATACAGAAGACCTTATACACTGCACAGATCACTCAGCTCTATAGTCTGTACCTGAGTTGTTATATACAGGACACCCCACACACTACACAGGTCACTCAGCTCTATAGTCTGTTCCTGAGTTGTTATATACAGGAGACCTCACACACTGCACAGATCACTCAGCTCTATAATCTGTGCCTGAGTTGTTATATACAGTAATCCCCACACACTGCACAGGTCACTCAGCTCTATAGTCTGTGCCTGAGTTGTTATATACAGGAGACCCCACAAACTGCACAGGTCACTTAGCTCTATAGTCTGAGCCTGAGTTGTTATATACAGGAGACCTCACACTGCACACATCACTCAGCTCTATAGTCTGTACCTGAGGTGTTATAAACAGGAGACCCCACACACTGCACAGATCACTCAGCTCTATAGTCTGTACCTGAGTTGTTATATACAGGAGACCCCACACACTGCACAGATCACTCAGCTCTATTGTCTGTGCCTGAGTTGTTATATACAGGAGACCCACACACACTGTACAAGTCACTCAGCTCTATAGTCTGTGCTTAAGTTGTTATATACAGGAGACCCCACACACTGCACAGGTCACTCACCTCCAGGGTGGATAAAAATCAATGCTTTTTTTTTAAAAAATCAAAAAAAAAAAAAATCGGATTTTTTTTATTTAAATCGGATTTTTTTCAATAAACTGCTTTTTGAGGAAAATATTTTACCATCCAAAGGTTCTTCCATCATGAAATAAAGCGGAGTTGTTTAACTCAGTAGAATAAAGGCTGTATATGCTCTTCCAGAGGTTTCTGTAGGATTAGTGGGCAGTTTCTCTCCTATATTATCACAGACGCTCGCTTTACTTACGCAGTTCTCAAAACTGAATTTGACTCCGCAGAGGTCCCAGCCTCTTCTTCACGGCAAAAATGTTACAACATGAACAGAGTTGAGAAAAAGACCTTAATCCTAGTGTTCTACAAACCTATGAATACAGAATCAACCCCTTCAGTGCCAAGTCCAAGAAGTTAGACAATATGTTTCTGATTGTTTGGAGTGGAATAGATCTGCACAACACAAGAAGAATGTGAATCTAAGTGTGAGGAGGAGGAAGGGCAAGCAGACAAGAAAATCAAAGTGAAACTTTGAGCACAATACTGCAGCATAGCCACAGACAGACAAGTCTGGATCTGTTTGTGTGTACGATCTGAGGTTTATTACATTCTTTCCTTATAATGGCAGCAGGCCGTAAAAGAGACCCAGTTTGGGAATATTTTAATGAAGCTCCTTCGCCTATCGGTAAGGCTGGCATGCGTGCAAAATGCAAACGATGCAACAAAGAGATGCAAGGCCTGGTGGCGCGAATGAGGCAACATCATGAGAAGTGCGGTGATGAAGATGACCAAAGAAACACTTCTGAACAGGCAGGATCTTCAGGTTGGTAAACATTTTTATTGAATCCTATTTCTAAAGACTGAACTGTCATGTGTGAGAAAAATTATATTTCTTATTATTACTGCATGTTACTGTCATTTGGTACAGTTATGAAGAAAAAACAAATATTCCTTTTGGGGCAGGGGCAGTGATGTGTTGTGTACAATAAGCAGAAATTGTATAATAAACAATAAAATAACAGCATTGACTTTTTTTGTTTAGGGGAATTCATGGATTCTGGAAACTATCCACCTCCAAGATCACCATCATCCTGTTCTACAGTTTCAGAGTTATCCATCCAGGATAGTGCTTCATTAGCAGCAGCATCATCATCAGACACCCACAGCCAATATCACCATCACCCAAAAGGAAGAAAAAACCTTTACCTCCTGGAACCACCATAGATAGGTTTGTGATAAGAACTAGCAGATTAGAAAAAAAGAGTTGATTGATGAAAAAATTGCCCAGTTTATTTATGCAACGAACTCTTCTTTCCGTCTGACTGAGAACCCACATTTCATTAATATGGTTCAGTCACTGAGACCAGGATAAAGTCCACCCAGCAGAGCTGATGTTACAGGGAAACTGCTGGATCAAGTGTATGACAGAGAAATGGAGCAATGTGCAACAGCTCTGGAGGGTAAAATTGTTAACCTAAGTATTGATGGGTGGAGTAATGTCCACAATGATCCTATTGTATGTGCTTGTATAACAACAGAAGAAGGTAAAGTCTTCCTTGCACAAACAACTGATACGTCAGGAAATGCACACACAGCAGAATACTTACAAGAAGTGGCAGTAAAAGCTATAACGACATGTGAACAAAAATTCAAATGTCTAGTACGCAGTTTGGTCACTGACAATGCTGCAAACGTATCCAAGATGAGAAGAGATTTAGAAGAGCAGGGAGAGAATACAAAGCTGCTAATAACATATGGTTGCAGTGCTCATTTGCTGCACCTCTTAGCCAAAGACTTAAGTGTTCCAGAAATAAAGGCTAATGTTGTTGAAATTGCTAAATACTTCCGTAATAATCATTTTGCTGCAGCAGCTCTGAAAAGGATGGGTGGAACCAAGCTAACGCTCCCACAAGATGTTAGATGGAACTCTGTGGTGGACTGTTTTGAGCAGTATATCAAAAACTGGCCTATTCTGATGACACTTTCTGAAGAAAATCGAGATAAAATAGATGGCACTGTCACGGCCAAAATCCTCAACATTGGGCTTAAGAGAAATGTTGAACATATGCTGAGCTTCCTGAAACCCATCTCTCAAGCTTTAAACAAAATACAGAAAAATAGCTGTTTTATTGCGGATGCTGTTGAAATTTGGAAGGAACTGAGTGAACACTTAAAAACAGAACTACACATGGACAGAATTAAATTACAAGCAGTAAACAAACGAATGGGACAAGCACTGACTCCAGCTCATTTTTTGGCAAATATTGTCAATATCCAATTCCAATATCAGGGTCAAAACCTAAGTGCTGAGGAAGAGGAGTTAGCTATGACATGGGTATCCAGCAATCATCCATCTTTAATGCCAACTATAATAAACTTCAGACCTAAGGGGGAACCATTCAAGAAATATATGTTTGCTGAAGATATTTTAAGGAAGGTCACACCAGTAAACTGGTGGAAGTCACTTAAGAGCTTGGATTTAGAGACTGTTCAAGTAATGATTTCACTTTTAACAGCAGTAGCTTCTTCTGCAGGCATTGAAAGAATATTCTCTTCCTTTGGACTCATTCATTCTAAATTGAGAAATCGGTTGGCACCCTATAAAGCAGGAAAGCTTGTTTTTCTTTTCCAGATTATGAATAGGAACAAAGAAGAAGATGATGATGAAGATGACGACAAGTGAGCTACAGAGGACAGCAGGGACAGTAGTATTTAAGTTTTTCATGTGTCGGCTGGGCTGACAGTCTAAGTTTGTTAAAATATATAAATTTTGTTTAGCCAAATTAGTTAACAAACATGGATGTTTGTTTAAGCAAATAACTTATGCTGTAATGTTGTTATTGTTTCAGTTGAATAAATCTATTTAAATTGTTATTAAGGTCAGGATTATTTTTCTCCTTCCTAAGTACAACAGAACAGTGGTGTCCAAATATGAATGATTAACCCATTAAACTGGGGAGAAAAAAGTAATATAAAAAGTGATTCTAAAAATCTTCATCTACTTGTATGTTAAAGTAGCAAGAACTAGTTTAGGTAGAAACTTTGATTTCAATCACTGATTTAAATCAAGCCTTACTGACTAGTGATTTAAATCGTGATTTAAATCGTGATTTAAATCAGTTAGATTTAAATCAAATCCACCCTGGCATAAGCCGACCCGAGTATAAGCCGAGGCCCCTAATTTTACCCCAAAAACTGGGGAAATCTATTGACTCAAGTATAAGCCTAGGGTGGAAAATGCAGCAGACTCCCATACTCGTATATTGCTCCTCATCACTGGTATATAGCGCCCCCATCACTGGTATATAGCAATCATTACTGTATACAGCCCCTCAACACTGGTGTATAGCGCCCTCCTCACTGGTATATAGCGCCCTCATCACTGGTATATAGCAATCATCACTGTATACAGCCCCTCATCACTGGTATATAGTGCCCCCATCACTGGTATATAGCAATCATCACTGTATACAGCCCCTCATCACTGGTATATAGTGCCCCCATCACTGGTATATAGCAATCATCACTGTATACAGCCCCTCATCACTGGTATATAGTGCCCCCATCACTGGTATATAGCAATCATCACTGTATACAGCCCCTCATCACTGGTATATAGCGCCCCCATCACTGATAAATAGCAATCATCACTGTATACAGCCCCTCATCACTGGTATATAGCGCCCCCATCACTGGTATATAGCAATCATCACTGTATACAGCCCCTCATCACTGGTATATAGTGCCCCCATCACTGGTATGTAGCAATTATCACTGTATACAGCCCCTCATCACTGGTATATAGTGCCCCCATCACTGGTATATAGCAATCATCACTGTATACAGCCCCTCATCACTGGTATATAGCACCCCCATCACTGGTATATAGCAATCATCACTGTATACAGTCCCTCATCACTGGTATATAGTGCCCCCATCACTGGTATGTAGCAATTATCACTGTATACAGCCCCTCATCACTGGTATATAGTGCCCCTATCACTGGTATATAGCAATCATCACTGTATACAGCCCCTCATCACTGGTATATAGTGCCCCCATCACTGGTATATAGCAATCATCACTGTATACAGCCCCTCATCACTGGTATATAGCACCCCCATCACTGGTATATAGCAATCATCACTGTATACAGCCCCTCATCACTGGTATATAGCACCCCCATCACTGGTATATAGCAATCATCACTGTATACAGCCCCTCATCACTGGTATATAGCGCCCCAATCATGGTAAATGGCCCCTCATCCTGGTATATACCTCCCTCACTGTACATATTCCTCCATTACTGGTATATAGACTACCAGCCTGGTTTATACCCCCACCACTGGAGTATATAGCCCCCCACTACTGGGGTACATAGCCCACCCACCACCACAGGGGAATATAGACCCACACCACCACCACAGGGATACGTATATATACCCTCACCACTACAGGGGTATATACCCCCCCTCTATGACCAATATATGCCCCAATGCTGCCACACAGCATAAAATAATAAATTATTCATATTTACCCTCCATCGCTATGTCACCGCTGCGTCCTTCAGTCCTCCGGTCTTCATGCTTCTTCCTGCTTTTGCCGGCTTCATGTGACTGGTGCAGCAGGGATGACGTCATCGCTGCTGCGCCAGTCACATCACGCCAGCAAAAGCAGGAAGAAGCATGAAGACCGGAGGACAGAAAGACGCAGCGGTGACATAGCGACGGAGGGTAAATATGAATGATTTATTATTTTATGCTGTGCAGCAGCATGGGGGCATATATTGATCATATGGAGGGGAAGTAGACATGGTGCAATGTGATATGCACCACTCCCCCTGCCGTTGATAGACAGGGGGATGCAGTGCATATTGCATTGCACTAATGAGCGGGCCCACGTGACCGCCCGCTCATATTACAGCCTTCCCTGCCCCCTCCAGCCCCCGATCATTGCCCCCCCCACTGAGCCTTCACACGGTGACTCCAGTATAAGCCGAGGGGGGCACTTTTCAGCGCAAAAAATTGTGCTGAAAAACTCTGCTTATAAACAAGTATATACGGTAATTTTATTTGAGAATAAACATCCTGCATAAGGGTTATAACAGTAGCAATTTTCAATCATTTCAATACTACATAATGGGATAATATTAGCCATGACATAATTGATGGAGCGCTGGGTCTATAAAAACATAAGCTATTTACATAACCATTAGGAGACTTGAAGCTGCAATTATCCTATCGCTCTGTTATGTATAGCATAAATTGCGGCCTCCCATGAAAGCCAGCGAAATGTTTTCACAGCGGAATCATCATGACAAGCACGGGGGTCTGCAGAAAAACCTTAGTTGTCATGGTAACCCATCAGTGCGGTATTTGACAGGTTAAAAGCCTCAGTCGGAGGCAGATGGCTGAAAAACTCAGCCATCATCAGCCGGAAAAGATGCAGGCAGGCTCAGCTAACAAACTAAATTCTACAAAATCTTAAAAATAATAGCATTGTGTTCAAAGACCACGCCAAAATCTTTAGAATAGTTTTTATTTCCAGCATTGGAAACATTGCTCACTGTTTTCTAAATTAAAAAATGATGAGAAATGTCTATAATTTTTAATTACTTTACAGAACATGGGGCTGTTCAAAAAAATAGCAGTGTCTGTATTTGTCTTAAAAAACTCAAAAAAAGAGAATTTTGTTTACGTACCGTAAATTCTTTTTTCTTGAATCATCAATGGGAGACCCAGACAATGGGGTTTAGGGCGCTGCCCTCCGGAGGTCACACTAGGTACTACAAGTTTGTAGCACCGCCTCCTCCGCTTATAAACCCCCACCGTAGGAGACATCCTCAGTTTAGTCCATAAGCTGCGAGGAGAAATAAACCACACCCGAAACATCGGGAAGAATGCCGTGCACAGACGGTTCAACAACCCGGCAAACACTGTCTCAACAGAGAACAGATCAAATGCAAACATGCAACGGAACAACTGGGTGGGTGCTGGGTCTCCCATTGATGATTCAAGAAAAAAGAATTTACGGTACGTAAACAAAATTCTCTTTTTTCTGATCATCATAATGGGAGACCCAGACAATGGGGATGTCCTAAAGCAATACCCCAGGGCGGGAAGAGTTCCTCAACAAGACGGATAACACATGGTTCCCTTTTAAAGGTGGGCAACCGCCGCCTGGAGAACCCGCCTGCCCAAACTCGCATCCGCAGAGGCATGGGCATGCACCATATAGTGCTTAGAGAAAGTGTGCAGGCTGGACCAAGTGGCCGCTTGACACACCTGTAGAGCAGAAGCTCGATGTCGCAAGGCCCAAGAGGCACCTACAGCTCTAGTAGAGTGTGCCTTCAAACCCACCGGGATAGGCAAACCAGAAGACCGGTAAGCCTCCTGAATGGGAGCCTTGATCCATCTGGCCAAGGTCGACTTTGAAGCCGCGGACCCCTTACAGCGACCCATCGTGAGGACAAATAAGGAATCCGAACTCCTAAAGGAGGCGGTCCTGGACACATAAATGCGTACAGCTCTCACGAGATCCAGAGTATGGAGGTCGCGCTCAACCTGATGAACGGGAGCGGGGCAAAATGATGGGAGAACAATCTCCTGGTTCAAGTGGAATGTTGAAACCACCTTCGGCAAAAATTCAGGCCGTGGGCGCAACACCACCTTGTCCTGGTGGACCACCAGAAAGGGTGACTTGCACGAAAGTGCAGCCAATTCTGAGACCCTTCTCAGAGACGTAATCGCCACCAGAAAGACCACCTTCTGGGACAGACGAGAGAGAGAGATGTCTCTCAGTGGCTCAAACGGCGGTTTCTGCAGAGCCGCCAGGACCATGTTGAGATCCCAAGGGTCCAGGGGCCGCCTGTAGGGCGGAACCACCCGAGACACCCCCTGCAGAAATTGGCGGACCTTCGGGAGGAGCGCCAAGCGCCTGTCAAATAGCACGGAAAGTGCTGATACTTGACCTTTCAGAGAGCCAAGGGATAATCCCAACTCCAAACCCGACTGTAGGAAGGCCAACAATGTCGGGATAGACAACGGCCACGGTGAGTGACCACCAGAGGCACACCAGGTAAAAAAGATTTTCCACGTTCTGTGGTATATCTTCCTGGAAACGGGTTTCCTTGCCCGATTCATAGTGGCAACCACTGTAGGAGAGAAACCTCTGGATGTCAGCAGCCAGGCCTCAAGAGCCATGCAGTCAATCTGAGGGCCCTGGAATTGAGGTGGAAGAATGGGCCTTGCGCGAGAAGATCTGCGCGCTCTGGAAGAGCCCACCGGTGTCCGCCTGACAGTTGCCACAGGTCCGGGTACCAGGACCTCCTGGGCCAATCTGGAGCCACTAGAATGGCTACTCTGCATTCCGTCCTGATCTTCCACAGGACCCTGGGAATCAGAGCTAGAGGCGGGAACACATATGGCAGCTGGAAGCTGGACCAACTCAGGATCAGGGCATCCGCCCCCAGAGACTGAGGATCCCATGATCTCGCCACGTATTGGGGCACCTGATGATTTAGCCGTGAGGCCATCAGATCCACGTCCGGAGCGCCCCATCTGCCGCAGATGTCCCGGAAGACGTCTGGATGTAGAGACCACTCTCCGGCGTCCATCCCCTGTCGGCTCAGATAGTCGGCCTCCCAGTTCTCGACCCCTGGAATGTGAACTGCGGAGATCAGGCAGCCGTTTTCCTCCACCCAAGCTAGAATGCGGTGGACTTCGGTGAGGGCCTGAGCACTTCTGGTCCCTCCCTGATGATTTATGTATGCGACGGCCGTCGCATTGTCGGACTGTACCCGAATGGGTTGTCCTGACAGGAATTTCTGAAACGCCAGGAGCGCCAGATAGACCGCCTTGATCTCCAGCACGTTGATCTGCAACGCCGACTCCGACTGAGTCCAGAGGCCTTGAGCCCTGTGGTGCAAGAACACCGCTCCCCAGCCCTTCAGACTGGCGTCGGTGGTCACCACTAACCATGACGGTTTTAGGAAGGACCGTCCCCGTGCCAGATGATGTGGCTGTAGCCACCACTGTAGGGAATCCCTGGTTGGTTGTGACAGCGTCACCAGCCGATTCAAAGAAATCGTCCTCTTGTCCCATCTGCGAAGAATCTCCAGCTGGAGAGGACGGAGGCGAAATTGTGCGAACGGCACCGCCTCTATCGCCGCTACCATGCGACCCACCAGTCTCATCAATACCCGTAGGGATGACTGTGGAGACAGGAGGACATTCTGCACTCCTGATTGGATCGCAAGCTGCTTGGCGTGAGGTAGGGACACCAGGGCCGAGTCCGTGGTGGGAAGTCCATGCCCAGATATGTCAATGACTGGGTCGGAACCAGGGTCGACTTTTGAATGTTGATAAGCCACCCGAACCGTTCCAGGGACTTCATGGTCACCTCCAGGCTCACCCGACAAAGGTCTTCCGATGGCGCCCTGACCAACAGGTCGTCCAAATAGGGTATGACGGCGTGTCCCTGCGCATGCAGGAGAGCCATCATGGAGGCCATCACCTTTGTGAACACCCGTGGTGCTGAGGCTAGCCCGAACGGCAGTGCCACAAATTGGAAGTGCTCTTCCCCCACTGCGAATCTCAACCAGCGCTGATGAGCTGGTGCAATGGGTACGTGAAGGTAAGCGTCCCTGATATCGATGGACGCTAGGAAGTCTCCCTGTGACACAGCTGCGATCACTGAGCGCAGGGATTCCATGCGGAACTTCCGAACCAACACACGTGCCGGTTGAACAACTTGAGGTCCAACACCGGGCGAAAAGAGCCGTCCTTCTTTGGGACAATAAAGAGGTTGGAGTAAAAACCCCTGAACCTCTCTTCCGTGGGCACAGGGACCACCACTCCGTCTCTGCGGAGTCCCTCCAACACCAGGTGAAAAGCCTGAGCCTTTTCTGGGGATGGAACCGACCGATGGAATCGGTGTATTGGTTGTGACGTCAGCTCTATCCTGTAACCTCTTGAGACTACGTCTCGAACCCACTGATCTTGAATGTGAAGGAGCCACTGGTCCTGAAAGCGGGACAGGCGGCCCCCCACCTGTGGGGAGGCAGGATGAGAGAGCGAGTCATGTCGAGGCGGGCTTGGGGGTGGCAGCCGCTGCCCCCGCCGGCTTCTTCTGACGACTCTTGGAACGCCACTGAGTAGCAGGCTTGCCCCCTCGGTCTGAGCGAGTGGACGCCGTTGATGACTGTGAACCGGAGCGAAAGGACCACTGCTTAGGGTTCCTTTTCACGGTGTACCGTGGCTTAGGCTTATTCTGCGGTATCTTAGACTCAGCAGAATCCTTTATCAATTTGTCCAGTTCGGTGCCAAACAGCCTGTCACCAGCGAACGGAAGATTTTGTAAAATCTTCTTAGATGTGGCATCTGAGTCCCAAAGACGCAGCCACAACAGCCTGCGGATCGCAATTGCATTGGCCGAGGCCACAGCAGAGCGAGTGGCAGTTTCCAAAGATGCCGTCCTGGCATAGTCCGCATAGGCCCTTGCTCTCTCAGTGAGAGCCAGGACCTCTGGACTGGACCTAGCTAGATCAGTGATACCATCCAAACAGATAGTAATCGCTTGTAGGGTCCAGACTGCGGCAAAATTAGGGGCAAACGAGGACCCCACAGCCTCATATGAAGACTTGGCGAGTTGCTCGACCTGTCTATCAGTAGCATCCTTCAATGAGGAGCTATCAGAGGCAGAAAACAAGGAGCGCGCAGCAATCCTAGTCATGGAAGCATCCACCTTGGGAGACTGCGACCATTCCTGGAGCGCCTCCTGGGGAAAGGGAAAGCGATTGTCCTTAGTTTTACGGACATAACGCCGCCCAGGATGCAACCTGGGAGCTTTAATCACCCTTCCGAAATTAGTGTGGTCCATGAAGGAGCCACTTGGTCTAGCCTCTGGCCGCAGCCATTGGTATATCTCCTTGGGGTGTACAGTCACCTCCTCAGGAGGAGTGACAAGACGCAATGTCTCATTGATGGAGGACACCAGATCCTCCACCCCATCTGGAGGTTCAGACATAGACCCAAGAGTAGAACCCCCATCATCTTCCTCACCATCAGAGGAACGCTCCTCCTCAGAGAGAGTCTGGAGCTCAGGAGAAGCCTCACGGGCTCGCTTAGGGGGTCTTACAGCAGAAGTAAGAGACACCCGGGGGTAACTAGGAGGAGTAGCTGGGTTCTCCAGTCTCCTATGCAGTGCCTCCAGGGTTTGCGACATGGAGGACATCTGGGACAGCAGAGATTCATTGATCTTATTCTGCGTTTCCCATGGCCCTGGGATCACCTGAACCTCAGGGTATAATCCCGGATTTGCAGACTCAATAGTAGCAGATCGGGCCTCTGGGCGTCCGCAGTTATTGCAGGACCCCTCCACCAGTGTCCCGTTGCATGTAGCGCAGGAAACGGTGACCACTGCCGCCTTAGCAGCATGCTTCCCAACTGAGGACATCTCCACAGTGAGGGGAATATAAGCCAAAGTTCACAAACAACCCGGGAATCCCGGTGGCTTACCGACCGCAGTAAAGCGGTAGGAGGAAGCGGTGAGTGTGTGTGACCTCCGCGAGTTCCGGTCTCCCTTGCAAGTGCAGACACGCGCTGCAGCCAGATCCCAGCCGGGAAGTGAGGGAGAAGATGGCCGCCGACAGTGAAGATGTGGGCGGAGCCAGGAACACGCGGGAAGAACACACAACACGCCCAGCGGTGATGTCACCATAAGGGCTGCCTCCTCCTCCTCCAGACTGCCTCAGCAATGGAGGTGCCGGAGCCCGCAGCGCGGGAAAAGAGTGTGAATATCACCACACACACTCTCAGACTGCATGTACACATCAAAACACTCGCAGTCTGCAGCCTCAGCCCCTGTGACACACAGGGCGGTCAGCCAGGGAGACCCCAGCACAGGGTCACCGCCAGAACCGCGGACCCGAGGGTAAACCGCGCGGTCTGAGTGTCATGACACCACAGTGACAGACACTACCCCCAGGCACACAGGAGACACACCAGGTGCCTCAGTGCCGGTCCGGTCTGTAAGCACCTTTAGGGAGGCCTCGGACGGGGGTACAGCACCAGTCCGGAGTGTAAGCACCATTTAGGGAGGCCTCGGACTGGGCTGGCTCCGTCCGGTCTGTAAGCACCATTTAGGGAGGCCTCGGACGGAGCGGAGCTGTGCAAGGCTCCAGGCTCCCCCTTACCAGAGCCTCCATGGAGGGATGGAAAGGAAGGAGCGCGACAGCGTACCGGGAGAACACAGAAGTGTCCAGGCTAAAAGCCCTCCGGTACCTCCACCAGCGTGTTCCGCAGAGGGTGAGCGGGGAGGCTGTCGGGGGTCCCGAGCGGGACCATTTTACCTTGTCTTCATACGCCATCACGTAAGCTGTGAGAATGCAGTGAAGTGCAAGCAAAGCGTGATCCTCCGAGCACACTAAGTTTAAAACTGAGGATGTCTCCTACGGTGGGGGTTTATAAGCGGAGGAGGCGGTGCTACAAACTTGTAGTACCTAGTGTGACCTCCGGAGGGCAGCGCCCTAAACCCCATTGTCTGGGTCTCCCATTATGATGATCAGAAAATATGTACTGTTTTATTTTCTTTTAAGGATTTAGAATTCCTATGAATCACTAACCTAATATTTACTTGTATAACCACAGTTTTTTAAGAACTGCTTCATATCTATGCTGTATAGAGTCAACTAACTTCTGGCTTCTGTCAGCTGTTACTCCAGTCCAGGATGCTTTGACTACATCCCACATTTTATTTGCATTTGTTGGATCTGCATAAGAAACAGCATTTTTGATGTCATCCCCCAAGTGTTCTATCCAGAGGGGGACACAGACTGTAGTGGGCCCCTGTGCAAAAAAATTTGGGGGGGCCCCCCTTCATAGTGCAACAAAGTTATGTAAATCCATAGATTGTAATACTTGTAATGCTGCATATTTTACAGTGGGAAAATCTGCAGCATATCAATTATTGCTGTGGGTTTTCCCACACTAAATGGGCTGTATATATAAGATTGAGGCTATGTAGGGCTGTATTTATTATCTGGAGGCTACTGCTGGGCTGTATATATTATTTGGAGGCTAGTTGCAGCATACAAATAATATATACAGCCCAGCAAAACCTCCAATTAATATATACAGCCCAGTACAGCCTCCAAACAACAAATATAGCACAGCACAGCCTCCAAATAACACATACAGCCCAGCAAGCCTCCAAATGATACATACAGCCCAGCACAGCTTTCCAGGTAATGTATACTCCCTAGTATAGCCTCCAGTTAATATATACTGCCAAGCACAGCCTCCAGTTAATATATACTGCCAAGCACAGCCTCCACGTGATATAGTGATATATACAGCCCAGCATAGCTTCCAGGTAATATATACAGCCCAGCATAGCTTTCAGGTATTATACAGCCGCTAGCTTCCAGGTATATATACAGCCCAGCACAGCCTCCAGGTAATATATAAAGCTGAACCTCTCCCCATGAGCCCCTTCCATTCATGATGCAGCTGAGCTTATCCCCATGAGCCTCCCATTCATGATGCAGCTGAGCTTCTCCACCCATGAGACCCCCATTCATGATGCAGCTGACCTTCTCCCCCATGAGCCCTCCATTCACGATGCATCTGAGCTTCCCATGAGCCCACCCATTCATATGCAGCTAGCTTCTCCCATGAACCTCCATTCATGATGCAGCTGAGCTTCTCACCATGAGCCCCATTCATGTGCAGCTGGCTTCTCCCCCATGAGCCCACCATTCATATGCAGCTGAGCTTCTCACATGAGCCCACATTATGATGCAGTGAGCTTCTCCCCCATGAGCCCACCCATTCATGATGCAGCTGAGTTTCTCTCCCATGAGCCCCCCCATTCATGATGCAGCTGAGCTTCTCGACCATGAGCCCCCCCCATTCATGATGCAGCTGAGCTTCTCCACCCATGAGCCCCACATTCATGATGCAGCTGAGTTTCTCCCCCATGAGCCCACCCATTCATGATGCAGCTGAGTTTCTCTCCCATGAGCCCCCCATTCATGATGCAGCTGAGCTTCTCGACCATGAGCCCCCCCATTCAATGAATGGGGGGCTCATGGGGGAGAGGCTCAGCTGCATCATGAATAGGGGGCTCATGGGGGAAAGGCTCAGCTGTATCATGAATGGCATTCATGATGCAGTTGAGCTTCTCCCCCCATGAGTCCCCCAATTATGATGCAGCTGAGCATCACCCCGGTCCCATGAGTTCTCCCCAAATCATACTGGTGGTGTGTCTCCAATCCACAGCTCCGCTCCGGCGCTCTTACCTGGAGCAGTCCAGGAGGATCCCTCTACCTCTATCACAGCACTGCAGCACTGTCACTTCTGGGTCAGGGAGAGCTGCTCCTACCTCCACGGACACAGAACCAGAAGTGACAGCGCGACAACTGCAGTGTCCCAGTACTTAATGGATACTGGGAAGCTGCTGCAGCAACCGCACCTCCTGGCAGGGGCTGGATGCCAAATTTTAGCCTACAGGACAAGCACACAGCAGAAGCCCATGAGCAGTGGCTCATCCTTAAAAGAGTTGTCCAATCTTAAGCTGTATGCCTACAGTCACTATATGTGACTACAGACTGGTGAATCCTCACATCGTATGCACTGTGCGCTGTGAGGATTCTCAGTTGCAGGGAACAGGCGGTCTTGTGACCGCAAGCATACCAATATGTATATTCCCAGCCACATTCCGACTAGGCTTTTTCAGGCATTGCTCAATAAAGTCGCACTAAGAGAGGCCGAGCAAGTCTAGTCTAGTCGGCATGTGACTGCATGTATGCAAACCACACACTTGCAGTCACACACCCGCCGAATCATCACAGCACTGCAAGCAATGTGAGGATTCACGAGTCTGCAGTCACATAGAATGACACAGATTAACGTCACACTTGTGGCTTACAACTGGACAACCCCTTTAACATCTTTACCTCCTGCTGCTACATAGGCTATATTCACACTACCGTATTGTCAATCTTAGTGCTGCCTTTGGAAAAAACTGACACGACAACCTGATCTGAAGCAAAGCTCAGACTCTGGCAATAACTCACACAGAGCTGACAATATAGACTCCTGTGAGGACTTATCAGGGGGTGATCAGTATTCTTTTACCCGACCCTATGATCACCTCATACTTAATACTAGGAGCAATATGTGACGTCACTTCAGCAGACACAGCCAACATTGTGCAGTGTGATCGTGTCTGTATCAGTGTGATGTAGCCGGGCCAGCATCTCACTCAGGGGTGCACAACATTTTTCAAGCCAAGAAAAAGATTCATGCTAAATCAATCCCAAGGGACACTTACATGAATACATTACCACAACCACCGCAATCAATACATCACCACAACCAAGTTTTGAGCATTTGAGGAGTTGGAGAGTTTCTGCTCCAAAAACTCAGTGTAAACACACCATAACTTGCACAGAGTTTTTGGAGCCGAAAAATCCATTGAGGATTTTTCAGTTTTAACATAGGCATGAAGTATATTATGGTTTCCTACATATGTACAAGATCGGAACCACCGTCAGTAGATGAATCCAGCGACAGAACCACCATCAGTAGAGGAATGCAGAACCCGAACCACCTCAGTAGATGAGTACAGGGCCAGAACCACCATCAGTAGAGGAATGCAGGGTCAGAACCACCATCAGTAAAGGAATGCAGGGCCAGAACCACCTCAGTAGATGGGTACAGAGCCAGAACCACCATTAGTAAAGGAATGCAGGGCCAGAACCACCTCAGTAGATGAATACAGAGCCAAAACAACCATCAGTAGATGAATGCAGAGCCAGAACCACCATCAGTAGATGAATACAGAGCCAATACAACCATCAGTAGATGAATGCAGGGCCAGAACCACCATCAGTAGATGAATGCAGGGCTAGAACCACCATCAGTAGATGAATGCAGGGACAGAACCACCTCAGTAGATGAATGCAGGGCCAGAACCGTTAATGCATGAATACAGCGACAAGCTTACTACAGTGATCAATTTCAGAGTCAGATCAGCCCCATGATATACTTACATCATATGAACCTATACCTCCCAGCATGTCTTTAAAAATGGTAAGGAGATGCTGGGAGTTGTTGTTACCAGTCGTCATCATAATACTGCGGACCATACAGGAACCACAGTACTGATGAGACGCAGGCAGGATCACAAACATTTACATCTTTTTACCTTATACTGTAGATGACATCTTCTCTGATTGGAGTTGTTCCCATTCCTTTTCTTCCGGGTGTAGCACAGGCGCCATGATGAGATTTGACATCCACAGCTCGTCTCTCCAGACTTCCCTCTTCTCCATCTTCAGCAGCATATTCTGACACGATGCCCTTTAAAATAAAAGTATCACTATAGTGCTCCAGAAACATATAACACACACACACACATTGCCCCACTGTATAATACACACAGCACCACTGTATAGCATGCACAGCGCCACTGTATAACACACAGCGCCACTGTATAACACACACACAGCGCCACTGTATAACACACACATCCCCCCAACACGCCTGTCTCCCCCCTAAGTGCTGTGTCTCTCCACTGCACCTGTCTCCACCTGCACGCTATCTTCCCTCTGTGCCTGTCCCCCTGTAAGCTGTGTCTCCCCCTGCGCCTGTCTCTCCCTGCATGGTGTCTCCCCCCTGCGCCTGCTGTCTCTCCCCTGCATGCTGTCTCTCCCTGTAAGCTGTGTCTCCTCCTGTGCCCGTCTCTCCCTGCACATTGTCTCTCCCCTGCACGCTGTCTCGCCCCTGCACGATGTCCTGCGCCTGTCTTCCCTCTGTGCCTGTCTCCCCCCAGCACACTGTGTCCCCTCAGGGTGTAATTTGCCCCCAACAGGGCCCCCTGAGTGCTGCCCCCTGCCCCAACTCATCCCCAGGGTACCCTGAGCGCTGCCCCCACAAACCTCAGCCTTGGGGGCCCCTGAGAGCTGCCCCCACACCTCAGCCTCAGGGTCCCCTGAGAGCTGCCCCCACACCTCAGCCTCAGGGTCCCCTGAGAGCTGCCCCCACATGTCACGATTAGCTTAGTCAGGACCTGCAGCTCTCTGGCGCCCCCTTAGCCTGCTGGCCAAATCCGGTACTGCCAGAGGATAAGAAAGGAGCCCAGCTGCTCTAATTTATGTTGTCTATTGCGGCACGTGATGCGACAGGATGTATATATACCATCAGTTCCTGCCAGGAACGTATATATACCTTGATCCAGTCACCCTCAGGCCCACAATATCACATAAATACAAAAAACGGTATTCTGCCACCACTGATCACTTACAGGCGGATCAGTAACCTGTGCGATAGCGTAAAAAGAGCAGGGAGGTCGTGAGAGCTCGTTCATAGGACAAGGAGATCGAGACTAGTAAATTATAATATTTTACTCCACGAAAGATGGGCAGTGATTACATAAAAGATTTACAGAATATTATATAAGAGACAATGTATGAATAAACAGTTAAAACAAAAGGAATAAAGTAAGAAGGTTCAGACCTAGTCACGCATGGTACTTGGTTCCTTGGAGGAGGCCTCTCTCCTGGATGGTAAGATTCTGTCGTACAGTTAGCTGGTCTGGACTGTCAGGCCTCTGGAGCAGAATGACCCAAAAATGTCCTCTTTGCTTTTATTAAACCAGGGGAAATCTCTGACCCCCCTTCGCAGAGGACCATCCCAGCGGGGAGGGATCCCTCAGAGACCTCCTATCTCACCAGGCTTAATAAATCCCCATTTTCCATATCTGGGGATGGGGTTTCCTCACAGACATAATATATGACTCATATTTCAGGTCAGGTGATTCTGAGAAGTTTGATACCAAATATGACTTGATTGTCATATTTAGAATGGCAGCAATCCATTCCCAGGTTCCTGAACGTTGTATGACTGTATGAAACACATCATCGAATGCGCACCACGATAAGTAATCTGAAAATATGAATTCTGTGTTTGTGGCATGATCGGGTCGTCTTAAATTCAATATTGAAACCACGGTGAATTTTAGACAAAGGATTTGGTTTCTTTAATACAGACAAAACTGGTTCAGACTGGTGTCCACCCCCACTGGTATTTATTAGGGGTCGTAAATACTTAGGTTGGGGGAGGCACGCAGTGGTTCTCTGTAGGCTACTTACAAACCAGCTAAAAGGGAGGAGGGAGTTAGCTTTGACTGACTCTCCAATACCTTAAAATCATGAGCAATATTCATTTTCATGACACCTCCCCCTTTTCAATGACGCTATGGAGGAAGAACCTCTCGGTACTCCTCCAAGCGTGTCCTTGCGGGCTCTCCCCGCCGGGATAACCCATCGGCATTGCCATGCTCACTGCCTTTTCGGTGCTGCACGGTAAAGTCGTACTGCTGGAGCGTGAGGCTCCAGCGTACCAACCTCCCGTTGGTACCGGACAGGGAGTTCAGCCAGCTCAGGGGGTTGTGGTCGGTCACGACAGTGAAGGGGCGCCCTTACAGGTAGGGCTGTAAGTGTTGCAGAGCCCATACAATGGCCAGACACTCTTTCTCTATCGTGGAATAGGCCACTTCCCTCGGGAGGAGCTTTTGGCTGAGGTACAGCACTGGGTGCTCTTGGTTCCTTGAGTCGACCTGGCTGAGCACAGCTCCGAGGCCAAACTCACTAGCATCAGTCTGTACTAGGAATGGCTGCTTGCCGTCAATCGCCCTCAACACAGGGGAGCTGCTCAGGGCCATCTTCAGAGCCTGGAAGGCGACCTCGCAGGCCTCGGTCCAATCGACTGCATGGGGTAGGTTTTTCTTGGTGAGGTCTGTGGGAGGCTTCGCAAGGCTACTATAGTTTGGCACAAAGCGCCTATAGTACCCTGCAGTGCCCAAGAAGGACAGCACCTGCTTTTTGGTCCTGGGGGTGGGCCAGGACACGATAGCGTCCACTTTCCCGGGCTCTGGTTTCAGTGTGCCCCCGCCTACCCGGTGCCCCAGGTAGTGGACCTCGTTCATGCCCATCTGGCACTTTCCTGGCTTAATGGTCAAGCCTGCCTGGCGGATGCTCCCGAGCACCTGTCGCAGATGCTTGAGGTGATCCCCCCAGGTGGGACTGTAGACGGCAATGTCATCCAGGTACGCCACCACGTACCTCTCCAGTCCCAGGAGCAGGGAGTTAACCATTCTCTGGAAAGTGGCCGGGGCATTTTTCATGCCGAATGGCATGACCGTGGATTCGTACAATCCAAAGGGGGTGATAAAGGCTGACCTCTCCTGGGCCTCAGGGGGATCTGCCAATATCCCCGACTCAGATCCATAATGGAGAGATAGCTTGCACTAGCTAACCGCTCCAGCAACTCCTCAATGAGTGGCATTGGTTGTGCATCGGAGGCCGTGATAGCGTTGAGCCCCCTGTAGTCCACACAGAATCGGGTGGTCCGGTCCTTCTTTGGCACCTGGACTACAGGTGAGGCCCACGCGCTCTTGGACTCTAATCACTCCCAACTTCAGCATCTCATCGATCTCCTGGCACATGACGTGCTGCACCTCGTCGGAGATTCGATAGGCTGTCCGCCGGAGTGGGGCATGATTACCGGTGTCCACCTCATGGACCGCCACCGCCGTCCTGCCAGGCATGTTGGTGAACATGACTTGGAAGGATTCCAACACCGCTCGCATCTGACACCGCTGGCTTGTGGATAGCAAGGTGCTTATCTCCACATCCTCAATGGACCCGCTGGCCTTCGCTTGGGCCAACATGTCCAGGAGGGGATCTTCCTCCCCATCCTCGGGCAGGTTGCAGACCGGTAGGACACAAGGCCCACGTTCTTGATGAGCCTTCATCATGTTGACGTGAAAGGCCTTCCGCCTACCCCGCTCGGGGTCGAGGGTGACCACGTAGGTGACTGAGTTGAGCTGTTGGTGAATGACGTAAGGGCCCTCCCAGGCTGCCTGAAGCTTGTCCTTTGGTACGGGGACCAGCACCCACACCATCTGACCCACCCGGTAGGTCCGCTCCCGGGCGTTCTGGTCGTACCAATGCTTCTGGTCAGCCTGGGCTTGCGCCATGTTGACATGCACCAACTGCGTCAAGGTCTGCATTTTGTCACGGAAACGCATGACATACTCCACGATGGACACTCCTGGGGTGCTCTGCTCCTCTTCCCAGGATTCTCTTACTAAACCAAGGGGTCCCCGGACCCGTCTGCCATACAGGAGCTCGAAGGGAGAGAACCCGGTCGAGGCCTGTGGAACCTCTCGGTAAGCAAATAGCAGGTGTGGGAGGTAACGTTCCCAGTCGCGTCCCTGGGACTCAACCAGCATTTTCAACATCTGTTTGAGGGTAGCATTGAAGTGTTCGCACAAACCATTGGTTTGAGGATGATATGCACTTGATACCAGATGCTGCACCTGCATTTTCTTACAGAGGGCCTTCATTATGCCAGACATGAACTGGGTCCCCTGGTCGGTAAGCATCTCCCTGGGAAATCCTACTCGGGAAAAGATGGCCAACAGGGCATCCGCCACCTTATCTGCCCTAATGGAAGACAGAGCTACTGCCTCTGGATACCGGGTAGCAAAGTCTACCACAGTGAGGATGTATCGCTTTCCAGAACTGCTGGGTATGGGCAGTGGTCCCACGATATCCACAGCAATCCGCTGGAAAGGCTCCTCTATCACGGGCAAAGAGTACAGGGGTGCTTTGGGAGCCGGCCCTGACTTTCCCACTCTTTGACACGTGATACAGGAGCTGCAGTAGTTTCTCACGTCTGTCCCCATTTTGGGCCAATAGAAGTGGTGCGACAACCGGGCCTTGGTTTTGCCAACCCCCAAGTGTCCAGCAAGGGGGATCTCATGGGCAATCCGCAACAACTCATCCCTGAATTGGTAGGGAACGACCAGCTGTCGTTCTCTAGGCCAATCCTGTTGGGGTGTACCGGGCACAGTCTCCCGATACAACCTCCCTTGGTCCCAGAATACCCTCTCCTTATCAGTCTCGGAGGGGGGCTTACTGGCGAGGATCCTTAACGTCTCTAGGCTAGCGTCTGTATGCAGAGCTGCCTGAAACTCCTGGCTGGAGGCAGCCAGGAGGGACTTTAAGGCCACATCCTCTTCGGGACTCTCTGGGACCTGCTCTGGGTCCGGAACCGGTTCGGTTATTCCTCTGGCTGAGGAGGGTCCAGGAGGCAGGGGGTTCCTGGCGTTCTGGGCACTCTGACTGCGGGTGACGGCGGCTATGTAGGCCGTCTCCCCGGGGAATAACACCGTCCCATCAGCCTGCCTGGCTGTGGGCACTACTTCCCCATCATCCCCTGTTACCTCAGGAGCAGTGCTCATCATGGGGCAGCTACCATCAGCCAGGTCACCGTCTGTGGTGACACTGATCAGCTGCATGGCACTCCCTGCTTTATGGGCCCCGGGACTCTTCCCATCACCCTTAGCACTAGCACTTGCTCCTGGTAGGGGATCCTCAGCAATATCACCCCGCAGAGTGACATGGCTGAGTTCTCCTGTACCTCCTGATACATCGTCATCATCATCATCAACATCATCAACATCATCAGTTAAAGCATTGACATTCCCATCATTAGCATTAACCTTATTAACCATATCAGATCGGGGAGGGGAGTCAGGGACATAATAAGCGAACATTTTCCCCAAATCAGTCCCCAGTAAAACATTTGTGGGCAAGTTTTCGGACACCCCCACTTCCTTCACCCCACTCCCCGCACCCCAATCAATAAACACCCGGGCCATTGGCAGGGGACAGCGGACGCCCCCAATCCCGGTGACAGTCAGAGTCTTTCCTGGGATCAACTCTTCGGTGGACACCAGTTCAGGTCGGATGAGGGTTCGTTCGGCCCCAGTGTCCTTGAGGCCCACAGTGACAGTGTCCCCCACAGTGACAGACTGCAAATTTTCGCAGGCCCTCCCAACCGACCCACCCACAAAAAAAACTGATGCCTTCTGCCCTGGAGCCTTGGGTGGTAGATTCTTCCTCTGCTTCTCCGGGCAAGTGGCACTGAGATGACCGGTCTGGTTGCAGAAGTAACACCTGCGGAGATCGGATACCGGCCGAGTGGGGTTGGGAGGGGGGCCAAGGCCTCCAGAAGGTCGGCTGGCTGGGGCAGGGGTGGTGTTGGATGGCTTACCCCCCTTCCAGCTGGTGATGATCTGCTTCCGTCCCTCTGGTCTCCGATTGGCCTCGTAGGTGTCTGCGATCTGCGCTGCTTTGTTGGCATCTGGTGGCTCCCGATCCATCACGAACTGTCGCACCTCAGTGGGGCAAAGATGCAGGAACTGGTCTTTCACCATCAGATCCTTTAGCTGTTCCAAGGTGGTCACTTCCAGTCCTTGGATCCACTGCTCGAAGTTGGTTCTGAGCCTGTGCACCACATCACTATAGCTGTCGTGTGGTCCACGCTGGAGGTTCCGGAACTTTCTGCGGTACACCTCGGGGGCCGGCTGGAACCTCTGGATTAGAGCCTTCTTGATGGCCGCATAGTTCCCATCTAGCTCTCGAGGAAGAGCCACAAACGCCGCTAGCGCTTTTTCTCTCAGCGCTGCGATGATGTACGGGGCATACTGGTCATTCGGCAGCTGGTACTGTAAGCAAGCCTTCTCAAAACCCCTCAGGAAAATGTCCAGGTCACCTTTGTCATCCAGCATAGGGAAGTGCTTTGGATTTGGCTGGAAGGTGGTTGAACGGGTCGATTCAGAGTTCAATGGGGTAGATGACTGCCTTTCCAGCTGGGCCATCCGCAGGTCGTGCTCTCTCTGAGCTTGGGCCTGCCGCTCGGCTCTCTCAGCCTCTCGCTCGGCTCTCGCAGCCTCCAGGTATTACTGAATGAGCTGCAGGCGCCCTTGGGAATCCTCAGCGGGATATTGCTGTAAGGCCAGTTGCAGATAGGGGTCCATGCTGACCTGGTCGCTGACGCAGCGTGCGTCTACAGGTGGGACCCCTGCAGGAACACCTTCTAGGACTTGGCTTACATCCACAGGTACGGCCTCAGCAGCAACACCGTCCATGCTCTGACTGACCTCTGCTGCTGGACGCTGTGCATCAGCACTGACAAGGCTTTGGCTGGCCTCTCCATTCACTGGGCTCTGGTGACGGGCTTGCTCTGCTTCAAGTCGTGCCAGCTCTGCAGCCATGTTGTCTCTGGTTTTGCCCCTAGGGTCAAGGCCGTTGGCCGCACATATTCCAATTAGAACGTCCTTTTTCATCTGGGCATAACCAAGCTCTCCAACCAAGACCATGGTTTCCAAATCAAAAGATAGAATAGAAAAAACAAAGAGGGGGGAGGGGTAACTGCTACACACACAGTATTGTCTCAGATCTAATAACCACTGAGTTCGATCTTCAAAACTTTCGTGCAGAGTTCCCGTAAGAACTGTGCCAGTTTTTAGTGAGAGGAATGATTGCTCAAACCAGATCACTAATGTCCTATGATCCCACCGCTCTGCCACCAATTGTCACGATTAGCTTAGTCAGGACCTGCAGCTCTCTGGCACCCCCTTAGCCTGCTGGCCAAATCCGGTACTGCCAGAGGATAAGAAAGGAGCCCAGCTGCTCTAATTTATGTTGTCTATTGCGGCACGTGATGCGACAGGATGTATATATACCACCACAGGGTCGGACTGGGGTGTCTGGGGCCCACCAGGGAAATTGATTCCAGGGGCCCACCCACCCTTCAGCTATATACAAATACCTGTTTAGCCGTTATACCCATTATATTGGCGGCTCCTGCACTTCTGCTGTGCGCTCACTATAAGTGTCACTGTAGTTTGCATTAAAGGGATTCTTTAATGAAAACAAGTTATCAGTGATCCGCAGGTTTGGTAGGTGATCACTTATTTATTGATGGAATCCGCCAAGTGGAAACTGAGCTGTGTGAAATGTGGCGCTTTTGTCCTCATTATAAAATGCAGCAGCCTGTAATGATGTGACCGCGACTCCATTCATCATCATTGGGGCATCCAGAAAAAGCCAAACCCAGAGCTCACATTCACTGAGGGCATGAGCAGATCAGTGGTTGAGTTGTACATCAGCTCCAGTGATAAGGCCCCGTTACACGGGCCAACATCGTTTATGATGTTGCTGATACGTCATAGGTTTGGAGGTGTACCAGCGACATCGTTACGATGTCATCACGTGTAACACCGCGATCCAACAATGATAAGTTGGTGGATCGTTCATCACAGATTTGAGAATATGTTATCAAACCTAACGATCAACGATTCACCAACCTGGTAGATCGTTGTGTATGACACCGCGATAACGATGTCATGGACGGCTTCGCCCATTCACAGCAATGAGCATTGATCGTTCACGGGGTTTGCGAACGATCCCTGCTCACAACATCTTTGGTGAGTTGTCCACAATATCACGTCGTGTGACAACTCACCAATGATGTCAAAACGATGTCGGAAACGTCCGCGCGCCCACGAGATCGTTGCAGACATCGTTCCAACGTCGTACCGTGTAACGTACCTTAATGGGTAGAAAACAAACCTATGACTAAGGCTAGGGTCAGACCTGCGTCTTGCCCTCAGCCTGCTGGATCCGTTTTAAACTTAGAATCTGCCAGGCTTAGCGCATAGCGTTACCAGCAGGTAACGCTATGCACCGCCTGCCTTTGTATCCCTATGACAACTGGATGTTTACCTCAGCCACCGGCTCCATAAACAATCCCCGGATATGCGTTTTTGCAGAGCGCACAGGAAACAGGGTTTGCAGCACTTTCTTGTGCGCTCTCCAAAAGCGCA
The DNA here is from genome assembly GCA_033576535.1 of Allobates femoralis. Lineage (NCBI taxonomy): Eukaryota > Metazoa > Chordata > Amphibia > Anura > Aromobatidae > Allobates > Allobates femoralis. Next base: position 22,522,599 of record JARQOC010000003.1, read on the forward strand.
TATCCGGGACTTTTAAGTGGAGCCGGCGGCTGCGCGATTATTTAGGTTGCCATAGAGATGTATATACAGGCGGCGCACAGCGTTACATGCTGTTAACGCTATGCACTCAGCCTGGCAAATTCTAAGTTTTTCACGGATCCGGCTGGCTGAGGGCTGACACTAGTCAGACCATAGCCTAAGGAACATCTTTAAGGATGATGATTTTAATGTATGGGTTTTAATGTTTTTTTCTAATAAAATGCATTTTTAAGGATCTAGATCTCAGGATTCTGTGTTGGGTCTTTTTTCTATTTTTTTGGACATGTAATGGGGATAAAAGTTGCAGATTTAGCAGTCGGACCCCCACCAATAAATGACTTATTCAATGTGTGCACATGGCCTAAGGATAAGTGATATTTGGTGAGATTTTACTTCAGTATTTGAAAGACAAAACCAGTAGTGGAACAATCACAGGTATTTTTTCTGTATTTTTTTATCCACTCCTGGTTTTGTCTTACAAATACTGAACTCACCAAATACTCAGCATGTGCACGAGGCCTTATTAATACTGAGGTAAAAAACACCAAATACTCAGTGAGTGCACAAAGCACCAGAGCCCGTCCTGCTAAAGATTATGCTGTATGCAGGGCGGGCTCTGGTGCTTAAGCCACGCGCATGCTCTGTTACAGCAGCCGGGACCTGCTCCTACCAAGTCCTTGGTGTGCGCCTGCATGAATTGATACGCTGAGGCACAGGCGCTGAAGAGGAGGAGGCCACACATAGAAGAGGAGGGCCCCTAGCCTGCAGGATCCAGCAGAAACCTAGTTTCTGGCCGGAGTAGCCTATGCACCGCCTGTCTATTGATCGCTATGGCAACCGGGCACTTACTGCAGCCACTGGCTCCACAGACAACTCCGGGATATGTGCTTTTGCAGGGCGCACAGGAAACGCTGTTTACAGCCTCTTCCTGTGTGCTCGGCAAAAGCGCATATCCGGGAGATCTCTGTGGAGCCGGCGGCTGCGGTAAGTGTCCGGTTGCCATAGAGATCCATAGACTGGTGGCGCAGGACAGCATTATGTAACTAATCAACGTCACCTGGTCACATGGGAGGCTGCAGGGTCCTAGAGGCAGCACTCGCTGCGGCCTCCTGGTATGAGAACAGATCACTGGCGGTCACCGAAGGAGCGCAGAGAGGTGAGTAAGCGCAGGTGAATAGTGCTGCAGCATTCACACGCAGAAGGCTGCGCTGTGTGAGGATCCATTCTTGGTGCAGTTTTGCACCAAAAACGGATCCTCACAAAATGCAGCAATACACTGTGTGAACATAGCCTGATGCTGTGCAGAAAACAAGCACAGTGGATGGGAGATTTCTATAAATCCATCCCATGTGCTGGTACGGTACAATGCAGCGTTTTGGACGCAGTGAAGACATGCTGCGTCCAAAACGCTGCAATCCCTAATAGTGGGCACGGTGCCTCAGTTTACTGGCATGGCCGCATCACAGTGCAGCAGACAAGGACGTACGCAGTTTGCTGTGCACTGCCATGTCTGTTATACTGACCATACAAGGTTAACACTTTCATGGCCTTCCTATACTCATTTTCTCAGTCAGTTGTAAGGCTATGTACCGTTGAAATAAAGGCCCCATTACACATAACAAAATCGTTAACGATATTGTTGCAACGTCACTGGTTTGGTGACGTTGCAGCGATGTCGAAACAACATGTGGTGTCTGACATTTACCAACGACCAACGATGAGGTTGTTCATCGTTGGTAAATGACCTGGACCAGTTTTTTAATCGTTGGTCTCCCGCTGGGTGGCCAGCATTGCTGTGTGTGACAGTGGGAGACCAACGATCAACGAGCTCCCAGCGCCGCACAGCACACCCTGGGAGCTGGTATCCAGGGTAAACAGCAGGTAACTAAGCGCCGCGCTCTGCTTAGTTACCCGCTGTTTACCCTGGATACCAGCTTGTTCGCTGATCGCTGGTGAGTCTGCCTTTGTGACCGCTCACCAGTGAACAGATAACGATCCCGGCCATGTTGGATCGTTTGTGGGACCGCTGGAACATCGTACTGTGTAACGGGGCCTTAAGGCTAGGGTCACACTTGGAGGGTGACCCACATTTTACGTTACCGCTAAAAACTTAGAAATTTAAGCCACAGCGCATAGCTATTAATGGGAAGCCCTGCTAGGCAACAAAGCCCATAATAACCCACTGTTTACCTTAGCAGCCGGCCACACACAAAGCCCCAGAAAGTGCGCTTTAGCTGAGTGCACAGGAAAACGTTGTCTACAATGTGGACACAAATGCAGTGCGAATGCAGCCATTCTGATATGACCGCAGCGGTGATTGTCCGCATGTGTTCACATAGTGTGTCATTCTAAATGTGTCCGGCCACCTAATCAGTGGTCTTGGCACCCGGAAGGCGGAGATCAGCGGCGGCAGCGAAGAAGAGATCTCCTCCCGGCCACTGCCGCTGATCTCCTCCTCCCGGCCACTGCCGCTGATCTCCTCCTCTCGGCTGCTGCTGCTAGAGATTAGCGGCGTTGAAAAACAAGAGATCAGCGGCGGCAGCCGAGAAGAAGAAGAAAGAAGAACAAGGAAGAAGAAGAATCTGCTGCGTTTGGCTGCACTGACATGCGGATGGCAGTGCGGCTCCATTTACCTCCATGCATCATTTGTGTGCTTCAGGACGCCTGCATAGAAAGCAAGCATCCAAGACGCACAAAAAGCGCAACATGTTGAGTTCGGAGGACGCCGAAAATTTGCGCATCCATACGCAACGCAGGTACTATGCGTCCCCATATTAAACATAGGGATGTGGTACACACGTTTGGCTGCGTTCACATACGCTGCATCCAAAACGCAAGTGTGAAACTGGCCTAAGATTTGATGCTGAATATGCTGCATTTGCTTTTATTAGCTGCTACATACCAAAAGTGTTGCCTTTTTGGTACAGATAGCTGTTGTTTTTTTCAGAAAGTTCTGCATCTATCCATCATTGAGCATCCGCACTGTAGTACACCGTGTACTGTCTGGCACTTCCGGGTTTCGGTCACGTCATGCATGACCCCTACCCACATGATGTGTGATGTGGCCAAAACCCACCTGTAAGTGCTGGCCAGTGCACAAGGCATGACGTGTAATTAATTGAGATGTTGCAGATGTTTATAGATCAATGTAATAATCCACAGCTATTACATTGCGCAGAAAAGCGCAGATGTCAGCACAAGTGAAGTCACACTGATGCTGCCGGCTGCCTATATACTATGTGCGTTTGCTGTTCCTATTTTCATATACACTGAAAATGTGCAGCAAATGCACTAGTGTGAGCACAGTCTAAGGAGGCAATGAAGGGGTTAACAGGTACAGTGGTAATAAAAGCTGATAAGAAGCTGTTCAGTGAGAGCAGCCCCTCACCACAGTGCAGGCCCTTCAACCCCCCCCAGGACATCTCTATATCAATTCACAAGACAAGGTTACTCACAGACAGGAGTGTGGGGGTCTGTGTCCCTGCAGAGAGAGCTGTCTCCATCTGCTCTTGCTGGGCTGGCTGCAGCCACCATGATTCCCAGCGTCATCACTGAGGCTTCCGAGGAGCGGGAACAAGAAGGAGACGTCACATGGGAGGGGGAGGTGAGTCACACACAGGGCCCAGAGGGGATCCCTGACTGTGCAGCAGCAGCACAGGGATCTACATACAAGCGCCGGGAGCTGAGTTCCCTGCCCCAGAGAAGGAACAGAAGCACCAGCCTAGGGGACATCTGTTACCCTGTCCCCTGGCTCAGAACGCCACAGTAGTAGCTCTAGCTCAGGAGAATGGGACCCGCTCGACTTGCTCAGCCACTCTGTTCAGTAGGGGGTAGTGAGAGGCGGGACTAGGTGGGCGGGGCCTCTAGAGCTGAGGGCCTCCCATGAGTTTTGCCCGGTTACCCGGCAGAGCAGTCCGAGCCTGTACCACCAGTTCCTGCCAGGAACGTATATATACCTCGATCCAGTCACCCTCAGGCCCACAATATCACATAAATACAAAAAACGGTATTCTGCCACCACTGATCACTTACAGGCGGATCAGTAACCTGTGCGATAGCGTAAAAAGAGCAGGGAGGTCCTGAGAGCTCGTTCATAGGACAAGGAGATCGAGACTAGTAAATTATATTTTACTCCACGAAAGATGGGCAGTGATTACATAAAAGATTTACAGAATATTATATAAGAGACAATATACAATGTATGAATAAACAGTTAAAACAAAAGGAATAAAGTAAGAAGGTTCAGACCTAGTCACGCATGGTACTTGGTTCCTTGGAGGAGGCCTCTCTCCTGGATGGTAAGATTCTGTCGTACAGTTAGCTGGTCTGGACGGTCAGGCCTCTGGAGCAGAATGACCCAAAAATGTCCTCTTTGCTTTTATTAAACCAGGGGAAATCTCTGACCCCCCTTCGCAGAGGACCATCCCAGCGGGGAGGGATCCCTCAGAGACCTCCTATCTCACCAGGCTTAATAAATCCCCATTTTCCATATCTGGGGATGGGGTTTCCTCACAGACATAATATATGACTCATATTTCAGGTCAGGTGATTCTGAGAAGTTTGATACCAAATATGACTTGATTGTCATATTTAGAATGGCAGCAATCCATTCTCAGGTTCCTGAACGTTGTATGACTGTATGAAACACATCATCGAATGCGCACCACGATAAGTAATCTGAAAATATGAATTCTGTGTTTGTGGCATGATCGGGTCGTCTTAAATTCAATATTGAAACCACGGTGAATTTTAGACAAAGGATTTGGTTTCTTTAATAGAGACAAAACTGGTTCAGACTGGTGTCCACCCCCACTGGTATTTATTAGGGGTCGTAAATACTTAGGTTGGGAGAGGCACGCAGTGGTTCTCTGTAGGCTACTTACAAACCAGCTAAAAGGGAGGAGGGAGTTAGCTTTGACTGACTCTCCAATACCTTAAAATCATGAGCAATATTCATTTTCATGACATTGGGGGCCCCTGAGAGCTGCCCCCACACCTCAGCCTCAGGGTCCCCTGAGAGCTGCCCCCACACCTCAGCCTCAGGGTCCCCTGAGAGCTGCCCCCACACCTCAGCCTCAGGGTCCCCTGAGAGCTGCCCCCACACCTCAGCCTCAGGGTCCCCTGAGAGCTGCCCCCACACCTCAGCCTCAGGGGCCACTGAGAGCTGCCCCCACACCTCAGCCTCAGGAGCTCCTGAGAGCTGCCCCCACACCTCAGCCTCAGGGGCCCTTGAGAGCTTCCCCCACATGTCATCTTAGGGGGCCCATGAGAGCTGCCCCCACATTCCTCGGGACTCAGGGGCCCCTGAGAGCTACCCCCACATCATCCTAGGGGGCCCCTAACCGCTTTCCCCAGACGTTACCCTCGGGGCCCCCTTTGCGCTGAGCTGCCCCCCCCCTCTCCATTCTAACTTAACCGGCCATCACTGATCTCATCTCAGCCTCCTCAGCCTGTCATGTGTAGTGTGACCTGCAGCCGGCGCCACACACACAGGAAATAGACCGCGGTGCCGAGTGCAGCGTCACACTACAAATGACAGGCTGAGGAGGCTGAGATCAGTGACTGCCGGTAAAGTTAGAATGGAGGGGGCCCTCCCCCAGCGTAAGTGCCCCGGCATTTGCCCGGGTGCTGACGCCGGCCCTGCACAGCGCCACTGCATAACACACACACAGCACCACTGTATAACACACACAGCACCACAGTATAACACACACACACACACAAAGCCACTGCTGTGCGTCTCTCCCCCACAGGTGCTGTGCCTCCCCCCCCGGGTGCAGTGCCTCTCTCCCCTGGGCGCTGTGCCTCTCTCCACCTCTTTTAACAGGCCCTGTGCCTCCTCTCCCCACAACCTGACCTGTCTTCTCTCCCCCTCTCCCTCACAGGGGGGCCTGTGTCTCCTCTCCTGGGCCCCCTTGACCTGTCTTCTTTCCTCCTCATGGGGGCCCCCGTGTCTCATGTACCCCTCTCCCTCACAGCTGGGGCCCCTGGTGTCTCCTTTCCCCTCTCTCCCTCACAGGGGAGTGAGCCCTGTGCCTCCTCTCCCCATTCTCCCTCACAGGGGAGGGGGCCCTGTGTTTCCTCTCCCCTCCATCCCCCGACACTGTCTTTTACCTCCCTCCAGTTCAGTGTAGTGTGCACAGAGCAGCCTTTTTCCCTCCTGTCCGACTGCTTTAGCAGGTCAGGAGGAGATAGTGAAAGCGAAAGTGTTAGCTCAGGCTAATATAGAAGCAGTCGGACAGAAGGGAGAAAGGATGCACTGTGCACACAACACACTCAACACACACATACAACACACACACAATTCAGGACTCACCACTCCCGCAACTGCAGCATCCTGGCCTCCTCCTCCGGCTGTGAGTCACCAGTCCAGCAGTGTGTGACCTCATCACACACTGCTGCATGTCGGGTCGCCGCCCCCGGGAAGACGCAGGGTGAACTTCAGGGGACCCCCGAGGGGTGCGGAGAAGCAGCGCACCCCTGCAGTCCACTTCCCTGACCTGCTGCTGTGCTCGTGTCGCCTCTACATGATGCAAATTAGCCATGTGGACAGCTCTGGACTTTGGGGGCCCCCTACCTCTTAGGGTCCTAGTTCATTGAACCAGCTGCACATGCGGTAGGTCTGCCCCTGGTTCTATCTACTTAAGATTCGGTGATTGGGCTGGCCACTCTAATCTCTATTTTGTTGTACTGGAACCAAGATTTTGCTCATTTACTGGTATGTTTAGGGTCATTGTCTTGTTTAAACACGCATTTCAAGGGAATTTTGTCTTCAGCATAAGGCAACAAAGAGAATTTTGTTTACGTACCGTAAATTCTTTTTTCTTTAGTCATCAATGGGAGACCCAGACAATGGGGTTTAGGGCTCTGCCCTCCGGAGGTCACACTAGGTACTACAAGTTTGTAGACACCGCCTCCTCCGCTTATAAACCCCCACCGTAGGAGACATCCTCAGTTTAGTCCATAAGCTGCGAGGAGAAATTAAACCACACCCGAAACATCGGGAAGAATGCCGTGCACAGACGGTTCAACAACCCGGCAAACACTGTCTCAACAGAGAACAGAACAAGTGCAAAATATGCAACGGAACAACTGGGTGGGTGCTGGGTCTCCCATTGATGACTAAAGAAAAAAGAATTTACGGTACGTAAACAAAATTCTCTTTTTTCTGGTCGTCATAATGGGAGACCCAGACAATGGGGATGTCCGAAAGCAATACCCCAGGGCGGGAAGAGTTCCTCAACAAGACGGATAACACATGGTTCCCTCTAAAGGTGGGCAACCGCCGCCTGGAGAACCCGCCTGCCCAAACTCGCATCCGCAGAGGCATGGGCATGCACCATATAGTGCTTAGAGAAAGTGTGCAGGCTGGACCAAGTGGCCGCCTGACACACCTGTAGAGCAGAAGCTCGATGTCGCAAGGCCCAGGAGGCACCTACAGCTCTCGTAGAGTGTGCCTTCAAACCCACCGGGAGAGGCAAACCAGGAGACCGGTACGCCTCCTGAATGGGAGCCTTGATCCATCTGGCCAAGGTCGACTTCGAAGCCGCGGCCCCTTTACAGCGACCCATCGTGAGGACAAATAAGGAATCCGAACTCCTAAAGGAGGCGGTCCTGGACACATAAATGCGTACAGCTCTCACGAGATCCAGAGTATGGAGGTCGCGCTCAACCTGATGAACGGGAGCGGGGCAAAATGATGGGAGAACAATCTCCTGGTTTAGGTGAAACGTTGAAACCACCTTCGGCAGAAATTCAGGCCGTGGGCGCAACACCACCTTGTCTTGGTGAACCACCAGAAAAGGAGACTTGCACGAAAGTGCAGCCAATTCTGAGACCCGTCTCAGAGACGTAATCGCCACCAGAAAGACCACCTTCTGGGACAGACGAGAGAGAGAGACTTCTCTCAGTGGCTCAAACGGCGGTTTCTGCAGTGTCGCCAGGACCATGTTGAGGTCCCAAGGATCCAGAGGTCGTCTATAGGGCGGAACCACCCGAGACACCCCCTGCAGAAATTGACGTACCTTCGGGAGGAGCGCCAAACGCCTGTCAAACAGCACTGAAAGTGCTGATACTTGACCATTCAGAGAGCCAAGGGATAATCCCAACTCCAACCCCGACTGTAGGAAGGCCAACAATGTCGGGATAGACAAAGGCCACGGTGAGCGGCCACCAGAGGCACACCAGGTAAAAAAGATTTTCCACGTTCTGTGGTATATCTTCCTGGAAACAGGTTTCCTCGCCCGATTCATAGTGGCAACCACTGTAGGGGAGAAACCTCTGGATGTTAGCAGCCAGGCCTCAAGAGCCATGCAGTCAATCTGAGGGCCCTGGAATTGAGGTGGAAGAACGGGCCTTGCGCGAGTAGATCTGCGCGTTCTGGAAGAGCCCACCGGTGTCCGCCTGACAGTTGCCACAGGTCCGGGTACCAAGACCTCCTGGGCCAATCTGGAGCCACTAGAATGGCCACTCTGCATTCTGTCCTGATCTTCCACAGGACCCTGGGAATCAGAGCCAGAGGCGGAAACACATATGGCCGCTGAAAGCTGGACCAGCTCAGGATCAGGGCATCCGCCCCCAGAGACTGGGGATCCCAAGATCTCGCCATGTATTGGGGCACCTGATGATTCAGCCGTGAGGCCATCAGATCCACGTCCGGAGTGCCCCATCTGCTGCAGATGTCCCGGAAGACGTCTGGATGTAGGGACCACTCTCCGGCGTCCATCCCCTGTCGGCTCAGATAGTCGGCCTCCCAGTTCTCGACCCCTGGGATGTGAACTGCGGAGATCAGGCAGCCGTTTTCCTCCACCCAGAGTAGAATGCGGTGGACTTCGGCGAGGGCCTGAGCACTTCTGGTCCCTCCCTGATGATTTATGTAGGCGACGGCCGTCGCATTGTCGGACTGTACCCGAATGGGTTGTCCTGACAGGAATTTCTGAAACGCCAGTAGCGCCAGATAGACCGCCTTGATCTCCAGCACGTTGATCTGCAACGCCGACTCCGACTGAGTCCAGAGGCCTTGAGCCCTGTGGTGCAAGAACACCGCACCCCAGCCCTTCAGACTGGCGTCGGTGGTCACCACTAACCATGACGGTTTTAGGAAGGACCGGCCCCGTGACAGGTGATGTGGCTGGAGCCACCACTGTAGAGAGTCCCTGGTTGGTTGTGACAGCGTCACCAGCCGATTCAGAGAGATCGTCCTCTTGTCCCATCTGCGAAGAATCTCCAGCTGGAGAGGACGGAGGCGAAACTGTGCGAACGGCACCGCCTCTATCGCCGCTACCATGCGACCCACCAGTCTCATCAATACCCGTAGGGATGACTGTGGCGACAGGAGGACATTCTGCACTCCTGATTGGATCGCAAGCTGCTTGGCTTGAGGTAGGGACACCAGGGCCGAGTCCGTGTGGAAGTCCATGCCCAGATATATCAATGACTGGGTCGGAACCAGGGTCGACTTTTGAATGTTGATAAGCCACCCGAACCGTTCCAGAGACTTCATGGTCACCTCCAGGCTCACCCGACAAAGGTCTTCCGATGGCGCCCTGACCAACAGGTCGTCCAAATAGGGTATGACGGCGTGTCCCTGCGCATGCAGGAGAGCCATCATGGAGGCCATCACCTTTGTGAACACCCGTGGTGCCGAGGCTAGCCCGAATGGCAGTGCCACAAATTGGAAGTGCTCTTCCCCCACTGCGAATCTCAACCAGCGCTGATGAGCTGGTGCAATGGGAACGTGAAGGTAAGCGTCCCTGATATCGATGGACGCTAGGAAGTCTCCCTGTGACACAGCCGCGATCACTGAGCGCAGGGATTCCATGCGGAACTTCCGAACCAACACGTGACGGTTGAACAACTTGAGGTCCAAAACCGGGCGAAAAGAGCCGTCCTTCTTTGGGACAATAAAGAGGTTGGAGTAAAAACCCCTGAACCTCTCTTCCGTGGGCACAGGGACCACCACTCCGTCTCTGCGGAGCCCCTCCAACACCAGGTGAAAAGCCTGAGCCTTTTCTGGAGATGGAACCGACCGATGGAATCGGGGTATTGGTTGTGACGTCAGCTCTATCCTGTAACCTCTTGAGACTACGTCTCGAACCCACTGATCTTGAATGTGAAGAAGCCACTTGTCCTGAAAGCGAGACAGGCGGCCCCCCACCTGTGGGGAGGCAGGATGAGAGAGCGAGTCATGTCGAGGCGGGCTTGGGGGTGGCAGCCGCTGCCCCCGCCGGCTTCTTCTGACGACTCTTGGAACGCCACTGAGTAGCAGGCTTGCCCCCTCGGTCTGAGCGAGTGGACGTCGTTGATGACTGTGAACCGGAGCGAAAGGACCACTGCTTAGGGTTCCTTTTCACGGAGTACCGTGGCTTAGGCTTATTCTGCGGGATCTTAGACTCAGCAGAATCCTTTATCAATTTGTCCAGTTCGATGCCAAAAAGCCTGTCACCAGCGAACGGAAGATTTTGTAAAATCTTCTTAGATGTGGCATCTGAGTCCCAAAGACGCAGCCACAACAGCCTGCGGATCGCAATTGCATTGGCCGAGGCCACAGCTGAGCGAGTGGCAGTTTCCAAAGATGCCGTCCTGGCATAGTCCGCATAGGACCTTGCTCTCTCAGTGAGCGCCAGGACCTCTGGACTGGACCTAGCTAGATCAGTGATACCATCCAAACAGATAGTAATCGCTTGTAGGGTCCAGACCGCGGCAAAATTAGGGGCAAACGAAGACCCCACAGCCTCATAGGAAGACTTGGCGAGTTGCTCGACCTGTCTATCAGTAGCATCCTTCAACGAGGAGCTATCAGAGGCAGAAAACAAGGAGCGCGCAGCAATCCTAGTCATGGAAGCATCCACCTTGGGAGACTGCGACCATTCCTGGAGCGCCTCCTGGGGAAAGGGAAAGCGATTGTCCTTAGTTTTACGGACATAACGCCGCCCAGGATGCAACCTGGGAGCTTTAATCACCCTTCCGAAATTAGTGTGGTCCATGAAGGAGCCACTTGGTCTAGCCTCTGGCCGCAGCCATTGATAGACCTCCTTGGGGTGTACAGTCACCTCCTCAGGAGGAGTGACAAGACGCAATGTCTCATTGATGGAGGACACCAGATCCTCCACCCCATCTGGAGGTTCAGACATAGACCCGAGAGTAGAACCCCCATCATCTTCCTCACCATCAGAGGAACGCTCCTCCTCAGAGAGAGTCTGGAGCTCAGGAGAAGCCTCACGAGCTCGCTTAGGGGGTCTTACAGCAGAAGTAAGAAACACCCGGGGGTAACTAGGAGGAGTAGCTGGGTTCTCCAGTCTCCTATGCAGTGCCTCCAGGGTTTGCGACATGGAGGACATCTGGGACAGCAGAGATTCATTGATCTTATTCTGCGTTTCCCATGGCCCTGGGATCACCTGAACCTCAGGGTATAATCCCGGATTTGCAGACTCAGTAGTAGCAGACCGGGCCTCTGGGCGTCCGCAGTTATTGCAGGACCCCTCCACCAGTGTCCCGTTGCATGTAATACAGGCAATGGAGACCACCGCCGCCTTAGCAGCATGCTTCCCAACTGAGGACATCTCCACAGTGAGGGGAATATAAGCCAAAGTTCACAAACAAACCGGGATTCCCGGTGGCTTACCGACCGCAGTAAAGCGGTAGGAGGAAGCGGTGTGTGTGTGTGACCTCCGCGAGTTCCGGTCTCCCTTGTAAGTGCAGACACGCGCTGCCGTCAGATCCCAGCCGGGAAGTGAGGGAGAAGATGGCCGCCGACAGTGAAGATGTGGGCGGAGCCTGGAACACGCGGGAAGAACACACAACACGCCCAGCGGTGATGTCACCACAAGGGCTGCCTCCTCCTCCTCCAGGCTGCCTCAGTAATGGAGGTGCCGGAGCCCGCAGCGCGGGAAAAGAGTGTGAAATATCACCACACACACACTCAGACTGCATGTACACACAAAACACCCGCAGTCTACAGCCTCAGCCCCTGTGATACACAGGGCGGTCAGCCAGGGAGACCCCAGCACAGGGTCACCGCCAGAACCGCGGACCCGAGGGTAACCGCGCGGTCTGAGTGTCATGACACAACAGTGACAGACACTACCCCCAGGCACACAGGAGACACACCAGGTGCCTCAGTGCCGGTCCGGTCTGTAAGCACCTTTAGGGAGGCCTCGGACGGGGGTACAGCACCAGTCCGGAGTGTAAGCACCATTTAGGGAGGCCTCGGACTGGGCTGGCTCCGTCCGGTCTGTAAGCACCATTTAGGGAGGCCTCGGACGGAGCGGAGCTGTGCAAGGCTCCAGGCTCCCCCTTACCAGAGCCTCCATGGAGGGATGGAAAGGAAGGAGCGCGACAGCGTACCGGGAGAACACTGAAGTGTCCAGGCTAAAAGCCCTCCGGTACCTCCACCAGCGTGTTCCGCAGAGGGTGAGCGGGGAGGCTGTCGGGGGTCCCGAGCGGGACCATTTTACCTTGTCTTCATACGCCATCACGTAAGCTGTGAGAATGCAGTGAAGTGCAAGCAAAGCGTGATCCTCCGAGCACACTAAGTTTAAAACTGAGGATGTCTCCTACGGTGGGGGTTTATAAGCGGAGGAGGCGGTGTCTACAAACTTGTAGTACCTAGTGTGACCTCCGGAGGGCAGAGCCCTAAACCCCATTGTCTGGGTCTCCCATTATGACGACCAGAAAATGACCTCTTCAGGTATTTTGATATATGCAAACTGGTCTATGATCCCTGGTATACGGTAAATAGGCCCGGCACCATAGTAAGAGAAACATGCCCTTATGATGCTTCACCACCATGCTTCCCTGTCATCAGAGCAGACTGTGGCTTGAATTCAGAGTTTGGGGGTCATCTGATGAACTGTCTGTAGTCCTTGGACCCAAAAAGAACAAGTTTACTTTCATCAGGCCACAAAATGTTCCTCCATTGCTCTCTAGGCCAGTTGATGTGTTCTTTCTTCAGAACATGTATTTTTATTAACAGTGGGACTTTGTGGGGACTTCTTGCTAATAGATGATCTTCACACAGGCTTCTTCTAACTGTTAGGGTATGTGCACACTGGTAGGTTTAGTGCAGGTTTAGCAGCGGAAACCGCCGGTCGGTTTCCATGAGTTTTATGTAAATTTATGTTAATCCAAAAGCGGCTTTTGGGTTAACATTAAAACCTATGGAAACCGACAGCCGCTGTGCACACACCGGCGGTTTCCACATGCTCATCTGTTGCTAAACCGCTGGGTTCCCAGCGGGTTAGCAACGAATGTGCATGTTCTATAAACCGGCCGGTTATACAGCGGCTGCAAGCAGAATCATGTGCTGCTTCCAGCCGCTGCATAACCGCCGCCGCTAACCCGCTGTGCACCCGCCCGTCACCCGCCGCACATACCCGACAGGAAGCCGGTGGACGGCTGCAGAGCTTCCTGTCGGGTCCGTCCAGCCGCCGCCGTCACCAAGCCGACAACGTGTGCACATACCCTTACAGTCCTCACAGGTAACTTGAGACATCTTTGATCATCCTGGAGCTGATCATTGGCTGAGACTTTGCCATTCTGGCTATTCTTCGATCCATTTGAATAGTAGTCTTCCATTTTCTTCCCCATCTCTCTGTTTTTTACATTTTAAAGTATTGGAGATCATTTTACCTGGACAGCCTATCAATGTCTGCACTTTATAAGTTTTACCCTCTCCAATCAACTTTTTAATCAAAGTCCGCTGTTCTTTTGAACAAAATCTTGAATGACCTATATTTCTCAGGCTTTCAAGAAGAAATGTATGTACAACATGTGCAGGCTTCACCCTCCTGATTCACACCTGTTTCTTCACACAATGATTGACCTCACTAATTGAACTCCACACTGCTATTATTTTGATCACACCCCCTTTCAATTAATTATTCAAATACACAGACTCAAAAACCTGCAGATCATGAATGCTAAGTCTGTTGGTTTTCTAAGTTGGTTTACTGCACCAACTAGTAATTTGTAAGAATATAATTTATAGCAAAAAAAGTGAATAATCTGGTTAGTCATATTGGACTGCTATTATTTTGAACACTACTGTAAATGCATGTGGTACGTTGCGAAAGGGTTAAAAAATAACTAGGTTTTGGAGATAAATGTATTAATACATTTTATGTAATCTCTGCAGATGGAAGTGGAGAGAAGCACCTGGTTACTGAAGTAATTCCAGAAGAAGACCTTGGAGAGATCGATCCCGAGCAAGAACTGGTAGGAACATCAAATTCCATCATCCTCTCCACAGCTGGAAGTGGAGAGAAGCACCAGAGCAATGAAGAAATCCCAGAAGAAGACCTTGGAGAGATCGATCCCGAGCAAGAACTGGTGCTGGGTGGTGCAACAAGAAACCAGTGCACCGTCAGAGCCAGTGTGAGGGTCCAGAGAGTGAGGACCGAGGGCAGAGGCGAGGAACACTACAGAGGGGACAGAGGAGTCATACCGACTCACCCCAGGGGAATACCGGTCACTGGAGTCCGAGTGTGCAAGGGAAAGAGGTTAGCCCAACAGAAAATCCATTACACCGTGGAGGCTTAGCTTCCCGGACACCCGCAGCACCCACATTTGAGAGCCAGGGACAGCAGGATAGATAGCGGTAGCCAAGCAAGAGCCCTCAGTGCAGCAACACGGGTGTGGAAGAGCAGGAAAGGTCAGGCCTGGTTTCATACACACCAGACTCAAGCCAAGGGAGCAGGGGACAGTGAGGCCTATAACTCACTCTGTGTGGAAGTCCCAAGGTGTTTCCCTCAGACCTGGATGTGTACCTGGAGAACCATCAGTAAAGGTACCGGAAAGACTTTCTTGTGTGAGTGTCCATTCCTTTGGCCTGTCCCTCACAGCAAAGAATTTGAAGCCCCATTCCAACCGCGCGCTGCCCTATTCCACCATCATACCCATACAGCCCCGGGGACCCCGCTCTTCCTGTAGAGAGCTAAAACAACTTGCGGCCGCCCATCAGCCTGGAGGTCCCAGCAGCGCCGATGCCACAGGTGGCGTCATGACTGACAATAACTTTAATCCCTGTAAATACCCTTTTTCTTTTGTCGCCAGGGGCACGGATTCGGGCAGGGGCGGACCCAGACTGTAGTGGGCCCCTTTGCAAGAATTTTTTCAGGCCCCCCTTCCCCCCCCGCCACTCTTAGTGCAACAAAGTTTTTTGTATCGGGCGAGATCAGGCAAAAACTACATCTAATTGGATATGGTTATTGCCCTTACACCGTAATGGAATTATACCGGATTTGTATACAGTTTCCGTTGGGACCCATTCACACGATACATATTTTGCCATGTATTTGGTGTGTATACACAGCAGATCTGCAACAAATATGTAGCTGTGTGTTTTTCCAGCAAAGCTTATGGGTTTGCCAATTCCTGTCCCCATGGTACCACTAAAATATACAGCCGATATGCTGTGGGAAAATCTGCACATATCAATTCTTGAAGCGGATTTTCCCACACTAAATGTACTGTATATAGAATATTGAGGCTATGCAGGGCTGTATATTATATGTGGAGGCTGCTGCTGGGCTGTATATATTATTTGCCAGTTGCAGCCTCCAAATAATACCGTATATACAGCCCAGCACAGATTCCAAATAACATACACAACTCAGAATAGCCTCCAGGTAATATATACAGTCCAGCACAGCCGTCAGGTAATATATACAGCCCAGCACAGCCGCCAGGTAATATATACAGCCCAGCACAGCCGCCAGGTAATATATACAGCCCAGCACAGCCGCCAGGTAATATATACAGCCCAGCACAGCCGCCAGGTAATATATACAGCCCAGCACAGCCGCCAGGTAATATATACAGCCCAGCACAGCCGCCAGGTAATATATACAGCCCAGCACAGCCGCCAGGTAATATATACAGACCACCACAGCCTCCAAATAAGATATATAGCCCAAGACAGCCTCTTCCAGGTAATATATACAGCCCAGCACAGCCTCCAGGTGATATATACAGCCCAAAACAGTCTCCAGGTAACATATATAGCCCAATCTATAGACACCCCCCTGTTCCCTTTTATTTTCATAATGCTCTCCCCCATATGCGGCTCACTTTCTTCATAGTGCTTCTCACCTTATATGCCTGGGGAAGAAGCACAGCTGCATCAAGGAAGGAGGGGGCCTGGGGAACCCCCTTCCTTGATGCAGCCAATCTTCTCCCCCGAATTAAATACTTAAATGCTGAAAATCAACGTCCAATACCGCCTCTGACAACAGGACAGGAGAAGTGGTACTGTGCAGTGTATATATACAGAATAATACAGACACCGAAGATTACACCCAGTATACAGGACAGGAGAAGTGGTACTGTGCAGTGTATATATACAGAATAATACAGATACTGAGGATTACACCCTGTATACAGGACAGGAGAAGTGGTACTGTGCAGTGTATATATACAGAATAATACAGATACTGAGGATTACACCCAGTATACAGGACAGGAGAAGTGGTACTGTGCAGTGTATATATACAGAATAATACAGATACTGAGGATTACACCCAGTATACAGGACAGGAGAAGAGGTACTGTGCCGTGTATATATACAGAATAATACAGATACTGAGGATTACACCCAGTATACAAGACAGGAGAAGTGGTACTGTGCAGAGTATATATACAGAATAATACAGATACTGAGGATTACACCCAGTATACAGGATAGGAGAAGTGGTGTTGTGCAGTGTATATATACAGATAATACAGATACTGTGGATTACACCCAGTATACAGGACAGGAGAAGTGGTACTGTGCAGTGTATATATACAGAATAATACAGATACTGAGGATTACACCCAGTATACAGGACAGGAGAAGTGGTACTGTGCAGTGTATATATACAGAATAATACAGATACTGGGGATTACACCCAGTATACAGGACAAGAGAAGTGGTACTGTACAGTGTATATATACAGAATAATACAGATACTGAGGATTACACCAGTATACAGGACAGGAGAAGTGGTACTGTGCAGTGTATATATACAGAATAATACAGATACTGAGGATTACACCCAGTATACAGGACAGGAGAAGTGGTACTGTGCAGTGTATATATACAGAATAATACGGATACTGAGGATTACACCCAGGATACAGGACAGGAGAAGTGGTACTGTGCAGTGCATATATACAGAATAATACAGATACTGAGGATTACACCCAGTATACAGGACAGGAGAAGTGGTACTGTGCAGTGTATATATACAGAATAATACGGATACTGAGGATTACACCCAGGATACAGGACAGGAGAAGTGGTACTGTGCAGTGCATATATACAGAATAATACAGATACTGAGGATTACACCCAGTATACAGGATAGGAGAAGTGGTGTTGTGCAGTGTATATATACAGATAATACGGATACTGAGGATTACACCCAGTATACAGGACAGGAGAAGTGGTACTGTACAGTGTATATATACAGAATAATACAGATACTGAGGATTACACCAGTATACAGGACAGGAGAAGTGGTACTGTGCAGTGCATATATACAGAATAATACAGATACTGAGGATTACACCCAGTATACAGGATAGGAGAAGTGGTGTTGTGCAGTGTATATATACAGATAATACAGATACTGAGGATTACACCCAGTATACAGGACAGGAGAAGTGGTACTGTGCAGTGTATATATACAGAATAATACAGATACTGAGGATTACACCCAGTATACAGGACAGGAGAAGTGGTACTGTGCAGTGTATATATACAGAATAATACAGATACTGAGGATTACACCCAGTATACAGGACAGGAGAAGTGGTACTGTGCAGTGTATATATACAGAATAATACAGATACTGAGGATTACACCCAGTATACAGGATTCTGGGCACGTTACACACTGCGGCCTCTGGGCACATCTGAGAGTGCTGGTGTATATCTTGTATACACAGCACTATACTGTATATACAGGTCCACACTAATATTATATATATATATATACACACACAGTATATAGGCACACTAGTACAGCATGTAGTGTGGACCTGTATATACTGTATAGTGTTGTGTAGAAACAGACAGATACTGTCAACCACACACAGACAGACAGAAAGACACTCAGACAGACACAGACATGATACATACAGGACCTGTGAAGATGTCACATGGAGGGGAGACATCAAGGGTCACATGATTAGCTCACACAGGGATCAGGGATATGATGAAGATGGTGGGAGGGCCTGGGACCTGCACCTGTCAATCTGATTGATGTAAGAGGGGCCCTGCTTTGGGGAAACAGCCCCGCCCCTTCATATACATAGCCTCCCCCCCCTTCACGGCTGTGGCCTCGTTCCCTGCATGCCGTGGCCGCTTGGCGTAAATGATTTAAAGCCGAGCTGCGGCTGGAGGAGCGGGCGGCCCCCGCACCCCACAAGTGGGCGGCCCACAGAGAAAAGTCCCGCCCATCCAGGCTACCAGTCCGGGCTTGCCCTCCAGAGCCCCGGGAGCCCAGAGAGTCTGGACCCGCTGGAGCCCTGAGAGGCCCCTAGCAGCTTGGGGCCCCGGTGCAACAGAACCAGCTGCACATGCAGTCGGTCCGCCCCTGGACTCGGGCTCCGACCATCCGTGACATCCCCTTAGCAGTACGCCCGAGATCAGAGTACCCCAATCCCTTGGCACAAGACATTAGCACTGTATATGGTGGCTTAGTGGTTAGCAATGTACGGTGGGTCAGTGGTTAGAACTGTGCGGTGGTTCAGTCGTTAGCACTGTGCCGTGGCTCAGTCGTTAGCATTGTATGGTGGCTCAGGGGTTAGCACTGTGCGGTAACTCAGTTAGCACGGTACAGTGGCTCAGTAGTCAGCACTGTATGGTGGCTCAGTGGTTAGCACTGTATGGTGGCTCAGTGGTGAGCATTGTATGGTGGCTTAGTGATGGGAGGCTGGCACACGGGAGCAAGAAGGCACAGAGGAGGCAGGGGCACAGGGGCGGGAGAAGGCACAGGGGAGGGAGAAGGCACAGGGGAGGGAGAAGGCACAGGGGGAGGCAGAGTCATGGGGAGAGACAGCGCACACATGGAGAGACAGCGCACACAGGGGCTGAGAGCACACAGAGCGGAGAGAAAGGCACAAGTAAGACAGAGCGCACAGGGGAGAGACAGCACAGACTGAAGAGAGCGCACAAGTGGACACAGACACAAAGACTGCCCTCCTGATGCAATAGCATCGGGCCATTTCTAGTTATTAAATAAAAATGTAAACAGTGGTTATGCTTTAAATTTAAAATGTATAATGTGGGTATTTGAAAATAAAGTATTGAGTGAGGCCATCTAGTGGCCATTTTAGACACTGCTTCCCTGGTATCCTTCTGGGCAGGGAACGGTTGTAGTTGTAGAACGGGTCCCTAAGGGTGGGACGAAACGCAAGCCATGTAGGACTTTTTTAACTCATCATGTGTGACTGTGGAGTAAAGGGAACCTGTCAGCTCGATTTAGCCCCCTATCCTACCACTATCTGTCCCTGCACCTTGCTAGTACATCCCTAACCATCCCTCTCTGAGCTAAAACTGCAATATAAAGCTTATGAAAAATGATTTAATAACTTACATCCAGTCTACACTATAGACTCGAATGGGTGTTCTCCAGGGCTCCATTGCCCCCTCCTCACAAGCTCTTAGCACGCCCCGCTGGGCATCATCATTCCTTCTCCTGGTCGTCCTCTTTTTTGAAATTCCCACCTCCTCCGTATAGTATGACGCTTGCTGGACGTCAGTTCCGGTCCAGTGCATTGTGGTGGCTTATCAGGTGTATAGTCTGGCTTCAATATGCGCACTGCGCCTGTGTCAGAGCCGGACCATACAGCCCATACATCTGCATGCTGCACATGTCCGGATATAATGCACCGGCAGCACGTCATACTATAAGGAGGAGGTGGGAATTTCAACATAGGGGACGACCAGGAGAACAAATGATGACGCCCATGATAAGAGCCTGCGAGGAGGGAGAATGAAGACCTGAAGACCGCCCATTGCAGTCTACGGCGTAGACTGGACGCAAGTTATTAAATCGTTGTTCTAACGCTTTATATTGCAGTTTTAGCTCAGAGAGGGATGGTTAGGGATGTGCTAGCAAGGTGCAGAGACAGGGAGTGGTAGGATAGGGGGCTAAATCAAGCTGACAGGTTAAATAGTCTGATGGAGAACTCAGCAGTAACAGCAGAAGTATCGGAACCAAGGGAGACGTCTGCAGCAAAGATGCAAATTGAAGTGAATTGTGTTGTTCCTGAAACGTGTCAGAAGTGCCCGCAATGTACCTGCTCGGCAAGTGTTGTGTGTGAATATAAAGAATCATTAAAAGTGAAACAGAGTTCTGTGTCTGTATCATCCCTTGGGAAACCACATAATCAAGTACAAAATCCCCTGCACTGCGGAGGAGGCCAGGACGTGGACTGGTTATTGAGGGCTGCACGGCAGCCTGGGCTTGCCCTCACCCGAGACTACTGCCACCTCCACACTGGGTCCCTTCCTAGTATAATGTCCCAGCAGCTGGACCCATCCTACAATAATGTTCCCCATTCCAGGGAAAAAATATTCCTGTTACAGGCAACAAATAACATCACTGTTATGCCCGGCCTGTGACTGGCACGTCAACATCAGATTCTGGTCTTAATTGGCCGGGGTACCCCGGGGTACCGGCTCCGAAGTGGTACAGAGGTCTATCCCTGAGCTGTAAATTACCGGCGTGGTTGTAAGCTTCATAGGAGCACAATCCACTCCAACACACACGGTCCCCACCAGAAGCACCAAACCGGGTTGGGCCCTTTAAAAAGAGAGAAAGGTGT
Organism: Allobates femoralis; assembly: GCA_033576535.1. NCBI lineage: Eukaryota > Metazoa > Chordata > Amphibia > Anura > Aromobatidae > Allobates > Allobates femoralis. The sequence continues at coordinate 22,543,430 of JARQOC010000003.1, forward strand.
CCCATATCACCCGACAGGCCTGGTTAAACAAGCGGGATTCGTGCAGGGCAGCACAAGGAAGAAGGAGTGCGCAGAGGAAGGACAGAGAAAGAGACAGAGAAGGAACATCACTGGAGCTTCAGAGGGACATTGCCTACTGCCAGGACCACCTGGTCCGCTATCCCAGCTGTAACAACTGCATGAACTGTAAGCTGCAGATTACCGAAGTACCCATGCAGACTTAACGATCATTGCAGGTAAACGTCCAGAGCACTGCCGGGTGTTCTGCATGCCCTTCTGGGTCTCCTCAGCAAGTGGGTATAAGGCCTCCTTGTCTCTTTCCCCGTGTGTGTGAAACCCCTGCCCCGTATGAATCTCGGCTGGCCTCCTCTGCTCTCTCTCTCCATCTGCACTGTCGGCGAGACTATGGACCACCTCTGTTCCTCTCTCCGCGGTGCCTGGCTCCCTGGTGAGTGACTGCACACATTCTCGGAAGACTGAAGTCTCCACGGTGGACCAATATTCTCTACTGGGCCAGGTGCTCTCCAGTAGACTCGGTGTGCTATTTGGGTGAATTTAGCACTGGCTCCTCGGTTCCCACTTTACTCTCTCTCTGTTCTCCTTGCCTTCCGACCCCCCTTTTGGGCCTTGCAGGACTACTCGAAGGCTGTTCAGGGTCACTGGCTCGGGCCTAATGCAGCACCGATCACCAGTACGTTTTCATAGCTCTTGTAGCGTCTGCACACTCTAAGGGCCCTTTCACATTAGCGTTTTTTTGAAATCGCGGCAGATGCGGTGAAAAAACCGCATCTGCCGCGATTACCGCATACCGGCTGCACTTGCGGCGCGGTTGCGGTTTTTGCCATGCAAAGTATAGGCGGACTTGCGGCAGGTGCGGCAAGTGCGGTTTTGCACTTGCGGCAGGTGCGGCCGCGAAAAAAACCGCGGTCTGCCGTGGTTTTTTTCGCGGCCGCACCTGCCGCAAGTGCAAAACCGCACTTGCCGCACCTGCCGCAAGTCCGCCTATACTTTGCATGGCAAAAACCGCAACCGCGCCGCAAGTGCAGCCGGTATGCGGTAATCGCGGCAGATGCGGTTTTTTCACCGCATCTGCCGCGATTAAAAAAAACCACTGATGTGAAAGGGCCCTAACTCCGCCCCCAGCACCAGTATTTATAGGAGATCTTGCCTAAAGGCAGCAAGTTGGGCTCCCCCTACTGTGCCGGGATGGAAGATCTTGTCTGTGTCTGAGTACCCACTGTGGAAACCCATCCGTGCTGTAGGTGAGTCTGTGGTTACCTGTGTCAGTGTGTCAGCAGGGTGCCACAGTTCCCACATGCTGCCCCTCTTCTATACTATCCTTCAACCTCTAACAATAATGGTTAGAAATGAGTGGACAAGGCTAACATTGCCCAAGGGCCCCTCCTTACGCTGCGCTGCCCTACAGGCTTTTATGTGTAACAATAAGAAATATATCATTCATATGTCATTGTGACATTATGCCAATGACGTGCAGAGGTGTTAGAGCGGATCATAAATGGTGCAGAACTTGCTGCTCATCACATCACTGCACATAACGACTGTAAGCCATGATGAAGCAGATCCTCGGTCTATTACTGCTGTGCACCGGAGCCGCCACCGCTGCAGGTAACATCTGTATGAAATCTATCCATTCATCCAGGGGCGGACCCAGACTGTAGTGGGCCCTGGTGCAAGAAATTTTTCGGGGCCCCCCCTTCCCCCTGGAACTCAGTGCCAGAATAGTGCCGCGGGTGTGCAGCACAGCCAGTGGCGTAGCAAGTGTTTGTGGCGCCCGAGGCGGTCGAAAAATTTGCCGCCCCTTTGGTTGTTGATAATCTGGAAGTATACATAGTATACACTGTCTGCCCCTATATACAAGAATATAACTACTATACTAAAACACAAAGAGAAGGGGTGCAATTGCCACCTCTGCACAACCCCAGTGTATGGCAGGATATCCTGAGGAAGGTGCCAGGAGAGGAATCGAAACGCGAAGGAAAGGAAATAAAGAAGATCTTTTGCTATCCAAATTGGATTCCTGGTGATTTGTGGGGACTTGGCAGCGCGGACTGTAACACACCTTGCTTTCACAGGTGGCGTCATGACTGACAATAACTTTAATCCCTGTAAATACCCTTTTTCTTTTGTCGCCAGGGGCACAGACTCGGGCAGGGGCGGACCCAGACTGTAGTGGGCCCCTTTGCAAGAATTTTTTCAGGCCCCCCCCCCGCCACTCTTAGTGCAACAAAGTTTTTTGTATCGGGCGAGATCAGGCAAAAACTACATCTAATTGGATATGGTTATTGCCCTTACACCGTAATGGAATTATACCGGATTTGTATACAGTTTCCGTTGGGACCCATTCACACGATACATATTTTGCCATGTATTTGGTGTGTATACACAGCAGATCTGCAACAAATATGTAGCTGTGTGTTTTTCCAGCAAAGCTTATGGGTTTGCCAATTCCTGTCCCCATGGTACCACTAAAATATACAGCCGATATGCTGTGGGAAAATCTGCACATATCAATTCTTGAAGCGGATTTTCCCACACTAAATGTACTGTATATAGAATATTGAGGCTATGCAGGGCTGTATATTATATGTGGAGGCTGCTGCTGGGCTGTATATATTATTTGCCAGTTGCAGCCTCCAAATAATACCGTATATACAGCCCAGCACAGATTCCAAATAACATACACAACTCAGAATAGCCTCCAGGTAATATATACAGTCCAGCACAGCCGTCAGGTAATATATACAGCCCAGCACAGCCGCCAGGTAATATATACAGCCCAGCACAGCCGCCAGGTAATATATACAGCCCAGCACAGCCGCCAGGTAATATATACAGCCCAGCACAGCCGCCAGGTAATATATACAGCCCAGCACAGCCGCCAGGTAATATATACAGCCCAGCACAGCCGCCAGGTAATATATACAGCCCAGCACAGCCGCCAGGTAATATATACAGACCACCACAGCCTCCAAATAAGATATATAGCCCAAGACAGCCTCTTCCAGGTAATATATACAGCCCAGCACAGCCTCCAGGTGATATATACAGCCCAAAACAGTCTCCAGGTAACATATATAGCCCAATCTATAGACACCCCCCTGTTCCCTTTTATTTTCATAATGCTCTCCCCCATATGCGGCTCACTTTCTTCATAGTGCTTCTCACCTTATATGCCTGGGGAAGAAGCACAGCTGCATCAAGGAAGGAGGGGGCCTGGGGAACCCCCTTCCTTGATGCAGCCAATCTTCTCCCCCGAATTAAATACTTAAATGCTGAAAATCAACGTCCAATACCGCCTCTGACAACAGGACAGGAGAAGTGGTACTGTGCAGTGTATATATACAGAATAATACAGACACCGAAGATTACACCCAGTATACAGGACAGGAGAAGTGGTACTGTGCAGTGTATATATACAGAATAATACAGATACTGAGGATTACACCCTGTATACAGGACAGGAGAAGTGGTACTGTGCAGTGTATATATACAGAATAATACAGATACTGAGGATTACACCCAGTATACAGGACAGGAGAAGTGGTACTGTGCAGTGTATATATACAGAATAATACAGATACTGAGGATTACACCCAGTATACAGGACAGGAGAAGAGGTACTGTGCCGTGTATATATACAGAATAATACAGATACTGAGGATTACACCCAGTATACAAGACAGGAGAAGTGGTACTGTGCAGAGTATATATACAGAATAATACAGATACTGAGGATTACACCCAGTATACAGGATAGGAGAAGTGGTGTTGTGCAGTGTATATATACAGATAATACAGATACTGTGGATTACACCCAGTATACAGGACAGGAGAAGTGGTACTGTGCAGTGTATATATACAGAATAATACAGATACTGAGGATTACACCCAGTATACAGGACAGGAGAAGTGGTACTGTGCAGTGTATATATACAGAATAATACAGATACTGGGGATTACACCCAGTATACAGGACAAGAGAAGTGGTACTGTACAGTGTATATATACAGAATAATACAGATACTGAGGATTACACCAGTATACAGGACAGGAGAAGTGGTACTGTGCAGTGTATATATACAGAATAATACAGATACTGAGGATTACACCCAGTATACAGGACAGGAGAAGTGGTACTGTGCAGTGTATATATACAGAATAATACGGATACTGAGGATTACACCCAGGATACAGGACAGGAGAAGTGGTACTGTGCAGTGCATATATACAGAATAATACAGATACTGAGGATTACACCCAGTATACAGGACAGGAGAAGTGGTACTGTGCAGTGTATATATACAGAATAATACGGATACTGAGGATTACACCCAGGATACAGGACAGGAGAAGTGGTACTGTGCAGTGCATATATACAGAATAATACAGATACTGAGGATTACACCCAGTATACAGGATAGGAGAAGTGGTGTTGTGCAGTGTATATATACAGATAATACGGATACTGAGGATTACACCCAGTATACAGGACAGGAGAAGTGGTACTGTACAGTGTATATATACAGAATAATACAGATACTGAGGATTACACCAGTATACAGGACAGGAGAAGTGGTACTGTGCAGTGCATATATACAGAATAATACAGATACTGAGGATTACACCCAGTATACAGGATAGGAGAAGTGGTGTTGTGCAGTGTATATATACAGATAATACAGATACTGAGGATTACACCCAGTATACAGGACAGGAGAAGTGGTACTGTGCAGTGTATATATACAGAATAATACAGATACTGAGGATTACACCCAGTATACAGGACAGGAGAAGTGGTACTGTGCAGTGTATATATACAGAATAATACAGATACTGAGGATTACACCCAGTATACAGGACAGGAGAAGTGGTACTGTGCAGTGTATATATACAGAATAATACAGATACTGAGGATTACACCCAGTATACAGGATTCTGGGCACGTTACACACTGCGGCCTCTGGGCACATCTGAGAGTGCTGGTGTATATCTTGTATACACAGCACTATACTGTATATACAGGTCCACACTAATATTATATATATATATATACACACACAGTATATAGGCACACTAGTACAGCATGTAGTGTGGACCTGTATATACTGTATAGTGTTGTGTAGAAACAGACAGATACTGTCAACCACACACAGACAGACAGAAAGACACTCAGACAGACACAGACATGATACATACAGGACCTGTGAAGATGTCACATGGAGGGGAGACATCAAGGGTCACATGATTAGCTCACACAGGGATCAGGGATATGATGAAGATGGTGGGAGGGCCTGGGACCTGCACCTGTCAATCTGATTGATGTAAGAGGGGCCCTGCTTTGGGGAAACAGCCCCGCCCCTTCATATACATAGCCTCCCCCCCCTTCACGGCTGTGGCCTCGTTCCCTGCATGCCGTGGCCGCTTGGCGTAAATGATTTAAAGCCGAGCTGCGGCTGGAGGAGCGGGCGGCCCCCGCACCCCACAAGTGGGCGGCCCACAGAGAAAAGTCCCGCCCATCCAGGCTACCAGTCCGGGCTTGCCCTCCAGAGCCCCGGGAGCCCAGAGAGTCTGGACCCGCTGGAGCCCTGAGAGGCCCCTAGCAGCTTGGGGCCCCGGTGCAACAGAACCAGCTGCACATGCAGTCGGTCCGCCCCTGGACTCGGGCTCCGACCATCCGTGACATCCCCTTAGCAGTACGCCCGAGATCAGAGTACCCCAATCCCTTGGCACAAGACATTAGCACTGTATATGGTGGCTTAGTGGTTAGCAATGTACGGTGGGTCAGTGGTTAGAACTGTGCGGTGGTTCAGTCGTTAGCACTGTGCCGTGGCTCAGTCGTTAGCATTGTATGGTGGCTCAGGGGTTAGCACTGTGCGGTAACTCAGTTAGCACGGTACAGTGGCTCAGTAGTCAGCACTGTATGGTGGCTCAGTGGTTAGCACTGTATGGTGGCTCAGTGGTGAGCATTGTATGGTGGCTTAGTGATGGGAGGCTGGCACACGGGAGCAAGAAGGCACAGAGGAGGCAGGGGCACAGGGGCGGGAGAAGGCACAGGGGAGGGAGAAGGCACAGGGGAGGGAGAAGGCACAGGGGGAGGCAGAGTCATGGGGAGAGACAGCGCACACATGGAGAGACAGCGCACACAGGGGCTGAGAGCACACAGAGCGGAGAGAAAGGCACAAGTAAGACAGAGCGCACAGGGGAGAGACAGCACAGACTGAAGAGAGCGCACAAGTGGACACAGACACAAAGACTGCCCTCCTGATGCAATAGCATCGGGCCATTTCTAGTTATTAAATAAAAATGTAAACAGTGGTTATGCTTTAAATTTAAAATGTATAATGTGGGTATTTGAAAATAAAGTATTGAGTGAGGCCATCTAGTGGCCATTTTAGACACTGCTTCCCTGGTATCCTTCTGGGCAGGGAACGGTTGTAGTTGTAGAACGGGTCCCTAAGGGTGGGACGAAACGCAAGCCATGTAGGACTTTTTTAACTCATCATGTGTGACTGTGGAGTAAAGGGAACCTGTCAGCTCGATTTAGCCCCCTATCCTACCACTATCTGTCCCTGCACCTTGCTAGTACATCCCTAACCATCCCTCTCTGAGCTAAAACTGCAATATAAAGCTTATGAAAAATGATTTAATAACTTACATCCAGTCTACACTATAGACTCGAATGGGTGTTCTCCAGGGCTCCATTGCCCCCTCCTCACAAGCTCTTAGCACGCCCCGCTGGGCATCATCATTCCTTCTCCTGGTCGTCCTCTTTTTTGAAATTCCCACCTCCTCCGTATAGTATGACGCTTGCTGGACGTCAGTTCCGGTCCAGTGCATTGTGGTGGCTTATCAGGTGTATAGTCTGGCTTCAATATGCGCACTGCGCCTGTGTCAGAGCCGGACCATACAGCCCATACATCTGCATGCTGCACATGTCCGGATATAATGCACCGGCAGCACGTCATACTATAAGGAGGAGGTGGGAATTTCAACATAGGGGACGACCAGGAGAACAAATGATGACGCCCATGATAAGAGCCTGCGAGGAGGGAGAATGAAGACCTGAAGACCGCCCATTGCAGTCTACGGCGTAGACTGGACGCAAGTTATTAAATCGTTGTTCTAACGCTTTATATTGCAGTTTTAGCTCAGAGAGGGATGGTTAGGGATGTGCTAGCAAGGTGCAGAGACAGGGAGTGGTAGGATAGGGGGCTAAATCAAGCTGACAGGTTAAATAGTCTGATGGAGAACTCAGCAGTAACAGCAGAAGTATCGGAACCAAGGGAGACGTCTGCAGCAAAGATGCAAATTGAAGTGAATTGTGTTGTTCCTGAAACGTGTCAGAAGTGCCCGCAATGTACCTGCTCGGCAAGTGTTGTGTGTGAATATAAAGAATCATTAAAAGTGAAACAGAGTTCTGTGTCTGTATCATCCCTTGGGAAACCACATAATCAAGTACAAAATCCCCTGCACTGCGGAGGAGGCCAGGACGTGGACTGGTTATTGAGGGCTGCACGGCAGCCTGGGCTTGCCCTCACCCGAGACTACTGCCACCTCCACACTGGGTCCCTTCCTAGTATAATGTCCCAGCAGCTGGACCCATCCTACAATAATGTTCCCCATTCCAGGGAAAAAATATTCCTGTTACAGGCAACAAATAACATCACTGTTATGCCCGGCCTGTGACTGGCACGTCAACATCAGATTCTGGTCTTAATTGGCCGGGGTACCCCGGGGTACCGGCTCCGAAGTGGTACAGAGGTCTATCCCTGAGCTGTAAATTACCGGCGTGGTTGTAAGCTTCATAGGAGCACAATCCACTCCAACACACACGGTCCCCACCAGAAGCACCAAACCGGGTTGGGCCCTTTAAAAAGAGAGAAAGGTGTCCCATATCACCCGACAGGCCTGGTTAAACAAGCGGGATTCGTGCAGGGCAGCACAAGGAAGAAGGAGTGCGCAGAGGAAGGACAGAGAAAGAGACAGAGAAGGAACATCACTGGAGCTTCAGAGGGACATTGCCTACTGCCAGGACCACCTGGTCCGCTATCCCAGCTGTAACAACTGCATGAACTGTAAGCTGCAGATTACCGAAGTACCCATGCAGACTTAACGATCATTGCAGGTAAACGTCCAGAGCACTGCCGGGTGTTCTGCATGCCCTTCTGGGTCTCCTCAGCAAGTGGGTATAAGGCCTCCTTGTCTCTTTCCCCGTGTGTGTGAAACCCCTGCCCCGTATGAATCTCGGCTGGCCTCCTCTGCTCTCTCTCTCCATCTGCACTGTCGGCGAGACTATGGACCACCTCTGTTCCTCTCTCCGCGGTGCCTGGCTCCCTGGTGAGTGACTGCACACATTCTCGGAAGACTGAAGTCTCCACGGTGGACCAATATTCTCTACTGGGCCAGGTGCTCTCCAGTAGACTCGGTGTGCTATTTGGGTGAATTTAGCACTGGCTCCTCGGTTCCCACTTTACTCTCTCTCTGTTCTCCTTGCCTTCCGACCCCCCTTTTGGGCCTTGCAGGACTACTCGAAGGCTGTTCAGGGTCACTGGCTCGGGCCTAATGCAGCACCGATCACCAGTACGTTTTCATAGCTCTTGTAGCGTCTGCACACTCTAAGGGCCCTTTCACATTAGCGTTTTTTTGAAATCGCGGCAGATGCGGTGAAAAAAACCGCATCTGCCGCGATTACCGCATACCGGCTGCACTTGCGGCGCGGTTGCGGTTTTTGCCATGCAAAGTATAGGCGGACTTGCGGCAGGTGCGGCAAGTGCGGTTTTGCACTTGCGGCAGGTGCGGCCGCGAAAAAAACCGCGGTCTGCCGTGGTTTTTTTCGCGGCCGCACCTGCCGCAAGTGCAAAACCGCACTTGCCGCACCTGCCGCAAGTCCGCCTATACTTTGCATGGCAAAAACCGCAACCGCGCCGCAAGTGCAGCCGGTATGCGGTAATCGCGGCAGATGCGGTTTTTTCACCGCATCTGCCGCGATTAAAAAAAACCACTGATGTGAAAGGGCCCTAACTCCGCCCCCAGCACCAGTATTTATAGGAGATCTTGCCTAAAGGCAGCAAGTTGGGCTCCCCCTACTGTGCCGGGATGGAAGATCTTGTCTGTGTCTGAGTACCCACTGTGGAAACCCATCCGTGCTGTAGGTGAGTCTGTGGTTACCTGTGTCAGTGTGTCAGCAGGGTGCCACAGTTCCCACATGCTGCCCCTCTTCTATACTATCCTTCAACCTCTAACAATAATGGTTAGAAATGAGTGGACAAGGCTAACATTGCCCAAGGGCCCCTCCTTACGCTGCGCTGCCCTACAGGCTTTTATGTGTAACAATAAGAAATATATCATTCATATGTCATTGTGACATTATGCCAATGACGTGCAGAGGTGTTAGAGCGGATCATAAATGGTGCAGAACTTGCTGCTCATCACATCACTGCACATAACGACTGTAAGCCATGATGAAGCAGATCCTCGGTCTATTACTGCTGTGCACCGGAGCCGCCACCGCTGCAGGTAACATCTGTATGAAATCTATCCATTCATCCAGGGGCGGACCCAGACTGTAGTGGGCCCTGGTGCAAGAAATTTTTCGGGGCCCCCCCTTCCCCCTGGAACTCAGTGCCAGAATAGTGCCGCGGGTGTGCAGCACAGCCAGTGGCGTAGCAAGTGTTTGTGGCGCCCGAGGCGGTCGAAAAATTTGCCGCCCCTTTGGTTGTTGATAATCTGGAAGTATACATAGTATACACTGTCTGCCCCTATATACAAGAATATAACTACTATACTAAAACACAAAGAGAAGGGGTGCAATTGCCACCTCTGCACAACCCCAGTGTATGGCAGGATATCCCTGAGGAAGGTGCCAGGAGAGGAATCGAAACGCGAAGGAAAGGAAATAAAGAAGATCTTTTGCTATCCAAATTGGATTCCTGGTGATTTGTGGGGACTTGGCAGCGCGGACTGTAACACACCTTGCTTTCACAGGTGGCGTCATGACTGACAATAACTTTAATCCCTGTAAATACCCTTTTTCTTTTGTCGCCAGGGGCACAGACTCGGGCAGGGGCGGACCCAGACTGTAGTGGGCCCCTTTGCAAGAATTTTTTCAGGCCCCCCCCCCGCCACTCTTAGTGCAACAAAGTTTTTTGTATCGGGCGAGATCAGGCAAAGACTACATCTAATTGGATATGGTTATTGCCCAAAGGGCCACGTCACACACACAGATAATTGTGCAGATATTGTTCGCAGATCTCTGGTTGAAGTGAAATCAAGGACACATTGTTCCATTTTGTGGCCGTATACAAATGTAACAATGTGTCCATGATTTCACTGCAACCAGAGATCTGCGAACAATATCTGCAGAATTATCTGTGTGTGTGACGTGGCGCTTACACCGCAATGGAATTACCGTATATACTCGTGTATAAGCCGAGTTTTTCAGCACAAAAAATGTGCTGAAAAGTCCCCCCTCGGCTTATACACGAGTATATACGGGTACCCGGCTGTATACAGCCCCCCCCCCCGTGTTATACCGGGCCCCCCCTGTGGCAACCTGTAAAGGAAGCGATGATTATACTTATCGGGTCGCTGTCGCCGACGCCGCCGCTCTGTCACCGTCCGTCACCGCGCTCCTCCTGGTCTTCATGCTTCCTTCACCGTCGCACAGGAAATGACGTCATTTTCTGTGCGACGGTGAAGGAAGCATGAAGACCAGGAGGAGCGCGGTGACGGACGGTGACAGAGCGGCGGCGTCGGCGACAGCGACCCGATAAGTATAATCATCGCTTCCTTTACAGGTTGCCACAGGGGGGGCCCGGTATAACACGGGGGGGGGGCTGTATACAGCCGGGTACCGCTGTATACAGCGGGGGCTGCTGTATACAGCGGGGGCTGCTGTATACCCCTCTGGGGCTGCTAAATACCCCTCTGGGGCTGCTAAATACCCCTCTGGGGCTGCTAAATGCCCCTCTGGGGCTGCTATATACCCCTCTGGGGCTGCTATATACCCCTCTGGGGCCGCTGTATACCCCTCTGGGGCCGCTGTATACCCCTCTGGGGCCGCTGTATACCCCTCTGGGGCTGCTATATACCCCTCTGGGGCTGCTATATACCCCTCTGGGGCTGCTATATACCCCTCTGGGGCTGCTATATACCCCTCTTGGGCTGCTATATACCCCTCTGGGGCTGCTGTATACCCCTCTGGGGCTGCTGTATACAGCTCTGGGGCTGCTGTATACAGCTCTGGGGCTGCTGTATACCCTCTGGGGCTGCTGTATATACCACTGGGGAGGCTACTGTATACTACCACTGGGGAGGCTGCTGTATACTACCACTGCGGAGGCTGCTGTATACTACCACTGCGGAGGCTGCTGTATACCACTGAGGGGGCCTGTATACCACACTGCTGGGGGCTGTATACCTGTGCTGGGGTCCACCCTCGGCTTATACACGAGTCAATAGGTTTTCCCAGGTTTTGGGGGCAAAAGTAGGGGGGTCGGCTTATACACGGGTCGGCTTATACACGAGTATATACGGTATACCGGATTTGTATACAGTTTCCGTTGGGACCCATTCACATGATACATGTTTTGCCATGTATTTGGTGTGTATACACAGCAGATCTGCAACAAATATGTAGCTGTGGTTTCCCAGCAAAGCTTATGGGTTTGCCAATTCCTGTCCACATGGTACCACTAAAATATACAGCCGATATGCTGTGGGAAAATCTGCACATATCAATTCTTGAAGCGGATTTTCCCACACTAAATGTACTGTATATAGAATATTGAGGCTATGCAGGGCTGTATATTATATGTGGAGGCTGCTGCTGGGCTGTATATATTATTTGCCAGTTGCAGCCTCCAAATAATACCGTATATACAGCCCAGCACAGATTCCAAATAACATACACAACTCAGAATAGCCTCCAGGTAATATATATAGTCCAGCACAGCCTCCAGGTAATATATATAGTCTAGCACAGCCGCCAGGTAATATATACAGCCCAGCACAGCCGCCAGGTAATATATACAGCCCAGCACAGCCGCCAGGTAATATATACAGCCCAGCACAGCCGCCAGGTAATATATACAGCCCAGCACAGCCGCCAGGTAATATATACAGCCCAGCACAGCCGCCAGGTAATATATACAGCCCAGCACAGCCGCCAGGTAATATATACAGCCCAGCACAGCCGCCAGGTAGGGCTGGGCGATTAATCGAATTAATTCGATTAATTCGCCCCCTGCTGTGTCCGCGATTGTCATTTTATTAACAATCGCGAAATTCGATTTAAAATGGCGCCCGGAACGCTGTTTAGAAGATCCGGGCGCTTTACTGCTTTACTGTTAATATGAGCGTGTTCGCGGCAGTGGGCGGGGCCGAGGCGGAACCTTGCGAGATTTGTTATGGTCTGTGGCTCGGCGCCTCTGTGCAGGATTCCTTCTCCGCCGGTGGTCGGTTACATTGATGTCGCCTGCGCTGTCGGTGCTCGGGCTGTTTACCACTGCTCTCTCTGCCAGGAACCCTGAATCCCAGGACACCGAGCTGATAACTCTGCCGCCGCCGCCGCACAGCAGATCCCTGACAGACGTCTTCTCCACCATCACAGATCAATATGTAAAGTGAGCAAATAATGCTGCAATACTGTGTTAATGTAATTAACGCGCCAGGAATGGTGAATTCACAGGTGCTCTGCTCCCCTCACTATACATCTCACTGATTACTGCCTGTCACACCTGGGCAGGCACCTGATGTAAGCCATCAGTGCATGTGCCGTACTACTGCCTCCATGATGCCCATTGCTGAGCTGTGTGATGCCAGTAGGTTTTCTGCATGGAAAAAAGTAATACCAATGCCAGGGGAGGGGGGGGGGGGGGGGGGGTCAACAGAGGAGCAGCGCTGAGGGGTCATCTGAGGAGTGCCAGTGGAGGTCTGGAGGAGCAGAGCCGAGTGCTCAGCGGAGGAGCAGTGCCAGGGGGAGCAGCGCTACAGAGTAAGCAGAGTAACTTTGCAGGGGGTCGGGGGTCAGTGGAGGAGCAGTGCTGGAGGGTCAGCGGAGTAACACTGCAGGGGGGCCGGGGGTCAGTGGAGGAACAGTCATCAAAGAAAAGCAAAAAAACAGAAAATAGAAAAAAATCGAGATTTAAATCAAAAATCGTCCATAGGTTTAAAAAAAAAAATCGAGATTTTGATTTTTCCCAAAATCGCCCAGCCCTACCGCCAGGTAATATATACAGCCCAGCACAGCCTCCAGGTAATATGTACAGTCCAGCACAGCTGCCAGGTAATATACACAGCCCAGAACAGCCTCTAAACATATATAGCCGAAGACAGCCTCCTCCAGGTAATATACACAGCCCAGCACAGCCTCCAGGTGATGTATTCAGTCCAGCATAGCCTCCAAGTAATATATACAGCCCAAAACAGTCTCCAGGTAATATATACAGCCCAGCATAGCCTCCGTATAACATATATAGCCCAATCTATAGACACCCCCCTGTTCCCTTTTTTTTCATAATGCTCTCCCCCATATGCGGCTCACTTTCTTCATAGTGCTTCTCACCTTATATGCCTGGGGGAGAAGCACAGCTGCATCAAGGAAGGAGGGGGACTGCCACGCCTATCTCTGTCATTACAGCTGTGCCTCTGCCCTCCAGCCTCTGCTCTCCTCTGCCCTCCAGCCTCCCCTCTCCTCTGCCCTCCAGCCTCCGCTCTCCTCTGCCCTGCCACCTCCGCTCTCCTCTGCCCTCCAGCCTCCGCTCTCCTCTGCCCTCCAGCCTCCGCTCTCCTCTGCCCTCCAGCCTCCGCTCTCCTCTGCCCTCCAGCCTCCGCTCTCCTCTGCCCTCCAGCCTCCGCTCTCCTCTGCCCTCCAGCCTCCGCTCTCCTCTGCCCTCCAGCCTCAGCTCTCCTCTGCCCTCCAGCCTCCGCTCTCCTCTGCCCTCCAGCCTCCGCTCTCCTCTGCCCTCCAGCCTCCGCTCTCCTCTGCCCTCCAGCCTCCGCTCTCCTCTCCCTGTCCTCTGCCCTCCAGCCTCCGCTCGCCTCTCCCTGTCCTCTGCCCTTCAGCCTCCGCTCTCCTCACCATGTCCTCTGCCCTCCAGCCTCCGCTCTCCTCACCCTGTCCTCTGCCCTCCAGCCTCCGCTCTCCTCACCCTGTCCTCTGCCCTCCAGCCTCCGCTCTCCTCTCCTTGTCCTCTGCCCTCCAGCCTCCGCTCTCCTCTCCCTGTCCTCTGCCCTCCAGCCTCCGCTCTCCTCTCCCTGTCCTCTGCCCTCCAGCCTCCGCTCTCCTCTCCCTGTCCTCTGCCCTCCAGCCTCCGCTCTCCTCTCCCTGTCCTCTGCCCTCCAGCCTCCGCTCTCCTCTCCCTGTCCTCTGACCTCCAGCCTCCGCTCTCCTCTCCCTGTCCTCTGCCCTCCAGCCTCCGCTCTCCTCTCCCTGTCCTCTGCCCTCCAGCCTCCACTCTCCTCACCCCTCCATATGCAATGTACAGTATGTGTATATATCTGTGTATGTAGGCACTTCCGTCACTTTGTCCGCACTTCCCTCAACTTTGTACACACACATACACACACACACACACACACACACACACTTCGCTATACTTACCACTGGGCCTGCGTCCGCTGCCTGGATCAGTCGACATGTCGCCGCCCCCAAACTACTAGATCCAATATAGCGTCCAAGATGTCTCGCCAAACTACCCGGACGACATATTGAATCCAGTCGTCCGAAGGGCGGCGACATGTCGACTCAGGATCCAGGCGGCGGGGAAGACGCAGGGTCGGTGGTAAGTATAGCGGAGTGTGTGTATGTGTGTGTGTATGTTTGTGCTGACCACTCTGCCCACGGCGCTGCGCTGACCACTCTGCCCACGGCGCTGCGCTGACCAATCTCACCGCACTCACTGCTAACCACTGAGCCACCGCACGCAGTGCTAACCACTGAGCCACCGCACGCAGTGCTAACCACTGAGCCACCGCACGCAGTGCTAACCACTGAGCCACCGCACGCAGTGCTAACCACTGAGCCACCGCACGCAGTGCTAACCACTGAGCCACCGCACGCAGTGCTAACCACTGAGCCACCGCGCAGTGCTAACCACTGAGCCACCGCGCAGTGCTAACCACTGAGCCGCCTGTATACACACAATTCATTTCACCGCACTCCCGTAACTATTAGTAAATAAACTATATATGGATTCTAGACTACTCGATTCTTTAGAATCGGGCCGCCATCTAGTATAATATATATATATATATATATATATATATATATATATATATATATATATATATACATACACAGTATATAGGCACACTAGTACAGCATATAGTGTGGACCTGTATATACTGTATAGTGTTGTGTAGAAACAGACAGACACTGTCAACCACACACAGACAGACAGAAAGACACTCAGACAGACACAGACATGATACATACAGGACCTGTGAAGATGTCACATGGAGGGGAGACATCAAGGGTCACATGATCAGCTCACAGAGGGATCAGGGATATGATGAAGATGGTGGGAGGGCCTGGGACCTGCACCTGTCAATCTGATTGATGTAAGAGGGGCCCTGCTTTGGGGAAACAGCCCCGCCCCTTCATGTCCATAGCCCCCCCCTTCACGTCCGTGGCCTCGTTCCCTGCATGCCGTGGCCGCTCGGCGCAAATGATTTAAAGCCGATCTGCAACTGGAGGAGCGGGCGACCCCCGCACCCCACAAGTGGGCGGCCCACAGGGAAAAGTCCCGCCCATCCAGGCTATCAGTCCGGGCTTGCCCTCCAGAGCCCCGGGAGCCCGGAGAGTCTGAGAGGCCCCTAGCAGCAGAACCGGCTGCACATGCAGTCGGTCCGCCCCTGGACTCGGACTCCGACCATCCGTGACATCCCCGTAGCATTACGCCCGAGATCAGAGTACCCCAATCCCTTGGCACAAGACATTAGCACTGTATATGGTGGCTTAGTGGTTAGCAATGTATGGTGGGTCAGTGGTTAGAACTGTGCGGTGGTTCAGTCGTTAGCACTGTGACGTGGCTCAGTCGTTAGCACTGTATTTTGGCACAGTGGTTAGCACTGTGCGGTAACTCAGCACGGTACAGTGGCTCAGTAGTCAGCACTGTATGGTGGATCAGTGGTCTGCACTCTACAGTAGCTCAGTGGTTAGCACTGTATGGTGGCTCAGTGGTGAGCATTGTATGGTGGCTTAGTGATGGGAGGCTGGCACACGGGAGCAAGAAGGCACAGAGGAGGCAGGGGCACAGGGGAGGGAGAAGGCACAGGGGCGGACGAAGGCACAGGGGCGGACGAAGGCACAGGGGCGGACGAAGGCACAGGGGCGGACGAAGGCACAGGGGCGGACGAAGGCACAGGGGCGGACGAAGGCACGGGAGGGAGAAGGCACAGGGGAGGGAGAAGGCACAGGGGAGGGAGAAGGCACAGGGGAGGGAGAAGGCACAGGGGGAGGCAGAGTCATGGGGAGAGACAGCGCACACATGGAGAGACAGCGCACACGGGCTGAGAGCACACAGAGCGGAGAGAAAGGCACAAGTAAGACAGAGCGCACAGGGGAGAGACAGCACAGACTGGAGAGAGCGCACAAGTGGACACAGACACAAAGACTGCCCTCCTGATGCAATAGCATCGGGCCATTTCTAGTTATTAAATAAAAATGTAAACAGTGGTTATGCTTTAAATTTAAAATGTATAATGTGGGTATTTGAAAATAAAGTATTGAGTGTGGCCATCTAGTGGCCATTTTAGACACTGCTATCCTGGTATCCTTCTGGGCAGGGAACGGTTGTAGTTGTAGAACGGGTCCCTAAGGGTGGGACGAAACGCAAGCCATGTAGGACTTTTTTAACTCATCATGTGTGACTGTGGAGTAAAGGGAACCTGTCAGCTCGATTTAGCCCCCTATCCTACCACTATCTGTCCCTGCAGCTTGCAAGCACATCCCTAACCATCCCTCTCTGAGCTAAAACTGCAATATAAAGCTTATGAAAAATGATTTAATAACTTACATCCAGTCTACACCATAGACTCGAATGGGTGTTCTCCAGGGCTCCATTGCCCCCTCCTCACAAGCTCTTAGCACGCCCCGCTGGGCATCATCATTCCTTCTCCTGGTCGTCCTCTTTCTTGAAATTCCCACCTCCTCCATATAGTATGACGCTTGCTGGACGTCAGTTCCGGTCCAGTGCATTGTGGTGGCTTATCAGGTGTATAGTCTGGCTTCAATATGCGCACTGCGCCTGTGTCAGAGCCGGACCATACAGCCCATACATCTGCATGCTGCACATGTCCGGATATAATGCACCGGCAGCACGTCATACTATAAGGAGGAGGTGGGAATTTCAACATAGGGGACGACCAGGAGAACAAATGATGACGCCCATGATAAGAGCCTGCGAGGAGGGAGAATGAAGACCTGAAGACCGCCCATTGCAGTCTACGGCGTAGACTGGACGCAAGTTATTAAATCGTTGTTCTAACGCTTTATATTGCAGTTTTAGCTCAGAGAGGGATGGTTAGGGATGTGCTAGCAAGGTGCAGAGACAGGGAGTGGTAGGATAGGGGGCTAAATCAAGCTGACAGGTTAAATAGTCTGATGGAGAACTCAGCAGTAACAGCAGAAGTATCGGAACCAAGGGAGACGTCTGCAGCAAAGATGCAAATTGAAGTGAATTGTGTTGTTCCTGAAACGTGTCAGAAGTGCCCGCAATGTACCTGCTCGGCAAGTGTTGTGTGTGAATATAAAGAATCATTAAAAGTGAAACAGAGTTCTGTGTCTGTATCATCCCTTGGGAAACCACATAATCAAGTACAATATCCCCTGCACTGTGGAGGAGGCCAGGACGTGGACTGATTATTGAGGGCAGCACAGCAGCCTGGGCTTGCCCTCACCCGAGACTACTGCCCCTCACACTGGGTCCCTTCCTAGTATAATGTCCCAGCAGCTGGACCCATCCTACAATAATGTTCCCCATTCCAGGGAAAAAATATTCCTGTTACAGGCAACAAATAACATCACTGTTATGCCCGGCCTGTGACTGGCACGTCAACATCAGATTCTGGTCTTAATTGGCCGGCAGCATGTATCGCTGTCCAGGAACCTGGCAGGTCCTCGGACACACATCAAGCTGACATAGCCTGTAGTGGCCTGTGATATGGTCAGTGTCTCACCCTCTGTAACCAGGATTGTTAGGCCACGGTCTATGACCACAGTTAATTCACTGCCAAAGAAGAATGCAATATGTCAGTACAGAACCATAGTGTGTCTGTGAGATGGTGATGATTGCAGAATTTCCTGCACTCACCTTGTTTTTGCTGTAGTTAAGCTGTGGTCCATAGCCCCTTTCCTGATAGTTTTGCCGCAGTTGTTATGGACCTCAATAGAGAACGTTTTTCAGTCCTTGGTATCTCTGACCCAGCACTTAGCGTCAAGTACAACCTCCAGGACAATTGTCACCTGCCGTCATCACAAGATTAGGTCTTAGAAAGTAAATTTACCCCTGATGGAAAAATAGATCTGCATCATCCTATTTTTATTCTCCCTCCCTCACCCCAGGGGGAGACCTGCCCCCCCTCTCACCCCAGGGGGAGACCTGCCCCCCCTCTCACCCCAGGGGGAGACCTGCCCCACCCACCCCTCACCCCAGGGGGAGACCTGCCCCACCCACCCCTCACCCCAGGGGGAGACCTGCCTTCAGCCTCACCCAAAGGGGAGACCTGCCCTCCCTCACCCCAGGGGGAGACCTGCCTTCAGCCTCACCCCAGGGGAGACCTGCCTTCAGCCTCACCCCAGGGGGAGACCTGCCCTCCCCTTCTCACCCCAGGAGAAGACCTGCCCTCCCCTTCTCACCCCAGGGGAGACCTGCCCACCCTCACCCCAGGGAGAGACCTGCCCCCCTCACCCCAAGGGGAAAGTTGCCCCCCCAAAACACACCTTAGGGGCAGACCTGTCCCCCCCAATCGCCCCAAGGACAGACCCAATACAAAGCGGTTGTTCATTTGCCCTGTGCATGGCTCTTCTCATGTGCAGACAATACAGGAGGCTTATACGGATGGAGACACTGATATCGATCCTCATTGGAGAGACCCAGCATTACCTCACTCCTCCCCCTCCCAATATCACCAGTCACCCATCACCCACATTATATATAACACCTCTCAGCCGCCATAGAGAGTGTGTGCAGCGTCATGCTGGGAGCAGTAGTGCCCCTCACTTACCCCTTGGGCCTCTTGTCCTCACAGTCCTATGTTCACCTGACGTGTGGGCTCACACCCCGGCAGCTTCACAGCTGACACTTCTCTCCCTATAGAGGCCCAGTCATTCATCTGCTCCGCGGTCACTTTCCTCAGCGCCTCCTCTACCCTCCTGCTCGGATCTCGGCGTTCTGCTCACTGATAGGCCGGGAGCTGTCACGTGTCCTCTGTGAAAGTCTCTGTTACCATGGAGACGGCTCCCTGCGGAGCGCTGCGGCCTAGAGCCTGAGCACAGCCTGCTCCTCATATTACACCAGGGGCGGTGACGGGGCCCCGCACTGAGAAGAAGCAGCCGGCGGCTCCTGTGTGTCAGGGAGACAGGAGGAGCTGCCCCAGCCTGGGCTTTCACTGTCAGTGCAGGCAGCAGGACAGTGATTAGCTCCGCCCCTCCAGTCTCTGTGTGATGTGATTGGCAGCGATTAGCTCCACCCCTCCAGCCTCTGTGTGATGTGATTGGCAGCACTAGGCTCCGCCCCTCCAGCCTATCATCAATCCATCATCATCATCATCATCATGTGGCTGGCGGCAATGTGAGCTATGTGGGCCCGGGGGCAGCAATGTGAGCTATGTGGACCCAGGGGGCAGCAATGTGAGCTATGAGGGCCCCGGGGGCAGCAATGTGAGCTATGTGGGCCCCGGGGGCAGCAATGTGGGCTATGTGGACCCAGGGGGCAGCAATGTGGGCTATGTGGACCCAGGGGGCAGCAATGTGGGCTATGTGGACCCAGGGGGCAGCAATGTGGGCCCAAGTGGCCGCAATGTGGGCTATGTGAACCCAGGGGGCAGCAATGTGGGCTATGATGGCCCCGGGGGCAGCAATGTGAGCTATGTGGGCCCCGGGGGCAGCAATGTGGGCTATGAGGGCCCCGGGGGCAGCAATGTGAGCTATGAGGGCCCCGGGGGCAGCAATGTGAGCTATGAGGGCCCCGGGGGCAGCAATGTGAGCTATGTGGGCCCCGGGGGCAGCAATGTGGGCTATGTGGACCCAGGGGGCAGCAATGTGGGCTATGTGGACCCAGGGGGCAGCAATGTGGGCCCAAGTGGCCGCAATGTGGGCTATGTG
The DNA here is from genome assembly GCA_033576535.1 of Allobates femoralis. Lineage (NCBI taxonomy): Eukaryota > Metazoa > Chordata > Amphibia > Anura > Aromobatidae > Allobates > Allobates femoralis. Next base: position 22,563,777 of record JARQOC010000003.1, read on the forward strand.
AACCCAGGGGGCAGCAATGTGGGCTATGATGGCCCCGGGGGCAGCAATGTGAGCTATGTGGGCCCCGGGGCAGCAATGTGGGCTATGTGGACCCAGGGGGCAGCAATGTGAGCTATGAGGGCCCCGGGGGCAGCAATGTGAGCTATGTGGGCCCCGGGGGCAGCAATGTGAGCTATGTGGACCCCGGGGGCAGCAATGTGAGCTATGAGGGCCCCGGGGGCAGCAATGTGAGCTATGTGGACCCCGGGGGCAGCAATGTGAGCTATGTGGGCCCCAGGGGCAGCAATGTGGGCTATGTGGGCCCCGGGAGCAGCAGTGTGGGCTATGAGGGCCCCGGGGGCAGCAATGTGAGCTATGTGGGCCCCGGGGGCAGCTATGTGGGCCCCGGGGGCAGGAATGTGAGCTATGTGGGTCCCGGGGGCAGCAATGTGAGCTATGTGGGCCCTGGGAGCAGCAGTGTGGGCTATGAGGGCCCCGGGGGCAGCAATGTGAGCTATGTGGGCCCCGGGGGCAGCTATGTGAGCCCCGGGAGCAGCAGTGTGGGCTATGAGGGCCCCGGGGGCAGCAATGTGAGCTATGTGGGCCCCAGGGGCAGCAATGTGAGCTATGTGGGCCCCGGGGGCAGCAATGTGAGCTATGTGGACCCATGGGGCAGCAATGTGACCCATGTGAACCCACAGAGCAGCAATGGGGGCCCCGGAAGAAGCAGTGTGGGCTATGTGGGCCCCAGGGGCAACAATGTGAGCCATGTGGACCCAGGGGGCAGCAATGTGGGCTATGTGGACCCATGGGGCAGCAATGTGACCCATGTGAACCCACAGAGCAGCAATGGGGGCCCCAGAAGAAGCAGTGTGGGCTATGTGGGCCCCAGGGGCAACAATGTGAGCCATGTGGACCCAGGGGGCAGCAATGTGGGCTATGTGGACCCAGGGGACAGCAATGTGGGCCCCGGAAGCAGCAATGTGGGCCCCGGGAGCAGCAGTGTGGGCTATGTGGGCCCCGGTGGCAGCAATGTGGGCTATGTGGACCCATGGGGCAGCAATGTGGGCTATGTGGACACAGGGGGCAGCAATGTGGGCTATGTGGACCCAGGGGGCAGCAATGTGGGCCATGTGAACCCAGAGAGCAGCAATGGGGGCCCCGGAAGTAGCAGTGTGGGTATGTGGGCCCTGGTGGCAGCAATCTGAGCCATGTGGACCCAGGGGGCAGCAATGTGAGCTATGTGGGCCCCGGTGGCAGCAATGTGGGCTATGTGGACCCAGGGGGCAGCAATGTGGGCCCCGGGAGCAGCATTGTGGGTTATGTGGGCCCCGGGAGCAGCAGTGTGGGCTATGTGGCCCCGGGAGCAGCAGTGTGGGCTATGTGGGCCCCGGTGGCAGCAATGTGGGCTATTTTGACCCACGGGGCAGCAATGTGGGCCCCGGAAGCAGCAATGTGGGCTATGTGGGCCCCAGGAGCAGCAGTGTAGGCTATGTGGGCCCCGGTGACAGCAATGTGGGCTATGTGGACCCACGGGGCAGCAATGTGGGCCCCGGAAGCAGCAATGGGGGCGATGTGAGCCTCGAGAGCAGCAATGTGGGCTATGTGGGCCCCAGGAGCAGCAGTGTGGGCTATGTGGGCCCCGGGGGCAGCAATGTGGGCTATGTGGACCCAGGGGCAGCAATGTGGGCTATGTGGACCCAGGGGGCAGCAATGTGGGCTGTGTGGACCCAGGGGCAGCAGCAGTGTGGGCTATGTGGACCCAGGGGGCAGCAATGTGGGCTATGTGGATCCAGGGGGCAGCAATGTGGGCTATGTTGGCCCTGGGGGTAGCAATGAGCAATGTGGGCCATGTGGACCCAGGGGGCAGCAATGTGGACCATGTGGACCCCAGGGGCCGCAATGTGGGCCATGTTTACCCAGGGGGCAGCAATGTGGGCTATGTGGGCCCAGGGGGCAGCAATGTGGGCTATGTGGGCCCAGGGGGCAGCAATGTGAGCTATGTGTGCTATGTGGACCCAGGGGCAGCAATGTGGGCTATGTGGGCCCCAGGGGCAGCAATGTGGGCTATGTGGACCCAGGGAGCAGCAATGTGGGCCCTGTGATTAGTAGTGTGGGCTATATAGGCCCCAGGGGCAGCAATGTGGGCTATGTGGACCCAGGGGGCAGCAATGTGGGTTATGTGGGCCCCCGGGCAGCAATGTAGCACTGGCTGATTGCAGAGAAAAAGATCATCAGCAGCAGGAGGCAGCAATGTGGGCTATGTGGACCCAGGGGGCAGCAATGTGGGCACTGGAAGTAGCAGTGTGGGCTATGTGGACCCAGGGAGCAGCAATGTGGGCTATGTGGACCCAGGGGGCAGCAATGTGGGCTATGTGGACACAGGGGGTAGCAATGTGGGCCCCGGAAGCAGCAATGGGGGCGATGTGAGCCTCGAGAGCAGCAATGTGGGCTATGTGGGCCCCGGGGGCAGCAATGTGAACTATGTGGACCCAGGGGGCAGCAATGTGGGCCGCAAAAGCAGCAATATGGCCTATGTGGGCCCCAGGGGCAGCAATGTGAACTATGTGGACCCAGGGAGCAGCAATGTGGGCTATGTGGACCCAGGGGGCAGCAATGTGGGCTGTGGACACAGGGGGCAGCAATGTGGGCTATTTGGGCCCCGGGGCAGCAATGTGGGTTATGTGGACCCAGGGGGCAGCAATGTGGGCTATGTGAACCCAGGGGGCCGCAATGTGGGCCATGTTTACCCAGGGGGCAGCAATGTGGGCTATGTGGGTCTTGGTGGTAGCAATGTGGGCTATGTGGGCCCCGGGGGCAGCAATGTGGGCTATGTTTACCCAGGGGGGCCGCAATGTGGGCCATGTTTACCCAGGGGGCAGCAATGTGGGCTATGTGGATCCAGGGGGCAGCAATGTGGGCTATGTGGACCCAGGGGGCAGCAATGTGGGCTATGTGGGCCCCGGGCAGCAATGTAGCACTGGCTGATTGCAGAGAAAAAGATCATCAGCAGCAGGAGGCAGCAATGTGGGCCCTGGGTGATCAATGTGGGCTATGTGGACCCAAGGGGCAGCCATGTGGGCACTGGAAGTAGCAGTGTGGGCTATGTGGACCCAGGGGGCAGCAATGTGGGCTATGTGGACCCAAGGGGAATTAATGTGGGCTATGTGGACCCAGGGGGCAGCAATGTGGGCTATGTGGGCCCCAGGGGCAGCAATGTGGGCTATGTGGGCCCCGGGGGCAGCAATGTGGGCTATGTGGACCCAGGGGGCAGCAATGTGGGCCCAAGTGGCCGCAATGTGGGCTATGTGAACCCAGAGAGCAGCAATGGGGGCGCCGGAAGCAGCAGTGTGGGTATGTGGGCCCCGGGGGCAGCAATGTGAGCCATGTGGTCTCAGGGGGCAGCAATGTGGGCTCCGGAAGCAGCCATGTGGGCCATGTGGACTATGTGGACCCAGGGGGCAGCAATATGGGCTATGTGGGCCCCAGGGGATCATTGTGGGCAATGTAGTCCCCGGGGGCAGCAATGTGGCACTGACACATAACGTTTGTTGTGACATAAGGCAGAAGAACGTAGTGGAGTGCCTGCCTGCTCATCCCACAACACCGGTTGGCTGAATGCCTGCCTACTACGGACCTGACCTCTGTATAGCCTGTGGCCATGTGCTCAATTTAAGGCTGGTTTCACACTGGCCCCTCCGTAGCGTTCTGTGGAGGGGAACCGCCATGTGAGCGCAGCCAGCGCAAGCCCCTATGTTTATAATGGGGACGCATGGTGCTGTGCTTGACTGCGCATGACCGTGCGCTCCCATTCACTGCAATATGTGATTCGTACGCAGGCAAATCACAAATCACACACGCTCGTCCGCACCAGGGACGCGACATGTTGCATTCCTGGTTTGGACGAGAGTGTGTGATTTGTGTGCAGATATCCGCCTGCGTACAGATCACATATGGCAGTGAATGGGTGCGCACGGTCATGCGCAGTCAAGCGCAGCACCATGCGTCCCCATTATAAACATAGGGGCTGGCGCTGCCTGCGCTCACATGGCAATTGAAGTGTGAAACCAGCCTAAGGGCAATTTACAGTCAGTATTAAAATACATTGCAAAAAAGCACCCAGCTGTCTGCAGAGTTTGTAATCTGGGGAGGGGGTGAGGGGCACAAGGGAGTGCCAGACTGAGGCTGATAAATAAGGTGGGGGACAGGGGCGGACACAGACTGTAGTGGGCCCCCGCCCCTCATAGTGCAACAAAGTTATGCAAACATATGCTCCCGTAAACATATAGATCACTATTAAATGTGCAACATGTAAGGGCGCCTTCACATAGGCGAGTTTTTTGTATCCGGCGAGATCAGGTGAAAACTGCATCTGACTTGATATGGTTTTTGCCATTATGGCTGCTTTCACACTGGCGTTTTTCGTCGCTAGCGGCAGATCCAGCAAGCGCCATTCATTCTCTATGGGGCTTCTGTTCAGCCGCGGCAAGTGCAGTATCTGCCGGATCTAGCACAACCGCACTTGCAGCAGCCGACCGCAAGCCCCATAGAGAATGAATGCGGCTTGCTGGATCAGTGGCGGAAGTCGCCCGTTAGGCGGCAGAGGTGCGGAAATCTGCCGGATCTGCCGCTAGTGGTGAAAAACGCCAGTGTGAAAGGAGCCTAAACCAGATTAAACTGTAATGGAGTTACACCGCATTCGTATACCGGTTCCGTTAGGACCCGTTCACACAATGCGTATTTTGCCACGTACAGTTAGGGCCAGAAATATTTGGACAGTGACACAAGTTTTGTTATTTTAGCTGTTTACAAAAACATGTTCAGAAATACAATTATATATATAATATATGGGCTGAAAGTGCACACTCCCAGCTGCAATATGAGAGTTTCCACATCCAAATCGGAGAAAGGGTTTAGGAATCATAGCTCTGTAATGCATAGCCTCCTCTTTTTCAAGGGACCAAAAGTAATTGGACAATGGACTCCAAGGGCTGCAATTAACTCTGAAGGCGTCTCCCTCGTTAACCTGTAATCAATGAAGTAGTTAAAAGGTCAGGGGTGGATTCCAGGTGTGTGGTTTTGCATTTGGAAGCTGTTGCTGTGACCAGGCAACATGCGGTCAAAGGAACTCTCAATTGAGGTGAAGCAGAACATCCTGAGGCTGAAAAAAAAAGAAAAAATCCATCAGAGAGATAGCAGACATGCTTGGAGTAGCAAAATCAACTGTTGGGTACATTCTGAGAAAAAAGGAATTGACTGGTGAGCTTGGGAACTCTAAAAGGCCTGGGCGTCCACGGATGACAACAGTGGTGGATGATCGCCGCATACTTTATTTGGTGAAGAAGAACCCGTTCACAACATCAACTGAAGTCTAGAACACACTCAGTGAAGTAGGTGTATCTGTCTCTAAGTCAACAGTAAAGAGAAGACTCCATGACAGTAAATACAAAGGGTTCACATCTAGATGCAAACCATTCATCAATTCCAAAAATAGACAGGCCAGAGTTACATTTGCTGAAAAACACCTCAAGAAGCCAGCTCAGTTCTGGAAAAGTATTCTATGGACAGATGAGACAAAGATCAACCTGTACCAGAATGATGGGAAGAAAAAAGGGAACGGCACATGATCCAAGGCACACCACATCCTCTGTAAAACATGGTGGAGGCAATGTGATGGCATGGGCATGCATGGCTTTCAATGGCACTGGGTCACTTGTGTTTATTGATGACATAACAGCAGACAAGAGTAGCCGGATGAATTCTGAAGTGTACCGGGATATACTTTCAGCCCAGATTCAGCCAAATGCTGCAAAGTTGATTGGACGGCGCTTCATAGTACAGATGGACAATGACCCCAAGCATACAGCCAAAGCTACCCAGGAGTTCATGAGTGCAAAAAAGTGGAACATTCTGCAATGGCCAAGTCAATCACCAGATCTTAACCCAATTGAGCATGCATTTCACTTGCTCAAATCCAGACTTAAGACGGAAAGACCCACAAACAAGCAAGACCTGAAGGCTGCGGCCGTAAAGGCCTGGCAAAGCATTAAGAAGGAGGAAACCCAGCGTTTGGTGATGTCCATGGGTTCCAGACTTAAGGCAGTGATTGCCTCCAAAGGATTCGCAACAAAATATTGAAAATAAAAATATTTTGTTTGGGTTATGTTTATTTGTCCAATTACTTTTGACCTCCTAAAATGTGGAGTGTTTGTAAAGAAATGTGTACAATTCCTACATTTTCTATCAGATATTTTTGTTCAACCCTTCAAATTAAACGTTACAATCTGCACTTGAATTCTGTTGTAGAGGTTTCATTTCAAATCCAATGTGGTGGCATGCAGAGCCCAACTCGCGAAAATTGTGTCACTGTCCAAATATTTCTGGCCCTAACTGTATTTGGTGCATATACACTGCAGATCTGCAACAAATATGCAGCTGCGTGTTTTCCCAGCAAAGCTTATGGTTTTTGACAATTCCTGTGTACGTGGTGCCACTAAACTACACAGCCGATATGCTGCGTATTGTAGTGCGGGAAAATCTGAAGCATGTCAATTTTTGCTGCGGATTTTCCCACCGTAAATGTACTGTATATCTAATATTGAGGCTATGCAGGGCTGGATATAATATCTGGAGGCTGCTGCTGGGCTGTATATATTATTTGCCAGTTGCAGCCTCCAAATTATATATACAGCCCAGCACAGCCTCCAAATAGCATACACAGCCCAGCATTGCCTCTAGGTAATATATACAGCCCAGCCCAGCCTCCAAATAACATATACAGCCCTGCATAGCCTCCAGTTAATATATACAGTCTAGCACAGCCTTCAGGTAATATATACAGCCCAGCACAGCCTCGTAGTATTATTTACAGCCCAGCACAGCCTCCAGGTAATATATATAGACCAGCACAGCCTCCAAATAACATATATAGCCTATTACAGCCTCTAGGTAATATATACAGACCATCACAGCCTCTAAATAACATATATAGCCTAATACAGCCTCCAGGTAATTTATACAGCCCAACACAACCTCCAGGTAATACATACAGACCAGCACAGCCTCCAGGTAATATATACAGACCAAAACAGCCTCCAAATAACATATATAGCCTATTACAGCCTCTAGGTAATATATACAGCCCAACACAGCCTCCAAATAACATATAAAGCCTAAGACAGCCTTTAGGTAATATATACAGTCCAGCATAGCTTCCAGGTAATATATACAGCCCAAAACAGCCTCCAGGTAATATATACAGCCCAGTATAGCCTCTAAATAACATATATAGCCCAAGACAGCCTCCAGGACATATATATAGGCACCCCCATTTCCCTTTGTTTCATAATGCTCTCCCCCATATGCGGTTCACTTTTGACATAGTGCTTCTCGCCCCATGTGGCTCCCCAGTTTGTGCTGCTTCTCCCATGTCCCCCCCCCCCAGTTTATGCTGCTTCTCCCTCTATGTGGGCCGCCTGATTCATGTTTCTTCTCCCCCCATGAGCCGCCCCATTCATGAGCAGCCAAGCATCGCCCCCAGGCTCCCCCCCATTCATGAGCAGCCAAGGCCATGCTTCTCCCCAGGCCAGGGCCCCCCCCCCATTCATGAACAGCCAGGCCATACTTCTCCCCAGGCCAGGGGCCCCCCATTCATAAGCAGCCAGGCCATGCTTCAGTTCTCCCCAGGACAGAGCCCCCCAAATCATGCCTGCCATGCTTCAGTTCTCCCCCAGGACTCCTGCTGCTCTGCTGGCTGACCGCCGAACCATCAAGCGGTGCCTGGTACCCTCTTCTGGTCGAATAAGAGCCTGGGAGCAGTATATACTCCACAGGTTTCCGGATTTTCTGTGGTCCTTAGAGGATCCCACAGGTGCGGGCTCTGGTACCCGTTAACCTTCTGCGCCTGGGAAACTTTCTCTCTTAAGCCATTTCTTCTTCCTCCATCTCCAACTCATCTAGACTACTGACCGACCGACTGACCGCCCTTCTTGTTCCCCCTAGAGGTGATTTATTCCCTCCCGGGTACCCTCCCACCGTGTGATCTAATGTGGGAGTGCTAGTTTGTGGGTTCCACCTACCATCCTATGATCCACCTGTAGCTGGAGTATCTGCACCTCTTTTACGGGTGCAGTACCCCTCTGTGACGCCTGCATAGCGGTGCGCCACACTATGAGGCTGCATTATACTACATGGAGAGCTATGAGTCTGCATTATACTATATGGAGGATAATGAGGGTGCATTATAATAATTGGAGGACAATGGGGGCTACCCAGGGGTGGATTAAGGGTAGCCAGGGCCCGGGGCTGTTCAGACTCTGTGGGCCCCCCCCCCGGTCATGTGACGGGGGTCATGTGACGGGGTCATGGGGGTCATGTGACGGGGTCATGTGACGGGGTCGCGGGGAGTCATGTGACGGAGGTTATCATATACCTGAAATAGATTATTCCAGAAAAATAGTTGCTGAGTGAAACTCTAACCTGTCAAACATCCATTGATCCTAGTCAATTTACCATTCAGTTAGGAGGAAAAAAAAAAACACTTTAAGCCATAGTATTGAGCAGTCCATTAGAAGGCGGCCATTATGCCCTGACTGCCCCTGTACTCAGAATAAATAACTTATAAATATCTCGAACGGCGTGCACCCTGAATGATAATCACCTGTTACCAGCCTGATGGACTTGCTTGCAGATTGACCGTCCCGCCTCCTCGCGGTCCGACAGCGTCTTCTTCTGAATGATGTAGACAACGCCTCCTGCCATCCGTGTTATCCACGTGACCACGTCCAATTTTCCCATTGCCTATGCTATGCCCATACCTCTCCGGCTTGTGCAGGTGCAATGTGCTCCATCATGGGATTATCCTACAAGTTTGAACTCTCAGTGATGTCACCATTCATTACACGCAGAAGACTGGGAGCCTGTAGCCGTGTGCAGAGACCCCTGCGATTCGCGCATGAGTAGATGAGTTTACATTGTAGCTGCAGTAGGGCAGAGCACGGTGCGTTTGCGCAAGCTGGAGAGGCATCTGCACAGACGTGAGATGGGAAAGTGGGACGTGGATAACAAAGGCGTGATCCATATCATTCAGAAGAAGAGGCTGTCAGACGGCGAGGAGAGGCTGAATGGACCAATCTGCAAGCAAGAATTTCGGACCAGTAATAGGTTAGAATACAGGGTGCTAGATTTCTATAAGTTATTTATTCTGTGTACAGGGGGCATTCAGGGCATAATAGCCTGCTTCTTATAATGCAGCATCAGCGTGTGCACGAGGCCTTACAGATACTGAGGGGAAAAAAATCACCAAATACTCAGCGTGTGCACAAGGCCTTACAGATACTGAGGAAAAAACTCACCAAATACTCAGCGTGTGCACGAGGCCTTACAGATACTGAGGGGAAAAAAATCACCAAATACTCAGCGTGTGCACGAGGCCTTACAGATACTGAGGAAAAAACTCACCAAATACTCAGCATGTGCACGAGGCCTTACAAATACTGAGGAAAAAACTCACCAAATACTCAGCGTGTGCACGAGGCCTTACAGATACTGAGGTAACAACTCACCAAATACTCAGCGTGTGCACGAGGCCTTACAGATGCTGAGGTAACAACTCACCAAATACTCAGCGTGTACACGAGGCCTTACAGATACTGAGGAAAAAACTCCCCAAATACTCAGCGTGTGCACGAGGCCTTACAGATACTGAGGTAACAACTCACCAAATACTCAGCGTGTACACGAGGCCTTACAGATACTGAGGTAACAACTCACCAAATACTCAGCGTGTACACGAGGCCTTACAGATACTGAGGAAAAAACTCCCCAAATACTCAGCGTGTGCACGAGGCCTTACAGATACTGAGGTAACAACTCACCAAATACTCAGCGTGTGCACGAGGCCTTACAGATACTGAGGTAACAACTCACCAAATACTCAGCGTGTACACGAGGCCTTACAGATACTGAGGTAACAACTCACCAAATACTCAGCGTGTACACGAGGCCTTACAGATACTGAGGAAAAAACTCACCAAATACTCAGCGTGTGCACGAGGCCTTACAGATACTGAGGAAAAAACTCACCAAATACTCAGCGTGTGCACGAGGCCTTACAGATACTGAGGTAACAACTCACCAAATACTCAGCGTGTGCACGAGGCCTTACAGATACTGAGGAAAAAACTCACCAAATACTCAACGTGTGCACGAGGCCTTACAGATACTGAGGTAACAACTCACCAAATACTCAGCGTGTGCACGAGGCCTTACAGATACTGAGGAAAAAACTCACCAAATACTCAGCGTGTGCACGAGGCCTTACAGATACTGAGGTAAAAACCCACCAAATACTCAGCGTGTGCACGAGGCCTTACAGATACTGAGGAAAAAACTCACCAAATACTCAACGTGTGCACGAGGCCTTACAGATACTGAGGTAACAACTCACCAAATACTCAGCGTGTGCACGAGGCCTTACAGATACTGAGGAAAAAACTCACCAAATACTCAGCGTGTGCACGAGGCCTTACAGATACTGAGGTAAAAACCCACCAAATACTCAGCGTGTGCACGAGGCCTTACAGATACTGAGGTAAAAACCCACCAAATACTCAGCGTGTGCACGAGGCCTTACAGGTACTGAGGTAAAAACCTCACCTAATACTCAGCATGTGCAATAGGCTTTACAGATAGCGAAGAAAAAAATTACCAAATACTCAGTGTGTGCACGAGGCCTTACAGATACTGAGGTAAAAACTCACAAAATACACAATGTGCGCACCCACTACCCCTCCACCTTGGATAGACATGTGAAATACCTCTACATGTTGTATGTGCCCCTCTATGTGGATATTTTTCTTGAATCATGAATGCATGGACTCCATACGTACATGATCCAAGCAAGATAGCCACTTATTAGAGGGGCACATGATACACCATGTAGAGCCATTTCACATGTTTCTGTATTATCCAAGATGGTGGGGCACACCACTTCAGTGATTAAGGGGCCTTTCACATCAGCGGTTTTGCTGATGTGCGGCCGATTTGGCAGGTGGCGCCGGATCAGCTGCCTAACGGCCGGCTCGCGGTCCAGATGCGGCAAGCCCTATGCATTGTCTATGGGGCTTGCGGTCCGGTGCGGCAAGTGCCTGATCTGCCGCACTCAGCAGAACCGCACTTGTGATAGACAATGCATGGGGCTTGCCGCATCCGGGCCGCAAGTCGGCCGTTAGGCGGACGATCCGGCACATGCGGCGCCACCTGCTGGAACAGCCCAAACATCAGCTAAACACTGATGTGAAAGCAGCGTTCGTTAGGCCCCTTTCACATCACCGTGTCTTTCAAATTGCGGCAGATCCAGCAGATTTACCACATTTGCTGCCTAACAGCCGTTGCGATGATGGATGACAACGCGGTCAGCAGCGTTTTTTTTTCCACCGCCACAAATGCCGGACTTGCCGCACCCAGCAGAACCACACTTGCCGCACCAAACCGCAAGCCCCATGAACAAGTCATGGGGCTTGCCGCAAGTGTGCCGCAAGTGCGGCCGTTAGTCGGCAGATGCGGTAAATCTGCCGGATCTGCCACAATCTGAAAAAAAAGCAGATGTGAAAGGGGGCCTTAGTACACAAATCATTTAATTACTGCTTACATTCTTTCTTTACACTGACTGAGTCCTCCCTGCCATGCAGCAGCCACCAGGTCTGGCTGGCAGTGCACACACAGAGCACAGCCACAGGCAGCAGCTGCAGCAGCAGGGCAGGAGTCAGGAGTGGACATATCACTCACCTCTCTGTCACACAGGCACGTCCTCTCTCTGCTCTGTGTCGGCATTAGGTGACGGTCCCTCTCCTCAGACTCCCTCTCTTCATGCAGGCGGCGACCCAGGAGGTGGTGGACGGCGGTCGGCGGGTGAGACACAGACTCAGTCAGGAGGACGGAGGAGCCTGCTCAGCCTCAGTCGAGATCAGCTGCCTGCCTGGGTCTGGGTCCTCCTAGAGTAGGAGGATTCAGCAAAGCCCGGTCGGGCCCGGCAAAATCAGCATAGCAGGGCGGACAGCGGCAGCCGGGACTCGGGAGAACAATGCTGCCAGCAGAGGCCGCTGGGACTATAGGAGTGGGAGCAACATCCGCAGGCAGCTACCACCGGTACGCACACCTTGTAAGCACACAGCTCCACATGCTTCATACATACATGGCTCCGCTCTGTACACCTAGTATACACTCAACTCTGCTCCATACACCTCGTACACATGGCTCAGCTTCGTACACCTCGTACACACTTGGCTTTGCTCTGTACACCTTGTACGCATGCGGCTTTGCTCCATACACCTCATACACACTCGGCTTTGCTCCGTACACCTCTTACGCACTCGGCTCTGCTCCGAAAACCTCGTACACGCTCGGCTCCATACACATGCGGCTCCGCTCCATACACCTCGTACACACGCGGCTCCGCTCCATACACCTTGTACACATGCGGCTTGGCTCCGTACACCTCGTAGACACATGGCTCTGCACACCTCGTACACATGCAACTCCACTCCGTATACCTTGTACACACACGGCTCTGCTCCGTACACACGCGGCTCTGCTCCGTAGACCTCATACACATCTGGCTCCACTCCGTACACCTCATACACAAACGGCTCTGCTCCGAACACACTCCGCTCCGCTCCGTACACCTCGTACACACGCGGCTCTGCTCCGTACACCTCATACACATGTGGCGCCACTCCGTACACCTTGTACACATGCGGCTCTGCTCCATACACCCTGTACACACTCGGCTCAGCTCCATACACCTCGTACACACGCGGCTCTGCTCGGTGCACCTCGTACACACACGACTCCGCTCCACACACCTTGTACACACATGGCTCCGCTCCATACACCGTGTACACACATAGCTCTGCTCCATACACCGTGTACACACATAGCTCTGCTCCATACACTTCCTACACATGCGGCTTGGCTCTGTACACCCTGTACACACTTGGCTCCGCTCTGCGCTCCGTACACCTTGTACACACTCGGCTCTGCTCCGTACACCTCGTACACGTGGCTCTGCTCCGTACACACTCAGCTCTGCTCCATACACCTCATACACATGTGGCTCCGCTCCGTACACCTCGTTTACATGCGGCTCCGCTCCGTACACCTTGTACACACGCGGCTCTGCTCTGTACAACTAGTACACATGCGGCTCCACTCCGTACACCTCATACACACTCAGCTCTGTACACCTCGTACACACACGGCTCCGCTCCGTACACCTCGCACACACTCAGCTCTGTACACCTCGTGCACATGCGGCTCCGCTCCGTACACCTTGTACACACTCAGCTCTGTACACCTCGTGCACATGCGGCTCCGCTCCGTACACCTCGTACACACTCGGCTCCGCTCCGTACACCTCGTACAAACATGGCTCCGCTCCGTACACCTCGTACACACTCGGCTCCGCTCCGTACACCTCGTACACACACGGCTCCGCTCCGTACACCTCGTACACACTCGGCTCCGCTCCGTACACCTCGTACACACACGGCTCCGCTCCGTACACCTCGTACACACTCGGCTCTGCTCTGTACACACTCGGCTCCGCTCCGTACACCTCGTACACACTCGGCTCCGCTCCGTACACCTCATACACACACGGCTCCGCTCCGTACACCTCGTACACACTCGGCTCAGCTCCGTACACCTCGTACACACTCGGCTCCGCTCCGTACACCTCGTATACACTCGGCTCCGCTCCGTACACCTCGTACACACTCGGCTCCGCTCCGTACACCTCGTACACACTCGGCTCCGCTCCGTACACCTCGTACACACTCGGCTCCGCTCCGTACACCTCGTACACACTCGGCTCCGCTCCGTACACCTCGTATACACTCGGCTCCGCTCCGTATACCTCGTACACACTCGGCTCTGCTCCGTACACCTCGTACACACTCGGCTCCGCTCCGTACACCTCGTACACACTCGGCTCCGCTCCGTACACCTCGTACACACTCGGCTCCGCTCCGTACACCTCGTACACACTCGGCTCCGCTCCGTACACCTCGTACACACTCGGCTCTGCTCCGTACACCTCGTATACACTCGGCTCCGCTCCGTATACCTCGTACACACTCGGCTCTGCTCCGTACACCTCGTACACACTCGGCTCCGCTCCGTACACCTCGTACACACTCGGCTCCGCTCCGTACACCTCGTACACACTCGGCTCCGCTCCGTACACCTCGTACACACTCGGCTCCGCTCCGTACACCTCGTACACACTCGGCTCCGCTCCGTACACCTCGTACACACTCGGCTCCGCTCCGTACACCTCGTACACACAGCTCTGCTCCGTACACCTCGTACACACTCGGCTCTGCTCCGTACACCTCGTACACACACGGCTCCTCTCTGTACACCTCGTACACACACGGCTCCGCTCCATACACCTCGTACACACTCGGCTCTGCTACATCCACACTGTAAATCCCTCCTGAGTCCTGACATCACACATAACCTTCATCTCATCTTCTTCACCTCTTCAGCACCATGACAACCATCACAGAGTGGAGACCTGCATAACGAGGAGCCGATCATGTGATCCCTGACTCCTCCCCTCCATCACATCATCACAGGTCCTGTAAGCACAGGTCCTCCTGTGCCCTGTGCGGCTCTACAGGTGGGCTCACACTGCGGGGGGGGGGGGGGAAGAGTGTAACACAGCGGTGGCGGGGGGGAGGGGGAAGAGTGTAACACAGCGGCAGCGGCGGCCGGGACTGTAGGAGAGAGAGCTTATTATAGTCACTCCTGGCCTCCTCTGCACACACTATGGACACAAGGACAGGAGTCATGTACCTTCTTAGAGTTTAAGGCAACCCATATAGTAGTTCTTTGCACTGGTAATTTCCCCTCTGAAGGAGAATTGACTGAGCGACTATTTGAGTCCTCTATAGCAATCCGTTTTCTTCCTCTGTATACCAGTAATAGAGATTTCACAACTACTAGGGTCATTCTCATCTTTCACGTACTCCATTGACAGAGTTATAAGCTCAATCCCTGAGGAAGGCTCATGCTTGAGCCGAAACGTGGGAAGATTTATTTGTTAATAAAATCAACAACACTAAGAAATATTTTCCTTCTCATTTTTTCTATATGAGTGTGCCGAGGCTATTCTGAGATTATCTGTAGGAGAGAGAGCGGCATCAGCAGGGGGCCGCTCCACTATCAGGCCCCCTGCGGTTGCCGCTCCCTGTCAACTAGCGGGGCTCATTACCTCATGGATGCTGTGCCTGCGTGCACAGTGCTGTGTGGTGGCGCCGTGGCGGATTATAATGGGGCAATTTACCCCCTGGACTGCGGGCCCCTAGACACCATTGGGCCCGGGGCAAAAGCCCATATTGACCTCATTATAATCCGCCACTGGGGCTACCTTATGCATACAGGACTATAGGATGCTTTATAATATATGGAGGAATATGGAGGTGCATTATAATAATTGGAGGACTTTGGTCGCAGGAGGAGGAGCACCATATATACCAAGATGGGGAACATAAATATCAAGATAAGGGCCATATTCCAAGAACTTCTCTAAAAAGCAGCATCAGTAAACTTACCATCAGCAGCCAAAAACAAAAAAAAACACTGCACTCAGCAGGACGCAGCCAGACCCCATTATGTAGATGCTGCATTTTTTAAGTAGTTTTTGTATATATTTTGTTAGGACTCATAAGCATGGGGATCCATGACGTGGATTACGAGCTTAAGTGTCTGTGACGTAGATTATGATCTTAAAGGGAACCTGTCACCAGGTTTTTGCAACCTAATCTGAGAATAACATAATATAGGACCCGAGATCCTAATTCCAGCGATGTGTCACTTACTGGGCTGCTCAGTGTAGTCTTGATAAAATCAATGTTTAATCAGCTGGAGATTATCATTAGCAGTCTAGTTGGCCTGCTGTCATGTAGTCTGGCATATTCACAGACTGCTAAATCTGCAACAGATTAAACACTAGTTTTATCAAAATGACAGCAAGCAGCTCAGTAAGTGACACATTGCTGGAATCATTGTCTCTATTTCTACATTATGCTCTTAGATGGGATGGCAAAAACCTGGTGACAGGTTCCCTTTAAGTGTCTTGGCCAATACATGAACCAATACCCCACATAAAAAGTTTTTTGTTTATCATAAAACATTTTTCACTTTTTTTTATCGTTCGCGGGGTGCGGTTGGGCCCCATGGGGCGCCATTCATCCAGTGGTGCGGAAACATCGTACTGGGCGGCCCGTTTGGTCAGGTGGCAGGACCGGTGGGGAGCTATAAGACACCACACATCATTTGTATCAGTGTGAATGGCGTCCTATGAAAACCCAATATGTGCATAGCAAGTCACCTCCCACATGTCTTTGTAGGTAGACGTGATTTTTATCTGCTTACAACTGGGTTTGCTCTACATAATGGGGTCTGGCTGTGTCCTGCTAAGTGCAGTGTTGGTTTTTTGTTTTTGGCTGCTTATGGTAACCATATTCCAAGAAAAGGAACATATATACCAGCAGGAGGACCATATATAGCAGGATGGAGAGCATATATAAAAGGATGAAGGACATTTATACAAAAGGGGTCAATTCAGGAGTCTTTAAAGGAGTTAGAATGTTACATAGGGTCCATACATCTGTCCAATGTGTGCACGGGGGATGGGGCGGTCCCAGTCCAAATTTTGCACCGGGGCCCATCGGACTCTAATTACATCACTGTATTACACATATTATTACATGGCAGATTTGTTATGTAATGCCGCAACATCCTGTCCTCAGTGTAACGCCTCCTTCACATGTCAGTGTCTCCGGCACATGCGCTGTCCGTGCAGCCATATGCCAGAGGCACGGACATGCTTTCACAAATCACACGTCCGTGTTTCTGCACAGACCGTTTCTCCCTATGGAGCAGACACGTGTCCGCGTGGAGCAGACGCATGTCTGCGTGAAGCAGATGCGTGTCCAGTGATGTACCATCAATTATGGCAGGCCAACGCAGGCATCAGGGCCCCCAGCTCCGCCGCGGCCTCCCCTACCTTGCATCCCCCACTTAGTGACATGACATCACATGTCAGCCACTTAAACAAATTCACCTGGAAAAAAGGGAGTAAGTGGCTGACATGTGATGTCATGTCTCTATATTCCTGCATACCCCATACTAAAGCTCTGGAAGTTTTGTCTTGTACTCTAAGAGAAAGTGATATCTATGAAGGAGATGTTCAGCGATTTATACTAATGGCAACTATCTGCTTAAGAGGAATTTCTTCTGTTTTGACAGTCTGTTCTTCATACAGCGATGCGGTTATCCAATGGGGGCAAAATTCTCGCCTCATTGGCAAACCTATATGTGGAAAGGTGGGAAAAAAACTATTTATACCATACATAATCCTTTCCTGGATGCAATTGGCTGGTACGGTAGATACATCGACGATCTGGTCTTCATTTGGACTGGATCACCAGATGGGTCTCCCGGATGAGAAATCAGTCGGTTTTTAGACTATCTGAATAGAAACAACTATCATTTAAAATTCACCATGAACATTCAGGGGATTCCACACCTTAATTGGATGTGATCCTCATGGGAAATGAAATTGAAGGAAAGGTAACATCTAAATTATACAGGAAACCTACATCGGGTAATACCCTATTATGAGCTGATAGCTGCCATCCCCCACATGTGATTAAAAACCTACCGGTAGGGGAACTTACCAGAGGAAACCGAAATTGCACTAGTGTGAGGGATTTTCAACAGGAGGCAAATGTAATAAAGAGCAGACTTAAATATAGAGGGGCTTTAAACCGTAGGGCGATAACAAGAGCCAAGCAGATAGTAGATGAAAGACCAGGACGGAACTCGAAAGGAGAAAAGAAATGAAAAAAACTCAGAGATCAGTAAAGAATGGGGGAAAATCTACGCCTCCAACCTTCTCAACACCCTTCAGCACAGATTGTAGACATCGTTAAATACTACACAAAAATCTTCTGATATTATATCAGGACAATATAGTGAGAAAAATATTGTTGGGGGGGGGGGTCACAACTCATACAGCCCCACTCTTGCTATCGGTACTCTCGGTGGCCCCACACACACTCCACTCTCACTCCCCACTCCTCCACACACACCTCCCCGCCCAGGGCCGGCGTCAGCACCCGCCGTGCCGGGGCCCACGCGTGACAAGGGGACCCACCGCCGCCCGCCCGCATCGCATCGCACCACTGGTATTATGTTTCTTACCGGCGCTACTGCCGCTGCGGACTTTGAATCAAAAGCCGGCCGGCGCCAGTCCCCGCATCCGGCCCGTCATATCCGGTGGCGCCCGTCATATCCGGCCGGGTCGTCACTTCCACTACCCGGTGGAACGCATAGAAGAGGCGTCTCTTCACTTCCTCTTCCTCACTTAGCGTTCCACAGTGTGGAGCAAATTGAAGAGGCGCCTCCCCCACCACTTAGCCTCCAACCCAACCCCTTCCTGTGCTTTGCGGTCCATCATCCACGTAGACAGTAGTAGCCTCCATAATGGTCGCCTCCCACTGCCCAGCCCCACATTACAGGCTGCAGCCAGGCAGAGTGAGCTGGACGGAACACAGCTCGCTGTGTGAATACACAGACAGCACACACGGATGGGATGGGTGCTGTCCGTCCGACCGTCCCGGTGGGTAGTAATGTATAGAATAATTAAAGATATCCTCTTCCACCCTGCCCTAGACATATGTACCATGGTGGCTGTGCTGACTGTATATAGAGGCTGTGCAGACTGTATGTAGAGGCTGTGCAGACTGTATATAGAGGCTGTGCAGACTGTATATAGAGGCTGTGCAGACTGTATATAGAGGCTGTGCAGACTGTATATAGAGGCTGTGCAGACTGTATATAGAGGCTGTGCAGACTGTATATAGAGGCTGTGCAGACTGTATATAGAGGCTGTGCAGACTGTATATAGAGGCTGTGCAGACTATATAGAGGCTGGCTGGCTGTATATAGAGGCGGTGCTGACTGTATATAGAGGCTGTGCAGACTGTATATAGAGGCTGTGCAGACTGTATATAGAGGCTGTGCAGACTGTATATAGAGGCTGTGCAGACTGTATATAGAGGCTGTGCAGACTATATAGAGGCTGGCTGGCTGTATATAGAGGCTGTGCTGACTGTATATAGAGGCTGTGCTGACTGTATATAGAGGCTGTGCTGACTGTATATAGAGGCTGTGCAGACTATATAGAGGCTGGCTGGCTGTATATAGAGGCTGTGCTGACTGTATATAGAGGCTGTGCTGGGGTATGCAGAGGCTGTGATGGCTGTATACAGAGGCTGCTGCTGAGGTATATGGAGACTGCTGTTGTGCTGTATATATAATATGGAAGCTGTGCTGGACTATATATACTGTTTGGCAGCTGTGCTGATCTGGATATATTATTTGGAGGCTGCTGCTGGGCCGCCACAGCTTCCATATTATATATACAGCCCAGCACCGCTTCTAAATAGTATATATAGCCCAGGACAGCCTCCAAATAATATATACAGTCTGCAGCCTCTATATTATATATACAGCCTAGCAGTCTCCATATTATATATACAACCCTGAACAGCCTCTATATTTTATATACAGCCCACCCAGGAGCCGCTATATAACATATACACAGCCTGCACCTTCTTTATTATATTCATGAATCATAGTATATGTTAAAGGGGCCCACTGAGACTGTTTTGCCCGGGGCCCACAAAAACCTGGAGCCGGCCCTGCCCCAGCCATCACACTCCTCATCACACACACCGTCCTCAGTCGCCACGTCCGCACACACGCCCCCCCCTGCCATTTTTCAATTGCTCCCCCCCCTCGCTCGCCACGCCACACTCATACCCCCAGGACACCTATACATACCACTGGCCCCGATGCTCCGCCGGATGCTGCCGCTCACCCACTCTTCGCCTCCCGGCTGGCTCTGGTCGTCTCGAGCGTCTCCGCCGCTGCTCCGCCCACCTCGCCACGTCACCTCGTGCGTCTCCGCAGTTGCTCCTCCCGCCTCGCGCCGCTGCACCCGCTGTCTCCGCCCACCTCGCACCGCTAACCCGGCAGCCGCACCTTGCCGCAGGTGTCCTATACATTGCATTGGGACTTGCCGCAATTGCGCTGCAAGTGTGTCGCAAGTCTTCCGTTCTGTGTAAAGGTTAAAGTGTACAGTGACACGCGTATAAGCCGAGGGGGGGGACTTTTCAGCCCAATTTTTGGGCTGTAAAACTCGGCTTATACACGAGTATATACGGTAGTTCACGACTAGTTCATGTCAGGAAGATAATATTCCCAGATTACTAAAAAACTAAAGCTATGTAATATCCTTAACTAGATGTTACCTTTCATTAAAGGGTTAATGGATAAGTTCCAGGCCGGGTGAGATGTGCTCGCCGTGTGGTGCCTTGTGCGAGTTTCACCTGCAAAATAAATACAGTTACTGCGCCACCGGAGCCGTGATTAAAGCAATGGCACGAAGCCGTTCTTAAGGAATTAATATTCATGACAAATCTATGGGTCTATATAAATAATGTATACCAATATTTTCCCTCAAAGTTAAACCAGTGCCAAGTCGCACAATAATACGTTCAGAAAATATTTTAAAAAATAAAGTTGTATAACACAGTTTACAACAAAGAACAAGGACAGATGATCACATTCCAAGGGGAAAGGCGGGGGTTAATGGTAGGTGGATGCGGGTGAGAAATCACTGACAGCCGCATTCAAGTTCTTAATTTGCCGATGTGCAAACATTTGATCCCAGCAACCCGTTCCTGTTGCCTTCTCAGTTCTCATATAAAGCCTGGCCTAAAGCTGAGCTTGTGGGGGTGGGCACATGATCCGGAGGCACTCCATGTTGGACGCAGCGCCTCCAGACCTGCGGGAACCTGCGGGTGCACCCGGGGAGACCACAGCCGCCCTGTACTCACCATGTGTGGCTTCTCCCTGCGTGCAGCCGATGGGGACCGCTTCTGGAAACCTGCACTGCCGCTGCAGAAGGGAGAAACATAGCGGGCATGGGATTACTAGAAATCCCATCCACTATGCCGCTACTGTACAATGCAGGGTTCTGGATGCAGCAGCAATACGCTACAATTCCTGATGGTGAGCACACACCCTTACAGGAGAATGTCAGATACAATGGATACAGGAACACCATCGTATTACAGCTATGGAACAAGCAATCAAACAATGGTAGGGTCAATACTCCCAAAAGGAATAGAAAAATAAGATACAAAGTAAAAGAACAATTTGGAAAAATATTGGATTAAATCCCCCGCTTTTCCCTTTTCAAAAAAATAAGAAATTAAAAGTAAACGTATCTGGCTTTATTGTGTCCATAAAAATCTGAACTATCCAAATATAAAGTTATTGAAATAATCTGAAAAAAAAAGAAACTTGATGGCCCCTCCCTAACATGGAGTGTGAACAGGGGCATAATTAAACATGACATTATAACAGAGACAAGTGAACTCCGGAATACTCTGAAATACTAAAGCATGCAAACTATGAAGGTGAAAATATAGACATATACTGCTAAGGAAATACATGAAAAATTGAGACCCTTAGCATACAAAAATAGTCATTTCTATAGTCGCCCAGTAGCCATGCCACGACGTATCTCATTACAGGGCTCCTACACTAAGATAGTCTTTCTTTGGGTTTAAAAAGACACTGCATGTTAAGGAGTGTTCAAGTCTCTTTTCTTATTTAGATTATGGGGTCACGCCTTCTTACTGTGCACCCCTTCCCATTATCCTTAGGTGATTATATTCTCTATCAGCAGGTTCCTATCCGCCTATATAAGTGGAGGTTTTGTTAATCCCAGAGAGAGGCATAGGAACCCAGTAAGGAGGTACGCCATGACATGGCTACTGGGCTAATATAAAAATGGCCATTTTTGTAAGGGAAATATCAAATGTTTTCATAATTGTTTTTAGCAGTAATGCATGTCTATATTCTTACATTCATAGTTTGCATACTTCAGCATTTCAGGGTGCAACTGTCTTTTTGTTATGAGAAGTTTGAAATATTCACTAGTTTCCTGCTCCTGACCTAATACAGTAGATATGGGCCGAGTGCAAGTGTAGAAACAAATACACCGAACACAGAGTCAGATATAGACTCTCCTTGATCCATAATAGCACAGCTCCAAGTGAGTTTATTTGAACATGTATGTGTCGCACCCCCAAGGACCGGGGTCCTCGAGACCGGGCTATGCTGCTGTCTCTGGGGTGTCAGGGTGCTTGGAGAAGACCCTGGTAGACTTATCTAGGCTTGGGGAAGACCCTAGTGGAGCCATCTAAGCTTAAAGAAGACCCTGGTGGACCTATCTAAGCTTAAAGAAGACCCTGGTGGACTTATCTAGGCTTGGAGAAGACCCTGTTGGACCTATCCAGGCTTGGAGAAGACCCTAGTGGACTTATCTAGGCTTGGAGAAGACCCTGGTGGACTTATCTAGGCTTGGAGAAGACCCTGGTGGACTTATCTAGGCTTGGAGAAGACCCTGGTGGACTTATCTAGGCTTGGAGAAGACACCGGTGGACCTATCTAAACATGCAGAAAATGTATCTTACTACAGAGCATTATTCCATTAAATTGCCATAGCTCAAGATCAATATGAAGGCCAGTAACTAAATAATAGTATGCTGGTCTTTAGTTGGACAACTTGATCTAACACAAGCACCATCTACGGATAGTAGAAAAAAGAGGAGGAAAACGATTGTGCTGGATTTTCACCCCTCCACCGTCTACAGAGAACTGGAGACCAACTTGAACTCTTTTACATGAAGCCCAAATGGTTTATTTTCTATGACTATGATTTTTTTATGTCCACCAAATGTAACTAGGACAATCTAGTCACCATGTGAACTCATGAGATCTGGAGAACACCGGTCAGTATCAAGTGCAACCCCATCATCACCTCACTACACCAACCAACAACTATTACCCCGGCCCAGGGACTAAAGCAGCCCTACCTGTGCAGGCTCATCACCCTGCTGCATCCCATCCTCATCCCCTGGAGCTGTGACAAGCTTCGGCTGTCATCACTGGCCACAAACCACAGCTGGCGTCACTGACAAACTCTTATTTTTATTTTATTTTTCCCTTTTACATTTCCCCTTTTATTTGTGGTCCCTCCAAAACCACGGAACAGATCCACGGCCATCACCGTGACACCCCTGTAAACAGGAAATAAGAACCAGTCCCAAGAATTCCATAGCCCTGAGGGCGATGCATACAGTATATAAGACCTCAGGCCCAGATTATAGAGCTAAGTGATCTGTGCAGTGTGTGGGGTCTCCTGTATATAACAACTCAGGCACAGACTATAGAGCTGAGTGATCTGTGCAGTGTGTGGGGTCTCCTGTATATAACAACTCAGGCACAGACTATAGAGCTGAGTAATCTGTGCAGTGTGTGGAGATTACTGTATATAACAACTCAGGCTCAGACTATAGAGCTGAGTGATCTGTGCAGTGT
The DNA here is from genome assembly GCA_033576535.1 of Allobates femoralis. Taxonomy (NCBI): domain Eukaryota; kingdom Metazoa; phylum Chordata; class Amphibia; order Anura; family Aromobatidae; genus Allobates; species Allobates femoralis. The sequence continues at coordinate 22,587,285 of JARQOC010000003.1, forward strand.
GTGGGGTCTCCTGTATATAACAACTCAGGCACAGACTATAGAGCTGAGTGATCTGTGCAGTGTGTGGGGTCTCCTGTATATAACAACTCAGGCACAGACTATAGAGCTGAATGATCTGTGCAGTGAGTGGGGTCCCCTGTATATAACAACTCAGGCACAGACTATAGAGCTGAGTAATCTGTGCAGTGTGTGGAGATTACTGTATATAACAACTCAGGCACAGACTATAGAGCTGAGTGATCTGTGCAGTGTGTGGGGTCTCCTGTATATAGCAACTCAGGCACAGACTATAGAGCTGAGTGATCTGTGCAGTGTGTGGGGTCCCCTGTATATAACAACTCAGGCACAGACTATAGAGCTGAGTAATCTGTGCAGTGTGTGGAGATTACTGTATATAACAACTCAGGCACAGACTATAGAGCAGAGTGATCTGTGCAGTGTGTGGGTTCCCCTGTGTATAACAACTCAGGCACAGACTACAGAGCTGAGTGACCTGTGCAGTGTGTGTGGGGATTACTGTATATAACACCTCAGGCACAGACTATAGAACTGAGTGATCTGTTATGTGTGTGGGGTACCCTGTATGTAACAACTCAGGCACAGACTATAGAGCTGAGTAATCTGTGCAGTGTGTGGGGTCTCCTGTATATAACAACTCAGGCACAGACTATAGAGCTGAGTAATCTGTGCAGTGTGTGGGGTATCCTGTATGTAACAACCCAGGCACAGACTATAGAGCTGAGTGATCTGTGCAGTGTGTGGGGTCTCCTGTATATAACAACTCAGGCACAGACTATAGAGCTGAGTGACCTGTGCAGTGAGTGGGGATTACTGTATATAACACCTCAGGCACAGACTATAGAGCTGAGTGATCTGTGCAGTGAGTGTGGATTACTGTATATAACACCTCAGGCACATACTATAGAGCTGAGTGACCTGTGCAGTTTCTTGGGTCTCCTGTATATAACACCTCAGGCACAGACTATGGAGCTGAGAGACCTGTGCAGTGTGTGGGGTCTCCTGTATATAACACCTCAGGCACAGACTATAGAGCTGAGTGACCTGTGCAGTGTGTGGGGTCTCCTGTATGTAACACCTCAGGCACAGATTATAGAGCTGAGTGATCTGTGCAGTGTGTGGGGTCTCCTGTATATAACAACTCAGGCACAGACTATAGAGCTGAATGACCTGTGCAGTGTGTGGGGTATACTGTATTTAACAACTCAGGCACAGACTATAGAGCTGAGGGATCTGTGCAGTGTGTGGGGTCCCCTGTATATAACAACTCAAGCACAGACTATAGAACTTAGTGACCTGTGTAGTGTGTGCGGTGTCCTATATATAACAACCCAGGCATAGACTATAGAGCTGAGTGATCTGTGCAGTGTGTGGGGTCTCCTGTATATAACAACTCAGGCACAGACTATAGAGCTGAGTGACCTGTGCAGTGAGTGGGGATTACTGTATATAACACCTCAGGCACAGACTATAGAGCTGAGTGATCTGTGCAGTGAGTGTGGATTACTGTATATAACACCTCAGGCACATACTATAGAGCTGAGTGACCTGTGCAGTTTCTTGGGTCTCCTGTATATAACACCTCAGGCACAGACTATGGAGCTGAGAGACCTGTGCAGTGTGTGGGGTCTCCTGTATATAACACCTCAGGCACAGACTATAGAGCTGAGTGACCTGTGCAGTGTGTGGGGTCTCCTGTATGTAACACCTCAGGCACAGATTATAGAGCTGAGTGATCTGTGCAGTGTGTGGGGTCTCCTGTATATAACAACTCAGGCACAGACTATAGAGCTGAATGACCTGTGCAGTGTGTGGGGTATCCTGTATTTAACAACTCAGGCACAGACTATAGAGCTGAGTGATCTGTGCAGTGTGTGGGGTCCCCTGTATATAACAACTCAAGCACAGACTATAGAACTTAGTGACCTGTGTAGTGTGTGCGGTGTCCTATATATAACAACCCAGGCATAGACTATAGAGCTGAGTGAACTGTGCAGTGTGGGGTTACTTTATATAACAACTCAGGCATAGACTATTGAGCTGAGTGACCTGTGCAGTGTGTGGGGTTTACTGTATATAAACAACTCAGGCACAGACTATTGAGCTGAGTGACCTGTGCAGTGTGTGGGGTTTACTGTATATAACACCTCAGGCACAGACTATAGAGCTGAGTGATCTGTGCAGTGTGTGGGGTCTCCTGTATATAACAACTCAGGCACAGACTATACAGCTGAGAGACCTGTGCAGTGTGTGGGTTACCTTGTATATAACAACTCAGGTACAGATTATACAGCTGAGTGACCTGTGCAGTGTGTGAGGTCTCCTGTATATAACAACTCAGGCACAGACTATAGAGCTGAGTGATCTGTGCAGTGTGGGGTGTCCTGTATATTACAACCCAGGCACAGACTATTGTCCAAGGAATGTCAGGAGTCACGGATGAGACTGTAGAGGTCGCTTGCAGAAGGTCCTAGCTTTTGGCGAAACAGTCCACATCCTAAAGAAAAAATGTCTCTGTTGCGTTAAGAGGCATTTCCCTTTTAGTTAAAGCTGGAGGTCACTAGGACCCAGCTGATTCCTTACCTTGGAGCTGCCTATATTTTTCCCTTGATTCCCAGGATGCACTGCTGGTGATAGCCTCAGGTGTTTCTATTCAATTCTTGGATCAAAGCAGTGTTTCTTGGAGCCTGCTGGTTTGCTGCTTGGATCTGCTAAAGCTAAGTGTATCTCTTTCCTACTTTGTATGTTTCCCTTGTGTGTTTTCTAGTTGCTAGCCGGGTTGACTAGTGTTCACCCGCTCTGAACCCTGTATAGTGGTAGTCCAGGGACAGTCAGGGAATAGGTATCCTGGCGGCGACAGTTACAGAAACTGTATAGGGACGTTAGGGGAGCCAGGTGCCAGTGCTAGTTGTTCTAGGGGTCACCATCCCCCTTTTTGCCCTTAGCATCAGGGACTCCTTTCCCCTCCGTTGTCTTCGTCCAGCGCTGGGTGTCTCCCTACACCCAGCCTGACAACTATAGAGCTGAGTGATCTGTGCAGTGTGTGGGGTCGCCTGTATATAACAACTCAGGTACAGACTATAGAGCTGAGTGACCTGTGCAGTGTGTGGGGTCTCCTATATGTAACAACTCAGGTACCAATTTTAGAGCTGAGTTACTTGTGCAGTGTGTGGAGTCTCCTGTATATACTAACTCAGGCACAGACTATAGAACTGAGTGACCCGTGCACTGTGTGGAGTCTCCTGTATATAACAATTCAGGCACAGACTATAGAGGTGAGTGATCTGTACAGTGTGTGGGGTCTCCTGTATATAACAACTCAGGCACAGACTATAGAGCTGAGTGATCTGTGCAGTGTGTGGGGTCTCCTGTGTATAACAACTCAGGTACAGACTATAGAGCTGAGTGACCTATGCAGTGAGTTGGGTCTCCTATATATAACAACTCGGGCACAGACTATAGAACTGAGTGATCTGTTCTGTGTGTGGAGTCTCCTGTATGTAACTCAGGCACAGACTATAGAGCTAAGTGACCTGTGCAGTGTGTCGGGTCTACTGTATATAACAACTCAGGCACAGACTACAGAGCTGAGTGATCTGTGCAGTGTGTGGGGTCTCCTGTATGTAACTCAGGCACAGACTATAGAGCTGAGTGATCTGTGCAGTGTGTGGGGTCTCCTGTATTTAACAACTCAGGCACAGACTATAGACCTGAGTGACCTATGCAGTGAGTTGGGTCTCCTGTATATAACAACTCATGCACAGACTATAGAGCTGAGTGATCTGTGCAGTGTGTGGGGTCTCCTGTATTTAACAACTCAGGCACAGACTATAGAGCTGAGTGATCTGTGTATTGTGCGGGGTCTCCTGTATATAACAACTCAGGCACAGACTATAGACCTGAGTGACCTGTGCAGTGTGTGGGGTCCACTGTATATAACAACTCAGGCACAGACTATACAGCTGAGTGACCTGTGCAGTGTGTGGGGTCCCTTGTATAGAACAACTCAGGCACAGACTATACAGCTGAGTGACCTGTGCAGTGTGTGGGGTCCCTTGTATAGAACAACTCAGGTACAGACTATAGAGCTGAGTGACCTATGCAGTGAGTTGGATCTCCTGTATATCACAACTCAGGAACAGACTATAGAGCTGAGTGACCTTTGCAGTGTGTGTGCCTGAGATGTTATATACAGTTAAGCCCAGACTATAGAACTGAATGACCTGTGCAGTGTGTGGGGATTACTGTATATAACAACTCAGGTACAGATTATAGAGCTGAGTGATCTGTGCTGTGTGGGGATTACTGTATATAACAACTTAGGCACCGACTATAGAGCTGAGTGAACTGTGCAGTGTGTGGGGTCTCCTGTATAAAACAACTCAGGCACATACTAAAGAGCTGAGTGATCTGTGCAGTGTGTGGGGTCTCCTGTATATAACAACTCAGGCACAGACTAAAGAACTGAGTGACCTGTGCAGTGTCGTAGGGTCTCCTGTATATAACAACACAGGGACAGACGATAGTGCTGAGTGATCTGTGCAGTGTGTGGGGTCTCCTGTATATAACAACTCAGGTACAGACTATAGAGCTGAGTGACCTATGCAGTGAGTTAGGTCTCCTGTATATCACAACTCAGGCACAGACTATAGAGCTGAGTGACCTGTGCAGTGTGTGGGGTCTACTGTATATAACACCTCAGGTACAGATTATAAAGCTGAGTGACCTGTGCAGTGTGTGGGGTCTCTTGTATATAACAACTCAGGCACAGACTATAGAGCTGAGTGACCTGTGCAGTGTGGGGATTACTGTATATAACACCTCAGGCACAGACTATAGAGCTGAGTGACCTGTGCAGTGTGTGGGGATTACTGTATATAACAACTCAGGTACAGATTATAAAGCTGAGTGACCTGTGCAGTGTGTGGGGTCTCCTGTGTATAACAACTCAGGTACAGATTTTAGAGCTGAGTGATCTGTGCAGTGTGGGGTCTCCTGTATATAACAACCCAGGCACATACTATAGAGCTGAGTGATCTGTGCATTGTGTGGGGTCTCCTGTATATAACATCTCAGGTACAGACTATAGAGCTGAGTGACCTGTGCAGTGTGTGGGGTCTCCTGTATATAACAACACAGGCTCAGACTATAAAGCTGAGTGATCTGTGCATTGTGTGGGGTCTCCTGTATATAACATCTCAGGTACAGACTATAGAGCTGAGTGACCTGTGCAGTGTGTGAGGTCTGCTGTATATAACAACTCAGTCACAGACTGTAGAGCTGAGTGACCTGTGCAGTGTGTGGGGTCTCCTGTATATAACAAAACAGGCTCAGACTATAAAGCTGAGTGATCTGTGCATTGTGTGGGGTCTCCTGTATATAACATCTCAGGTACAGACTATAGAGCTGAGTGATCTCTGCAGTGTGTGGGGTCCCTTGTATGTAACAACTCAGGCACAGACTATAGAGCTGAGTGACCTGTGCAGTGTGTGGGAATTACTGTATATGACAACTCAGACACAGACTATAGAGCTGAGTGATCTGTGCAGTGTGGGGTGTCCTGTATATTACAACCCAGGCACAGACTATTGTCCAAGGAATGTCAGGAGTCACGGATGAGACTGTAGAGGTCGCTTGCAGAAGGCCCTAGCTTTTGGCGAAACAGTCCACATCCTAAAGAATAAATGTCTCTGTTGCGTTAAGAGGCATTTCCCTTTTAGTTAAAGCTGGAGGTCACTAGGACCCAGCTGATTCCTTACCTTGGAGCTGCCTATATATTTCCCTTGATTCCCAGGATGCTGGTGATTGCCTCAGGTGTTCCTATTCAATTCTTGGATCAAAGCAGTGTTTCTTGGAACCTGCTGGTTTCCTACTTGGATCTGCTAAAGCTAAGTGTATCTCTTTCCTACTTTGTATGTTTCCCTTGTGTGTTTTCTAGTTGCTAGCCGGGTTGACTAGTGTTCACCCGCTCTGAGCCCTGTATAGTGGTAGTCCAGGGACAGAAAGGGAATAGGTATCCTGGCGGAAACTGTATAGGGACGTTAGGGGAGCCAGGTGTCAGTGCTAGTTGTTCTAGGGGTCACAATCCCCCCTTTTTGCCCTTAGCATCAGGGACTCCTTTCCCCTTCCCTGTCGTCGTCCAGCGCTGGGCGTCTCCCTACACCCAGCCTGACAACTATAGAGCTGAGTGATCTGTTCAGTGTGTGGGGTCTCCTGTATATAACAACTCAGGTACAGACTATAGAGCTGAGTGACCTGTGCAGTGAGTTGGGTCTCCTGAATATAACAATTCAGGCACAGACTATAGAACTAAGTGATCTGTTCTGTGTGTGGGGTACCCTATATAACAACTCAGGCACAGACTATAGAGCTGTGATCTGTGCAGTGTGTGAGGTTTCCTGTATATAACAACTCAGGTACAGACTATAGAACTGAGTGACCTGTGCAGTATGTGGGGTTTACTGTATGTAACAACTCAAGCACAGACTATAGAGCTGTGATCTGTGCAGTGTGTGGGGTCTCCTGTATATAACAACTCAAGCACAGACTATAGAGCTGAGAAGTCTGTGCAGTGTGTGGGGTTTACTGTATATAACATCTCAGGCACAGACTATAGAGCTGAGTGACCTGTGCAGTGTGTGGGGTTTACTGTATATAGCAACTCAGGCACAGACTATAGAGCTAAGTGACCTTTGCAGTGTGTGGGGTCTACTGTATGTAACAACCCAGGCACAGACTATAGAGCTGAGAAATCTGTGCAGTGTGTGGGGTCTCCTGTATATAACAACTCAGGCACAGACTATAGAGCTGAGTGACCTGTGCAGTGTGTGGGGTCTCCTGTATATAACAACTCAGGCATAGACTATAGAGCTGAGTGATCTTTGCAGTGTGGGGTCTCCTGTATATAACAACTCAGGCACAGACTATAGAGCTGTGATCTGTGCAGTGTGTTGGGTCTCCTGTATATAACAACTCAGGCACAGACTATAGAGCTGTGTGATCTTTGCAGTGTGTGGGGTCTCCTGTATATAACAACTCAGGCACAGACTATAGAGCTGTGATCTTTGCAGTGTGTGGGGTCTCCTGTATATAACAACTCAGGCACAGACTATAGAGCTGAGTGACCTTTGCACGGTGTGGGGTCTCCTGTATATAACATCTCAGTCACAGACTATAGAGCTGAGTGACCTTTGCACGGTGTGGGGTCTCCTGTATATAACATCTCAGTCACAGACTATAGAGCTGAGTGACTTGTGCAGTGTGTGGGGTCTACTGTATATAACAACTCAGGTACAGATTATAGAGCTGCGTGATCTGTGCAGTGTGTGAGTAGTGATGAGCGAGTACTAAAATGCTTGGGTGCTCGAAGCTCGGGCCGAGCATCCCAAGATACTCGTGTACTCGGCCCGAGTACTGAGCCCAATGTTATCCTATGGGAGACATGAGTATTTTTATGAAATGACTGCCGGCAGCATGGAAAAACCCTAAAAATGTCACAAAAGTCTCAGAAGAGTGCTGAAATGACATGGCAACACCATGGGGAAGACCCCTGGAAGCATTTCTCACTCAAAAGTCACAGCTGTGGAGAATCTTGTCCGAGTTTCACACCAATTTTATGGAGTCTCCAGAAAACCTTCCAAAATGACACCAAAATGAATATTTAGGGTGGAAATGTTAAGGGCACATACCCAATAGTGAGATACAGCTGGTGTATGTTATTTTTTGTGATTACATGAAAGATTTTACGTGAAAACATTGTGCGACACTCCGATGACCCTGACAAGAGACGTACATGAAGCCCTGTCTAGAAATAATGTGCCCATTTTGAGGAACTGGGTCTATTGTAGTATCTTCCTTTGCAAGGGCAGTCCAAAATTGGGAGGTTCACCAATGCCCCTGGATACAGACATGCAGGATGGCCTGTAAACAAGAACTGGGTGTATTGTAGTATAGCCCTTTGGCCAGGGCAGCCAAAAATTGGGAGGCTCCACATTGTCCCTGGATAGACGTGCAGGAGGGCCTGTAAAGAAGAACTGGGTGTATTGTAGTATAGGCCTTTGGCCAGGGCAGGCAAAAATTGGGAGGTTCAACAATGACCCATGCATACAGACATGTAGTAGGGCCTGTAACCCTCAAGTGGGTGTATTTTAGCCTAGGCCTTTGGCCAGGGCAGCCAAAAATTGGAAGGGTTAACAATGAGCCATGCATACAGACATGTAGTAGGGCCTGTAACCTTCAAGTGGGTGTATTGTAGTATAGCCCTTTGGTCAGGGCAGCCAAAAATTGGGAGGCTCCTCTTTGTCCCTGGATAGAGATGTGCAGGAGGTCCTGTAACCCTCAAGTGGGTGTATTGTGTATATAGCCCTTTGGCCAGGGCAGCCCAAAATTGGAAGGTTCAACAATGAGCCATGCATACAGACATGTAGTAGGGCCTGTAACCCTCAAGTGGGTGTATTGTAGTATAGCCCTTTGGTCAGGGCAGCCAAAAATTGGAAGGTTCAACAATGACCCATGCATACAGACATGTAGTAAGGCCTGTAACCCTCAGGTGGGTGTATTTTAGCCTAGGCCTTTGGCCAGGGCAGCCAAAAATTGGAAGGTTCAACAATGAGCCATGCATACAGACATGTAGTAGGGCCTGTAACCCTCAAGTGGGTGTATTGTAGTATTGCCCTTTGGCAGGGCAGCCAAAAATTGGGAGGTTCAACAATGACCCATGCATACAGACATGTAGTAGGGCCTGTAACCCTCAAGTGGGTGTATTGTAGTATAGCCCTTTGGTCAGGGCAGCCAAAAATTGGAAGGTTCAACAATGAGCCATGCATACAGACATGTAGTAGGGCCTGTAACCCTCAAGTGGGTGTATTGTAGTATTGCCCTTTGGCAGGGCAGCCAAAAATTGGGAGGTTCAACAATGAGCCATGCATACAGACATGTAGTAGGGCCTGTAACCCTCAACTGGGTGTATTGTAGTATAGCCCTTTGGTCAGGGCAGCCAAAAATTGGGAGGTTCAACAATGACCCATGCATACAGACATGTAGTAGGGCCTGTAACCCTCAAGTGGGTGTATTGTAGTATAGCCCTTTGGTCAGGGCAGCCAAAAATTGGGAGGCTCCTCTTTGTCCCTGGATAGAGACGTGCAGGAGGTCCTGTAACCCTCAAGTGGGTGTATTGTAGTATAGCCCTTTGGCCAGGGCAGCCAAAAATTGGAAGGTTCAACAATGAGCCATGCATACAGACATGTAGTAGGGCCTGTAACCCTCAAGTGGGTGTATTGTAGTATAGCCCTTTGGTGAGGGCAGCCAAAAATTGGAAGGTTCAACAATGACCCATGCATACAGACATGTAGTAAGGCCTGTAACCCTCAAGTGGGTGTATTTTAGCCTAGGCCTTTGGCCAGGGCAGCCAAAAATTGGAAGGTTCAACAATGAGCCATGCATACAGACATGTAGTAGGGCCTGTAACCGTCAAGTGGGTGTATTGTAGTATTGCCCTTTGGTCAGGGCAGCCAAAAATTGGAAGGTTCAACAATGAGCCATGCATACAGACATATAGTAGGGCCTGTAACCCTCAAGTGGGTGTATTGTAGTATTGCCCTTTGGCAGGGCAGCCAAAAATTGGGAGGTTCAACAATGACCCATGCATACAGACATGTAGTAGGGCCTGTAACCCTCAAGTGGGTGTATTGTAGTATAGCCCTTTGGTCAGGGCAGCCAAAAATTGGAAGGTTCAACAATGAGCCATGCATACAGACATGTAGTAGGGCCTGTAACCCTCAAGTGGGTGTATTTTAGCCTAGGCCTTTGGCCAGGGCAGCCAAAAATTGGAAGGTTCAACAATGAGCCATGCATACAGACATGTAGTAGGGCCTGTAACCCTCAAGTGGGTGTATTGTAGTATTGCCCTTTGGCAGAGCAGCCAAAAATTGGGAGGTTCAACAATGAGCCATGCATACAGACATGTAGTAGGGCCTGTAACCCTCAAGTGGGTGTATTGTAGTATTGCCCTTTGGCAGGGCAGCCAAAAATTGGAAGGTTCAACAATGAGCCATGCATACAGACATGTAGTAGGGCCTGTAACCCTCAAGTGGGTGTATTTTAGCCTAGGCCTTTGGCCAGGGCAGCCAAAAATTGGAAGGTTCAACAATGAGCCATGCATACAGACATGTAGTAGGGCCTGTAACCCTCAAGTGGGTGTATTGTAGTATTGTCCTTTGGCAGGGCAGCCAAAAATTGGGAGGTTCAACAATGAGCCATGCATACAGACATGTAGTAGGGCCTGTAACCCTCAAGTGGGTGTATTGTAGTATAGCCCTTTGGTCAGGGCAGCCAAAAATTGGAAGGTTCAACAATGAGCCATGCATACAGACATGTAGTAGGGCCTGTAACCCTCAAGTGGGTGTATTGTAGTATAGCCCTTTGGTCAGGGCAGCCAAAAATTGGGAGGCTCCTCTTTGTCCCTGGATAGAGACGTGCAGGAGGTCCTGTAACCCTCAAGTGGGTGTATTGTAGTATAGCCCTTTGGCCAGGGCAGCCAAAAATTGGAAGGTTCAACAATGAGCCATGCATACAGACATGTAGTAGGGCCTGTAACCCTCAAGTGGGTGTATTGTAGTATAGCCCTTTGGTCGGGGCAGCCAAAAATTGGGAGGCTCCACATTGTCCCTGGATAGAGACGTGCAGGAGTGCCTCAAAACATTTTTCCCATTGAAAAGGAGCGGGTCTCTTGTCGTTGTAATGCCCATTCTAAAAGAATGGGGGAAAAAATTTACCACTGCGGGTATACCTCAAACAACAGCCTAACTATTGTAACGGTCATCATGGTGTCACATGAGGAGAAGGAGGAGCAGTCCAGCGATTAGCCAAAGTCCTGAAGTGTGTACCCATGGGTGAGTGGAGGTACATGGCAAATTCACATAACAAAATTTTAATTCAGTTGTCATTTGCTGGTGGTGTGGTGAAGTCTGGCCCAATCCAACCCTTGTTCATCTTGATCAGAGTCAGCCTGTCAGCATTTTCAGTTGACAGGCGGGTGCGTTTATCAGTGATGATTCCACCTGCAGCACTGAAAACACGCTCTGATAAAACGCTAGCGGCAGGGCAGGCCAGGACTTCCAAGGCGTAGAGAGCCAATTCATGCCACGTGTCCAGCTTGGAGACCCAATAATTGAAAGGCACAGAGGAATCTCGCAGTACAGTTGTTCGATCTGCAAGGTACTCCTTCAGCATCTGCCCAAACTTAGCATTTCTGGTGGCACTACCCCGCACCTCAGGGGCTGTGGTACGTGAGGGGCTGAGAAAACTGTCCCACATCGTAAAGACAGTTCCCCTACCTCTGGCGGATTGGACTTGTGCCCCTCTCGGCCGTACGCCTTGGTTGTCCACCGAATCCTGACCTATACCGCTAGCGTTTTGTGAGGGGAATGATTTGACAACTTCCGTGACTATGGCCCTGTGGAACTGCTGCATTTTGGCTGACCTCTCTGCCTCAGGAATGAGAGACATAAAGTTCTCCTTGTAGCGTGGGTCTAAGAGTGTTGCCAACCAGTACTGATTGTCGGCCAAGATGTTCTGAACGCGAGGGTCACGAGACAGGCAGCTTATCATAAAGTCAGCCATGTGCGCCAGACTCTTAACAGCCATCACTTCAGTATCCAGACCAACACGATGACTCAACATGCTGTCCTCCTCCTCCTCATCTCCCCTGTCCTCTGGCCAGCCACGCTGAATCGAGGGTATGACTGGTGTGCATGTCATATCCTCAATTTGGCCAGAGAGTTGCTCCATGTCTTCATCCTCCTCCTCCTCCTCGTCATAGTCCTCCACTGCACGTTGTGATGAGATGAGGCTGGGCTGTGTGTTTTCACCCACACCCACTACTGTTTCTTGCTCCAAGTCATCGCGCTCGGCCTGCAATGCATCCTCTTTGTTTTTCAGCAGAGACCGTTTTAGAAGGCAGAGTAGTGGTATGGTGACGCTAATAATGGCGTCATCGCCGCTCACCATCTTGGTGGAGTCCTCAAAGTTTTGGAGGACGGTGCATAGGTCCGACATCCATCTCCACTCCTCAGGTGTTATGTGTGGAGTTTGACCCATTTCCCGACGGCTTAGGTGATGCAGGTAGTCCACAACTGCCCTCTTCTGCTCACATATCCTGACCAACATGTGCAGAGTTGAATTCCAACGCGTGGGGACATCACACACCAGTCTGTGGGCCGGAAGACGCAAACGGCGCTGAAAGCCGGCAAAGCCGCCTGAAGCAGCAGGTGACTTGCGAAAATGTGCAGACAGACGGCGAACTTTTACCAGCAGGTCAGACACCTCTGGGTATGACTTCACAAACCTCTGAACCACCAGGTTGAGCACATGGGCCACGCATGGAACATGCGTCAGCTGGCCTCGCCTCAAAGCTGCCACCAGGTTCCGGCCATTGTTACACACGACCTTTCCTGGCTTTAGGTTCAGAGGTGTGAGCCAGTGATCTGCCTGCTGTTTCAGAGCTGTCCACACCTCTTCTGCATTGTGGGGTTTGTCACCTATGCAGACTAGCTTCAGCACAGCCAGGATTTTAGTCCCTAACCTGTATTAAGGTAGTACGTACACCTGTCTGGTGACTGTAATGGTGTCAGGAGAGGATTTTAGTCCTTAACCTGTATTAAGGTAGTAAGTACAAGAGTGTGGTGACTCTAATGGTTACAGAAAAGCTTGGATTCCAATCCGTATCACCCTTCCTATATCCTCCTAGATTAGTCCTGAGAAGGACTGTTCTGGTCACTGGAAATTTTGGACTCCGATCTGGATCACCCTGCCTATATCCTCCTAGATTAGTCCTGAGAAGGACTGTTGTGGTCAGCAGCAGTTTGCAGCCCTGCTCCGGATCTACCTGTAAGGTCCGCAAATCTGTCACTAAGCAGCAGCAGACACTCTCCCTACACTCACTGTCTGGATGGCTGTGTGCCGAGCACAGCGCGCCGGGAGTTATAAAGGCTCGGTCACGCTGTGCAGGGCGGCCAATCACTGCTATGCCACAACTAACAGGGCTGTGGCATTGCAGTGGTCTGCCAGCCAATCCCTGCACGTGGGCTGGCTCTCAAAAGAGCGCCAACATGGAGAGATGACGACCACGAGCACAGCACGAGTATCGCGAGATTACTCGGTGCTCGGCGAGTCGCCCGAGTACAGTGATACTCGGGCGAGTACCGAGTAGTGGCGAGCATGCTCGCTTATCAGTATGTGTGAGGTCTCCTGTATATAACAACACAAGGACAGACTATAGTGCTGAGTGATCTGAACAGTGTGTGGGGTCTACTGTATATAACAACTCAGGCACAGACTATAGAACTGAGTGACCTGTGCAGTGTGTAGGGTCTACTGTATATAACAACTCAGGCACAGACAATAGAGCTGAGTGATCTGTGCACTGTGTGGGGTCTCCTGTATATAACAACTCAGGCACAGACTATAGAGCTGAGTGATCTTTGCAGTGTATGGGGTACCCTGTATATAACAACTCAAGCACAGACTATAGAGCTGAGTGATTTGTGCAGTGTGTGGGGTTTACTGTATATAATAACTCAGGTACAAACTATAGACCTGAGTAACCTGTGCAGTGTGTGGGGTCTCCTGTATATAACAACTCAGGTACAGACTACAGAGCTGAGTGACCTGTGCAGTGTGTAGGGTCTCCTGAATATAACAATTCAGGCACAGACTATAGAACTGAGTGATCTGTTCTGTGTGTGGGGTACCCTGTATATAACAACTCAGGCACAGACTATAGAGCTGAGAAATCTGTGCAGTGTGTGGGGTCTCCTGTATATAACATCTCAGTCACAGACTATAGAGCTGAGTGACCTGTGCAGTGTGTGGAGTCACTTGTATATAACAACTCAGGCACAGACTATAGAGCTGAGTGACCTGTGCAGTGTGTGAGGTCTGCTGTATATAACAACTCAGTCACAGACTATAGAGCTGAGTGATCTGTGCAGTGTGTGGGGTCTCCTCTATATAACAACTCAGGCACAGACTATAAAGCTGAGTGACTTGTGCAGTGTGTGGCGTCTACTGTATATAACAACTCAGGTGCAGATTATAGAGCTGAGTGACTTGTGCAGTGTGTGGGGTCTCCTGTACATAACAACTCAGGTACAGATTATGGAGCTGAGTGATCTGTGCAGTGTGTGGAGTCTCCTCTATATAAAACTCAGGCACAGACTATAGAGCTGAGTGACTTGTGCAGTGTGTGGGGTCTCCTGTATATAACAACTTAGGCACAGACTATAGAGCTGGGTGACCTGTGTAGTGTGTGGGGATTACTGTATATAACAACTTAGGCACAGACTATAGAGCTGAGTGACTTGTGCAGTGTGTGGGGTCTCCTGTATATAACAACTTAGGCACAGACTATAGAGCTGAGTGATCTGTGTAGTGCGTGGAGATTACTGTATATAACAACTTAGGCACAGACTATAGAGCTGAATGACTTGTGCAGTGTGTGGGGTCTCCTGTATATAACAACTCAGGCACAGACTATAGAGCTGAGTGATCTGTGCAGTGTGTGGGGTTCCTGTATATAACAACTCAGGCACAGACTATAGAGCTGAGTGATCTTGTGCAGTGTGTGAGGTCTCCTGTATATAATAACACGGGACAGACTATAGTGCTGAGTGATCTGAACAGTGTGTGGGGTCTCCTGTGTATAACAACTCAGGCAGAACTATAGAACTGAGTGATCTGTGCAGTGTGTGGGGTCACATGTATATAATAACAATCAGGAACAGACATTAGTGCTGAGTGATCTGAAACAGAGTGTGTGGGTCTCTGTATATAAACAATCAGGCACAGACTATAGAGCTGTGTGATCTTTGCAGTGTGTGGGGTCTCCTGTATATAACAACTCAGGCACAGACTATAGAGCTGATGATCCTTTGCACTGTGTGGGGTCTCCTGTATATAACAACTCAGTGCAGACTATAGAGCTGAGTGATTCTGTGCAGTGTGTGGGGTCTCCTCATATAACAACTCAGGTACAGACTATAGAGCTGAGTGATCTGTGCAGTGTGTGGGGTCTCCTCTATATAACAACTCAGGCACAGACTATAGAGCGAGTGACCTGTGCAGCGTGTGGGATCTCCTGTATATAACACCTCAGGCACAGACTATAGAGCCTGAGTGATCTGTGCTGTGTGGGGTACCCTGTATATAACAACTCAGGCACAGACTATAGAACTGAGTGATCTGTGCGTGTGTGGGGTCCCCTGTATATAATAACACGGGGACAGACTATAGAGCTGAGTGATCTTGAACAGAGTGTGGGGTCTCCTGTATATAACAACTCAGGCACAGACTATAGACCTGAGTGATCTTTGCAGTGTGTGGGGTCTCCTGTATATAATAACACGGGACAGACTATAGTGCTGAGTGATCTGACAGTGTGTGGGGTCTCCTGTGTATAAAACACTCAGGACAGACTATAGAGCTGAGTGACTGTGCAGTGTGTGGGGTTTACTGTATATAACAACTCAGGCACAGACAATAGAGCTGAGTTATCTGTGCACTGTGTGGGGTCTCCTGTATATAACAACTCAGGCACAGACTATAGAGCTGAGTGATTGTGCAGTGTGTGGGGTTTACTGTATATAATAACTCAGGTACAAACTATAGACTGAGTGACCTGTGCAGTGTGTGGTTATTTCTACCATGTGTATATAACAACTCAGGTACAGACTATAGAGCGGAGTGACCTGTGCAGTGTGTAGGGTCTCCTGTATATAACCACTCAGGCACAGACTATAGAGCTGTGATCTGTGCAGTGTGTGAGGTCTACTGTATATAGCCTAGATTTAGTGTACTTGTTCTTGTCTCCCTCATCCTCATGTAAAGCGTCATGGAACCTAATGGCGCTATATAAATAAATAATAATAATTAATAATAATAATAATAATAATAGCAACTCAGGCACAGATCATAGAGCTGAGTGATCTGTGCAGTGTGTGGGGTCTACTGTATATAACAACTCGGGCACAGACTATAGAGCTGAGAAATCTGTGCAGTGTGTGGGGTCTCCTGTATATAACAACTCGGGCACAGACTATAGAACTTAGTGACCTGTGTAGTGTGTGGGGTGTCCTGTATATAACAACTCAGGCACAGACTATACAGCTGTGTGTTCTTTGCAGTGTGTGGGGTCTCCTGTATATAACAACTCGGGCACAGACTATAGAACTTAGTGACCTGTGTAGTGTGTGGGGTGTCCTGTATATAACAACTCAGGCACAGACTATAGAGCTGTGATTTGTGCAGTGTGTTGGGTCTCCTGTATATAACAACTCAGTCACAGACTATAGAGCTGAGTGACCTGTTCAGTGTGTGGGGTCTCCTGTATATAACAACTCAGGTACAGACTATAGAGCTGAGTGACCTGTGCAGTGTGTGGGGTTTACTGTATATAATAACTCAGGTACAAACTATAGACCCGAGTAACCTGTGCAGTGTGTGTGGTTTCTCCTGTATATAACAACTCTGGTACAGACTATAGAGCTGAGTGACCTGTGCAGTGTGTGGGGTCTCCTGTATATAACAACTCAGGCACAGACTATAGAGCTGAGTGACCTGTGCAGTGTGTAGGGTCTCCTGTATATAACAACTCAGGCACAACTATAGAGCTGAGTGATTTGTGCAGTGTGTAGGGTCTCCTGTATATAACAACTCAGGCACAGACTATAGAGCTGAGTGATCTGTGCAGTGTGTGGGGTCTCCTGTATATAATAACTCAGGCACAGACTATAGAGCTGAGTGACCTGTGCAGTGTGTGGGGTCTCCTGTATATAACAACTCAGGCACACACTATAGAGCTGAGTGACCTGTGCAGTGTGTGTGGTCTCCTGTATATAACAACTCAGGCACAGACTATAGAGCTGTGATCTGTGCAGTGTGTGAGGTCTCCTGTATATAACAACTCAGGCACAGACTATAGAGCTGTGATCTGTGCAGTGTGTGAGGTCTACTGTATATAGCCTAGATTTAGTGTACTTGTTCTTGTCTCCCTCATCCATATGTAAAGCGCCATGGAACTTAATGGCGCTATATAAATAAATAATAATTATTATAATAATAATAATAATAATAATAGCAACTCAGGCACAGACTATAGAGCTGAGTGACCTGAGCAGTGTGTGGGGTCTACTGTATATAACAACTCGGGCACAGACTATAGAACTTAGTGACCTGTGTAGTGTGTGGGGTGTCCTGTATATAACAACTCAGGCACAGACTATACAGCTGTGTGTTCTTTGCAGTGTGTGGGGTCTCCTGTATATAACAACTCGGGCACAGACTATAGAACTTAGTGACCTGTGTAGTGTGTGGGGTGTCCTGTATATAACAACTCAGGCACAGACTATAGAGCTGTGATCTGTGCCGTGTGTTGGGTCTCCTGTATATAACAACTCAGGCACAGACTATAGAGCTGAGTGACCTGTTCAGTGTGTGGGGTCTCCTGTATATAACAACTCAGGCACAGACTATAGAGCTGACTGACCTGTGCACTGTGTGGGGTCTCCTGTATATAACAACTAAGGTGCAGATTATAGAGCTGAGTGACTTCTGCAGTGTGTGGAGTCTCCTGTATATAACAACTCAGGTACAGACTATAGAGCTGAGTGACCTGTGCAGTGTGTGGGGTCTACTGTATATAACAACTCAGGTACAGACTATAGAGCTGAGTGACCTGTGCACTGTGTGGAGTCTCCTGTATATAACAACTCAGGTACAGACTATAGAGCTGAGTGATCTGTGCAGTGTGTGGGGATTACTGTATATAACAACTCAGGCACAGACTATAGAGCTGAGTGATCTGTGCAGTGTGTGGGGTCTCCTGTATATAACACCTCAGGCACAGACTATAGAGCTGAATGATGTGTGCAGTGTGGGGATTACTGTATATAACAACTCAGGCACAGACTATAGAGCTGAGTGATCTGTGCAGTGTAGGGTTTACTGTATATAACAACTCAGGCACAGACTATAGAGCTGAGTTATCTGTGCAGTGTGTGGGGTCTGCTATATTACAACTCAGGTACAGACTATAGAGCTGAGTTATCTGTGCAGTGTGTGGGGTCTCCTATATTACAACTCAGGCACAGACAATAGAGCTTAGTTATCTGTGCAGTGTGTGGGGTTTACTGTATATAATAACTCAGGTACAAACTATAGACCTGAGTAACCTGTGCAGTGTGTGGTTTCTCCTGTATATAACAACTCAGGCACAGACTATAGAGCTGTGATCTGTGCAGTGTGTAAGGTCTACTGTATATAGCCTAGATTTAGTGTACTTGTTCTTGTCTCCCTCATCCTCATGTAAAGTGCCATGGAACCTAATGGCGCTATATAAATAAATAATAATAATAAATAATAATAATAATAGCATCTCAGGCACATACTATAGAGCTGAGTGACCTGTGCAGTGTGTGGGGTCTACTGTATATAACTTCCCAGGCACAGACTATAGAGCTGAGAAATCTGTGCAGTGTGTGGGGTCTCCTGTATATAACAACTCAGGCACAGACTATACAGCTGTGCGTTCTTTGCAGTGTGTGGGGTCTCCTGTATATAACAACTCGGGCACAGACTATAGAACTTAGTGACCTGTGTAGTGTGTGGGGTCTCCTGTATATAACAACTCAGGCACAGACTATAGAGCTGAGTGACCTGTGCACTGTGTGGGGTCTCCTGTACATAACAACTCACGTACAGATTATAGAGCTGAGTGATCTGTGCAGTGTGTGGAGTCTCCTCGATATAACAACTCAGGCACAGACTATAGAGCTGAGTGACCTGTGCAGTGTGTGGGGATTACTGTATATAACATCTCAGTCACAGACTATAGAGCTGAGTGACCTGTGCAGTGTGTGGAGTCACTTGCATATAACAACTCAGGTACAGATTATAGAGCTGAGTGATCTGTGCAGTGTGTGGGGTCTCCTCTATATAACAACTCAGGCACAGACTATAGAGCTGAGTGACTTGTGCAGTGTGTGGGGTCTCCTCTATATAACAACTCAGGCACAGACTATAGAGCTGAGTGACTTGTGCAGTGTGTGGGGTCTCCTATATATAACAACTCAGGCACAGACTATAGCGCTGAGTGATCTGTGCAGTGTGTGGGGTCTCCTGTATATAAGAACTCAGGCACAGACTATAGAGCTGAGTGATCTGTGCAGTGTGTGGGGTCTCCTGTATATAACAACTCAGGCACAGACTAAAGAGCCGAGTGATCTGTGCAGTGTGTGGGGATTACTGTATATAACAACTCAGGGACAGACTATAGACCTGAGTGATCTGAACAGTGTGTGGGGTCTCCTGTGTATAACAACTCAGGCACAGACTATAGAGCTGTGACATGTGCATTGTGTGGGGTCTCCTGTGTATAACAACTCAGGCACAGACTATAGAGCTGAGTGATCTGTGCACTGTGTGGGGTCTCTTGTATATAACAACTCAGGCACAGACAATAGAGCTGAGTGACCTGTGCAGTGTGTGGGGTCTCCTGTATATAACAACCCAGGCATAGACTATAGAGCTGAGTAACCTGTGTAGTGTGTGGGGTTTCCTGTATATAACAACTCAGGCACAGACTATAGAGCTGTGTAATCTGTGCAGTGTGTGGGGATTACTGTATATAACAACTCAGGCACAGACTATGGAGCGGAGTGACCTATGCAGTGAGTTGGGTCTCCTGTATATAACAACTCAGGCACAGACTATAGAGCTGAGTGATCTGTGCAGTGTGTGGGGTCTCCTGTATGTAACAACTCAGGCACAGACTATAGAGCTGAGTGACCTGTGCAGTGTGTGGGGATTACTGTATATAACAACTCAGGCACAGACTATAGAGCTGAGTGACCTGTGCAGTGTTTGGGGATTACTGTATATGAGAGCCCGTAGAAGCGGAAGTTATCCGCGAAACGGTGACCGTCGCTTCAGCACCTCCCTCCCTGCACCCGTGGATGTAATACACGTGGTCAAATAAAGTCGGTTTGTAACCAGGAGACACGAGTGCCGCCATCTTCTTTTCCTATGGATTACTGTATATAACAACTTAGGCACAGACTATAGAGCTGTGATCTGTGCAGTGTGTGCGGTGTCCTGTATATAACAACTCGGGCACAGACTATAGAGCTGTGATCTGTGCAGTGTGTGGGGTGTCCTGTATATAACAACATAGGGACAGACTATAGAGCTGTGTGATCTGTCCAGTGTGTTGGGTCTACTGTATATAACTACTCAGGCACAGATTATAGAACTGAGTGATCTGTGCAGTGTGTGGGGTCTACTGTATATAACAACTCAGGGACAGACTATAGAGCTGAGTGACCTGTGCAGTGTGTGGGGTCCCCTGTATATAACAACTCAGGCACAGACTATAGAGCTGTGTAACATGTGCAGTTTGTGGGGTCTCCTGTGAATAAGAACTTGGGCACAGACTATAGAGCTAAGTGACCTGTGTAGTGTGTGGGGATTACTGTATATAACAACTCAGGCACAGACTATAGAGCTGTCATCTGTGCAGTGTGTGAGGTAACCTGTATATAACAACTCAGGCACAGACTATAGAGCTGAGTGATCTGTGCAGACGAGGCGGTCTGCCTGCTTCTTCACTTTTAGGGAGGGGAGCCCCAAGACTACCTTCAAAGAATAATTGGGTATAGACTCATCCTAGGTGGGGAAGAAAGGACATGGGTTTGTCACCTAAGGTATACCACGGGTACCACCATACCACCTGGCATCCACTTGCAGCCACCTGTAGAGCTACCTGTTCCTTTAACCAGTTTTGCTGAACTCTGGACTTGTATGCTGATGACTGTTTAAGATAAATTGTAAAACAGAGAAAAAAAAAGAAATCCTAACTGAGCTGTGTGCAGTCAGATGACAGATCACAGAAGCTTGTGCCAAGGAAAGAGGAGTTTGCAGTGATCCTGACATTCTGACATTGCTTAGCAACTGTGCTGTAGATAATCTGATACATTGTTTCCTCAGAAGCTGCAGTCCGCAATGTAGGCCCTGCCCTTTTTCCCTTATATGGTTACATGCCTGTATTCAGTGTGAAGACGGATCTGTTTGAGATTGAACATATGTCTGCTTCACACACAGTCTTGTGGGGACACGTAGAAGGTTTATGAATGGTTTTCAAACAGAATTTTGTAATGAAGTATATTTATTAACCCCTTCATGACCCAGCCTATTTTGACCCTAAAGACCTCGGCATTTTTGTGACCAGTGTCCCTTTATGAGGTAATAACTCTGGAACTCTTCAACAGATCCTAGCGATTCTGAGAATGCTTTTTCGTAACATATTGGGCTTCATGTTAGTATTAAATTCAGGTCAATTTTTGCGTTTATTTGTGAAAAAATCAAAAATTTTGAAAATGTAGCAATTTTCAAATTTTGAATTTTTATTCTGCTAAACCAGACAGTTATGTGACACAAAAGTGTTAATAAATAACATTTCCCACATGTCTACTTTACATTAGCACAATTTTGGAAAAAAACTTTTTTTTGTTAGTAAGTTATAAGGGTTCAAAGTTCATCAGCAATTTTTCATTTTTCCAGCAAAATTTACAAAACCATTTTTTTTAGTGACCACATCACATTTGAAGTTTTGAGGGGTGTAAATGACAGAAAACACCCAAAAGTGACACCATTCCAAACACCTGCACCCCTCAAGCTACTGAACACTACATTCAAGAAGATTATTAACCCTTCAGGTGCTTCACAGCAACTAAAGCAACGTGGAAGGAAAAAATTGACATTTTAATTTTTCCAACAAAAATGTTCTTTTAGCCTCAATTCTTTCATTTTCACATGGGCAACAGGATAAAATGGATCCTAAAATTTGTTGGGCAATTTCTACTGAGTACACCGATACCTCATATGTGGTCATAAACCACTGTTTGGGCGCATGGCAGGGCTCGGAAGGGAAGGAGCGCCATTGGACTTTTTGAGCTAATTTTCCATTCAAAAAGTTAAATGGCGCTCCTTCACTTCTGAGCCCTGCCATGTGCCCAAACAATGGTTTATGACCACATATGAGGTATCGGTGTACTCAGGAGAAATTGCCCAACAAATTTTAGGATGCATTTTATTCTGTTACTCATGTGAAAATGAGAAAATTTAGTCTAAAAAAAGAAAATTTTTGTGAAAAAAAAGTTACTTTTTCATTTTTACGGATCAATTTGTGAAGCTCCTGGGGGTTCAAAGTGCTCCCTATGCATCTAGATACATTCCTTGGGGGTCTAGTTTCTTAAATGGGGTCATTTGTGGGGGAGCTTCAATGTTTAGGCACACAGGGGCTCTCCATATGCGACATGGTGTCCGCTAACAATTTGAATGGAAAATCAGCTCCAATTGTTAGCGGACACCATGTCATGTATGGAGAGCCCCTGTGTGCCTAAACATTGAAGCTCCCCCACAAGTGACCTTATTTTGGAAACTACACACCCAAAGAACTTATCTAGATGAATAATGAGCACTTTGAGCCTCCAGGTGCTTCACAAATTGATCCGTAAATATGAAAAAGTACCTTTTTTTCCCCCACAATTTTTTTCTTTTTCATTTTTACGGATTAATTTGTGAAGCACCTGGGGGTTCACAGTGCTCACTATGCATCTAGATAAGTTCCTTGGGGGGGTCTAGTTTCCAAAATGGGGTCACTTGTGGGGGAGCTCCAATGTTCAGGCACACAGGGAGGGGCTCTCCGTCCGCTACATGGTTCCGCTAACAATTGGAGCTAATTTTCCATTTCCAATTGTTAGCGGACACCATGTCGCATATGGAGAACCTGTGTGCCACCAGCACAAGGGCAACTGGAAGAGTTGGGGTACAGCAAAAGAAAATGGCGCCTCTAATAAATTCGCTATTTTCTTGGGTGACTGTGGGTTGCAATTTGCAGCGTGGAGGACCCACAAGGTTTGGGTCTCTCCACTCTGAGTATTCCAGCCCCCCAGCTGCTAAGTTGTACCTGGCTGGCTACCAAAAATACAACGAAGGCCTTTTTTTTATTTCTAGAACTGATTTTAGAAAAAAAAATGACGTGGGGCTCTGCCATATTTTTGGTCCAGCCAGGTACAACTTGGCAGTTGGCGGCTGGAACCCTCAGCATGGAGAGGCCTAAGCATTCTGGGCCCCCCATGCTGCAAACTGCAGCTCGCAGCCGCCCCGGAAAATGGTGCATTTATTGAAGCTCCATTTTTTTGGGGCTCTGTACCCAGGCTCTTCCAGTTGCCCTGGTGCCGGTGGCAAACTGGGTAATAAAGGGGTTAATGCCAGATTTTTATTGGCAGCTGGCACTAAGCCCGAGATTCATAATGTCGGGCCAATGTTAGACCTGGCCACTAGGAATCTCTAGTAAATAGTAAAAAATTACACCACACAGAGAAAAATCTGTTTATTTAAAAAAAAAAAAAACAGAAACAAAATTCGGACTCCATCTTTATTATAAAGATCCGACGTAGTCCACAACGAAGGTCCCACGACGATCGATCGCCTCTGCTCAATCCAGAGACAGCAGCAAGGGATCAAGTGTCCTCTTCCTACAGTCTCTGGGTTCAGAGTTATGGTGCACTTTATGGCAATGATCTGTTATACAGTGCACCATGAGTATGATCCCAGAGACTACAACAAGAAGACACTTGATTCCTTGTTGCACCCATCCATCCCATCTACCCTTCCATGCCCTCATCATCCAACCATGCACCCATCCACGCATGCACCCACACACATCTATCCATGCACTCATTCATCCATGCACATATCACGCATGCATCCACGCATGCACACATCCACGCACACATCCATCCATGCATGCCCACATCCACGCATGCACACACACATCTATCCATGCACACATCCATCCATGTGCATATCCATCCATGCATGTACGCATCCACGAATGCAACATCCTTCCATGCACACACACATCCATCCATGCACGCACACATCCATCCATGCACGCACACATCCATCCATGCACGCACACATCCATCCATGCACACATCCATCCACCCATGCATCCATCCACCCATGCATGCATGCACCCACTCACCCATCCATCCACCCATGCATGCATGCACCCACTCACCCATCCATCCACCCATGCATACACCCACTCACCCATCCACCCATGCATGCATGCATGCACCCACTCATCCATCCACCCATGCATGCATGCACCCACTCACCCATCCATCCCTCTATCCACCCATGCATGCATGCACCCACTCATCCATTCATTCTTACCTCATCCAGAAGGAGGAGCCAGGGAGAGGAGGAGGGGCCCACACCGGAGCTGGCCGGCAGGTGCACCGGCGGGTGCAGCCTGCCAGGAGGTGGGCGGGCGGGACACACGGGGCACAGGGAGGGGGGGTGTTAGCTTCCTCAACCCTTTCCATGATTGCACCAGGAGGGGGCTGAGGAAGCTGTCAGGCGGGTGCAGGCCGCCGGAGGCAACAGTCATTTACCATCGGCGGGCATACCGCCGGCGGATGACTGTTACCGCCAGGTGGGGGAGGGTAGGGGAGGGATTGGCGGGGGCCCTGGAGCGAGAGGGGGCTAGGAGGGTAGGGCACCTGCCGTTCCGCCCTTCCAGATCTAATTGGAGAGCTCCAATCAGATCTGGAGGGGGTTACTCGCTCTGATCGGCAGTCTTATTTTCAACTGCCAATCAGAGCGAGTTTAGGGCTAAGCCACCCCCCCGGGCTAAAGTATGAGTCCTTGCGATCCTGTAGCTCCGGTGACATGTCACTGGCAATGTCACCGGAGCTGCAGTAGCGCAAACAACCCATGACGTGATAGAGGCGTCATAGGTCAGGAATGCACCGACTTTCATGACGTCTCTATAACGTCATAGGTTGGGAAGGGGTTAAAATCCCTTGCCTTACATTATTAGTAAATAAAAATCTAAACGGCAGTTACTCTTAAAATATAGCAAACAATAGTGCACACTGTTAGGAACTGATCCCTAATAATAAAGGGGTATTCACATGTAGGGTACTGATAGTAAGAAGAGTAACCTAACACTGTCCTTTAATGGAGCGGTATCCAAAGTAAGGTATTTCCAACAAGCATTGGAGGAATTCTAGCAGAGGTGTGCAAAAAAACTCCTAATGTGGCCAAAGTTACACGTATAGACAAAAAACGCAGGACCCCCCCCCCTAACAACGACACGTTTCGGCAGACGCCTCAAGGTGTTAACTGGCATCCTGCAAGCTCAGAATAAATAGTAACATAGTAACATAGTATTTAAGGTTGAAGGAAGACCTTAAGTCCATCTAGTTCACCCCATAGCCTAACATGTTGATCCAGAGGAAGGCAAAAAAAAACCATGTGGCAACACTAAGCTCCACATTGGGGGAAAAAATTCCTTCCTGACTCCAGATACGGCAATCAGACTAGATCCCAGGATCAACGCCCTATCAAAGGATCTAGTATATATAACTGATAATATTATAGTTTTCAAGAAAGGCATCCAGTCCCTTCTTAAATGTTAGTAGTGACTCCCTCATTACACCATCATGTGGAGAGAGCTCCATAGTCTCACTGCTCTTACAGTAAAGAATCCGCGTCTGTGATTATGATTAAACCTTCTTTCCTCCAGACAAAGAGGATGCCCCCTTGTCCCTGTCTCTGTAGTGGACGCCCCCTTGTCCCCGTCTCTGTAGATGATGCCCCCTTGTCCCAGTCTCAGGCCTAAGAATAAAGAGATCATTAGAAAGGTCTCTGTACTGTCCCCTCATATATTTATACATTATTATAAGATCACCCCTAAGCCTTCGTTTTTCCAAACTAAATAACCCCAAGTTTAATAACCTGTCCTGGTATTGCAGACCACTCAGTCGTCTAATAACCTGTCTTGGTATTGCAGACCCCCAGTCCTCTAAT
This sequence comes from Allobates femoralis, assembly GCA_033576535.1. Taxonomy (NCBI): domain Eukaryota; kingdom Metazoa; phylum Chordata; class Amphibia; order Anura; family Aromobatidae; genus Allobates; species Allobates femoralis. Next base: position 22,613,238 of record JARQOC010000003.1, read on the forward strand.
AACCTGTCTTGGTATTGCAGTCCCCTTAGTCCTCTAATGACTTTTGTCGCTCTTCTCTGGACCCGCTCTAGTTCAGCTATGTCTTTCTTATACACCGGAGACCAGAATTGTACACAGTATTCTAAGTGTGGTCGCACTAGTGACTTGTATAGAGGTAAAATTATGTTCTCCTCATGAGCATCTATGCCTCTTTTAATGCATCCCATTATTTTATTTGCCTTTGCAGCAGCTGCCTGACACTGGCCACTAAATGTGAGTTTGTCATCTACCCATACACCCAGGTCTTTTTCAGTGACAGTTTTGCCCAGTGTTTTACAATTAAGCACATAATTATACCTTTTGTTTCCTCTGCCCAAGTGCATGACCTTACATTTATCCCCATTAAAGCGCATTTGCCATTTAGCAGCCCAAGCTTCTAGTTTACATAAATCCTCCTGTAATATAACATTGTCCTCCTCTGTATTGATTACCCTGCAGAGTTTAGTGTCATCTGCAAATATTGAGATTCTACTCTGTATGCCCCCAACAAGGTCATTAATAAATATATTAAAAAGAAGTGGGCCCAACACTGTGGTACCCCACTGTTAACTGTGACCCATTCTGAGTGTGTTCCATTAATAACCACCCTTTGTTTCCTATCACTAAGTATGATCAGTATGTCCATTCCATCTGAAAGGGGAACCGCTCCACCCCACCCATGTGCAGACAATTGGGCTGATTATGCAGATCCACCTCAGCCATATTACTTTGTTTGAAAAAATACAAATTTAGGACAATATTCTATATACTATTTTACTACCACATAAAAGCAAAAAAAGCTGCTGAAATACATGAAGAATCACGATAAATCATGTCAGAGTAGATCAATTATGAGAAATAAAAACTGAAATAAAAAAAAATATATATTTTGATTTTATTAATAGCATTATTATTATTATTATTGTATTTAAACTTTATTTTAGTTTGTTTTAAATTTTACATTTTTACTTTTTTTTATGTTTAACCTCTTTTATTAAACACATTTTTTTTTTCAATATCAGGGAAGATAAGAAAGTTACAAAAATATAATTGAAGATTTTTCAAAAAAAATTTCAATCTATTTAGTTTTTTTATTTACATTTTATATATATATATATATATATATATATATATCTATTATATAAAACCCGAAGGCCACTTCCGGAGGAGGCCACGCCCACTTCCGTGATGGTCGTCGCCCAGGCTCATCCAGTGCACTGTAGCCAGGCTGCCCCCCGGCTACAGTCACCGACACACGGAACGTTCCGATCTCGGAAGTTCCGTGCGCCCTCCAGCCACTCCCCTCCACCCTCTGCCCTCCAGCCAGTACCTACATACCGGTGGGGGGCAGGGGGGCCCATTGCCCGCCACCTCGGAGGGCCACACACACCCTGGGGGTACCCGTGCTCCCTGCCGTGTGCCTGGAGAGGAGGGAGGGCGGGACTTCCTCTCCTGCAGCTCTGCCCGCCCCTCCTCTCCTCCTACACCCGACGGCCGGCCACCGGTAAGTCTGCATCTGCAGCCATACACGCTGCTCTGCCCTCCAACCTGTGTGCCCCCTCTGCCCTCTGTCCTCTGCGTCCTCTGCCCCCTCTGTGTCCTCTGCCCCCTGTCCTCTGTGTCCTCTGCCCCCTGTCCTCTGTGTCCTCTGCCCCCTGTGTCCTCTGACCCCTGTCCTCTGTGTCCTCTGCCCCCTGTCCTCTGTGTCCTCTGCCCCCTCTCCTCTGTGTCCTCTGCCCCCTCTCCTCTGTGTCCTCTGCCCCCTGTCCTCTGCCCCCTGTCCTCTGTGTCCTCTGCCCCCTGTCCTCTGCCCCGTGTCCTCTGCCCCCTGTCCTCTGTGTCCTCTGCCCCCTGTCCTCTGTGTCCTCTGCCTCCTCTGCCCCCTCTGTGTCCTCTGCCCCCTGTCCTCTGTGTCCTCTGCCCCCTGTCCTCTGTGTCCTCTGCCCCCTGTCCTCTGTGTCCTCTGCCCCCTGTCCTCTGTGTCCTCTGCCCCCTGTCCTCTGCCCCCTGTCCTCTGCCCCCTGTCCTCTGCCCCCTGTCCTCTGTGTCCTCTGCCCCCTGTCCTCTGCGTCCTCTGCCCCCTGTCCTCTGCGTCCTCTGCCCCCTGTCCTCTGCGTCCTCTGCCCCCTGTCCTCTGCGTCCTCTGCCCCCTGTCCTCTGCGTCCTCTGCCCCCTGTCCTCTGCGTCCTCTGCCCCCTGTCCTCTGCGTCCTCTGCCCCCTGTCCTCTGCGTCCTCTGCCCCCTGTCCTCTGCTTCCTCTGCCCCCTGTCCTCTGCGTCCTCTGCCCCCTGTCCTCTTGCCCCCTGTCCTCTGCGTCCTCTGCCCCCTCTGTGTCCTCTGCCCCCTGTCCTCTGTGTCCTCTGCCCCCTCTCCTCTGTGTCCTCTGCCCCCTGTCCTCTGCCCCCTGTCCTCTGTGTCCTCTGCCCCCTGTCCTCTGTTTCCTCTGCCCCCTGTCCTCTGCCCCTGTCCTCTGTGTCCTCTGCCCCCTGTCCTCTGTGTCCTCTGCCCCCTGTCCTCTGCGTCCTCTGCCCCCTGTCCTCTGCGTCCTCTGCCCCCTGTCCTCTGCGTCCTCTGCCCCCTGTCCTCTGCGTCCTCTGCCCCCTGTCCTCTGCGTCCTCTGCCCCCTGTCCTCTGCTTCCTCTGCCCCCTGTCCTCTGCTTCCTCTGCCCCCTGTCCTCTGCGTCCTCTGCCCCCTCTGTGTCCTCTGCCCCCTGTCCTCTGCCCCCTGTCCTCTGCGTCCTCTGCCCCCTCTGTGTCCTCTGCCCCCTGTCCTCTGCCCCCTGTCCTCTGTGTCCTCTGCCCCCTGTCCTCTGCCCCCTGTCCTCTGCCCCCTGTCCTCTGCCCCCTGTCCTCTGCCCCCTGTCCTCTGTGTCCTCTGCCTCCTCTGCCCCCTCTGTGTCCTCTGCCCCTGTCCTCTGTGTCCTCTGCCCCCTCTGTGTCCTCTGCCCCCTGTCCTCTGTGTCCTCTGCCCCCTGTCCTCTGTGTCCTCTGCCCCCTGTCCTCTGTGTCCTCTGCCCCCTGTCCTCTGTTTCCTCTGCCCCCTGTCCTCTGCCCCCTGTCCTCTGTGTCCTCTGCCCCCTGTCCTCTGTGTCCTCTGCCCCCTGTCCTCTGCGTCCTCTGCCCCCTGTCCTCTGCGTCCTCTGCCCCCTGTCCTCTGCGTCCTCTGCCCCCTGTCCTCTGCGTCCTCTGCCCCCTGTCCTCTGCGTCCTCTGCCCCCTGTCCTCTGCGTCCTCTGCCCCCTGTCCTCTGCGTCCTCTGCCCCCTGTCCTCTGCGTCCTCTGCCCCCTGTCCTCTGCGTCCTCTGCCCCCTGTCCTCTGCTTCCTCTGCCCCCTCTGCGTCCTCTGCCCCTCTGTCTCCTCTGCCCCCTGTCCTCTGCGTCCTCTGCTCCCCTGTCCTCTGCCCCCTGTCCTCTGCGTCCTCTGCCCCCTCTGTGTCCTCTGCCCCCTGTCCTCTGCCCCCTGTCCTCTGCCCCCTCTGTGTCCTCTGCCCCCTGTCCTCTGCCCCCTGTCCTCTGCCCCCTGTCCTCTGCCCCCTGTCCTCTGCGTCCTCTGCCCCCTCTGTGTCCTCTTCCCCCTGTCCTCTGCCTCCTCTGCACCCTGTCCTCTGCGTCCTCTTCCCCCTGTCCTCTGCGTCCTCTGCCCCCTGTCCTCTGCGTCCTCTGCCCCCTGTCCTCTGCGTCCTCTCCCCCCTGTCCTCTGCGTCCTCTGCCCCCTGTCCTCTGCCCCCTGTCCTCTGCCCCCTGTCCTCTGCCCCTGTCCTCTGCCCCCTGTCATCTGCGTCCTCTGCCCCCTCTGTGTCCTCTGCCCCCTGTCCTCTGCGTCCTCTGCCCCCTCTGCGTCCCTCTGCCCCCTGTCCTCTGCGTCCTCTGCCCCCTGTCCTCTGCGTCCTCTGCCCCCTGTCCTCTGCGTCCTCTGCCCCCTGTCCTCTGCGTCCTCTGCCCCCTGTCCTCTGCGTCCTCTGCCCCCTCTGTGTCCTCTGCCCCCTGTCCTCTGCCCCCTGTCCTCTGCCCCCTGTCCTCTGCCCCCTGTCCCCTGCGTCCTCTGCCCCCTCTGTGTCCTCTTCCCCCTGTCCTCTGCGTCCTCTTCCCCCTGTCCTCTGCGTCCTCTGCCCCCTGTCCTCTGCGTCCTCTGCCCCCTGTCCTCTGCGTCCTCTGCCCCCTGTCCTCTGCCCCCTGTCCTCTGCCCCCTGTCCTCTGCGTCCTCTGTGTCCTCTGCCCCCTGTCCTCTGCCCCCTGTCCTCTGCATCCTCTGCCCCCTCTGTGTCCTCTGCCCCCTGTCCTCTGCCCCCTGTCCTCTGCCCCCTGTCCTCTTCCCCCTGTCCTCTGCGTCCTCTGCCCCTCTGTGTCCTCTGCCCCTGTCCTCTGCCCCCTGTCCTCTGCGTCCTCTGCCCCCTCTGCGTCCTCTGCCCCCTCTGCGTCCTCTGCCCCCTCTGCGTCCTCTGCCCCCTCTGTGTCCTCTGCCCCCTGTCCTCTGCCCCTGTCCTCTGCCCCCTATCCTCTGCCCCCTATCCCCTGCCCCCTGTCCTCTGCCCCCTATCCTCTGCCCCCTATCCTCTGCCCCCTGTCCTCTGCCCCTGTCCTCTGCCCCCTGTCCTCTGCCCCCTGTCCTCTGCGTCCTCTTCCCCCTGTCCTCTGCGTCCTCTGCCCCCTCTGTGTTCTCTGCCCCCTGTCCTCTGCGCTGACCACTCTGCCCACGTCGCTGCGCTGACCAATCTCACCGCACTCACTGCTAACCACTGAGCCACCGCACTCACTGCTAACCACTGAGCCACCGCACTCACTGCTAACCACTGAGCCACCGCACTCACTGCTAACCACTGAGCCACCGTATACTCTGCTACCCACTGAGCCACCGTATACTCTGCTACCCACTGAGCCACCGTATACACTGCTAACCACTGAGCCACCATATACAGTGCTAACCACTGAGCCACCATATACAGTGCTAACCACTGAGCCACCGTATACAGTGCTAACCACTGAGCCACCATATACAGTGCTAACCACTGAGCCACCATATACAGTGCTAACCACTGATCCACCGTATACAGTGCTAACCACTGAGCCACCATATACAGTGCTCACCACTGAGCAACCATATACACTGCTAACCACTGAGCCGCCGTATACAGTGCTAACCACTGAGCCACCGTATACAGTGCTAACCACTGAGCCACCATATACAGTGCTAACCACTGAGCCACCATATACAGTGCTAACCACTGAGCCACCATATACAGTGCTAACCACTGAGCCACCATATACAGTGCTAACCACTGAGCCACCATATACAGTGCTAACCACTGAGCCACCATATACAGTGCTAACCACTGAGCCACCATATACAGTGCTAACCACTGAGCCACCGTATACTCTGCTACCCACTGAGCCACCGTATACAGTGCTAACCACTGAGCCACCATATACAGTGCTAACCACTGAGCCACCATATACAGTGCTAACCACTGAGCCACCGTATACAGTGCTAACCACTGAGCCACCATATACAGTGCTAACCACTGAGCCACCATATACAGTGCTAACCACTGAGCCACCATATACAGTGCTAACCACTGAGCCACCATATACTGTGCTACCCACTGAGCCGCCTGTATACACACAATTCATTTCACCGCACTCCCGTAACTATTAGTAAATAAACTATATATGGATTCTAGACTACCCGATTCTTTAGAATCGGGCCGCCATCTAGTATATATATATATATATATATACTAGCTGTGAGCCCGATTCTAAAGAATCGGGTAGTCTAGAATCCATATATAGTTTATTTACTAATAGTTACTGGAGTGCGGTGAAATGAATTGTGTGTATACAGGTGGCTCAGTGGTTAGCAGTGAGTGCTGTGAGATTGGTCAGGGCAGCGCCGTGGGCAGAGTGGTCAGGGCAGCGCCGTGGGCAGAGTGGTCAGGGCAGCGCCGTGGGCAGAGTGGTCAGCGCAGCAGCGTGGGCAGAGTGGTCAGCGCAGCACCGTGGGCAGAGTGGTCAGCGCAGCACCGTGGGCAGAGTGGTCAGCACAAACATACACACACACACATACACACACTCCGCTATACTTACCACCGACCCTGCTTCTTCCCCACCACCTGGATCCTGAGTTGACATGTGGCCGCCCTTCGGACGACTGGATTCAATATGTCGTCCGGGTAGTTTGGCGAGACATCTTGGACGCTATATTGGATCTAGTAGTTCGGGGGCGGCGACATGTCGACTGAGGATCCAGGCAGCGGACGCAGGCCCGGTGGTAAGTATAGCGAAGTGTGTGTGTGTGTGTGTGGTGTGTAGAAAGTTGAGGGAAGTGCGGACAAAGTGACGGAAGTGCCTACATACACAGATATATACACATACTGTACATTGCATATGGAGGGGTGAGGAGAGCGGAAGCTGGAGGCAGAGGACAGGGAGAGGAGAGCGGAGGCTGGAGGGCAGAGGACAGGGAGAGGAGAGTGGAGGCTGGAGGGCAGAGGACAGGGAGAGGAGAGCGGAGGCTGGAGGGCAGAGGAGAGTGGAGGCTGGAGGGCAGAGGACAGGGAGAGGAGAGCGGAGGCTGGAGGGCAGAGGACAGGGAGAGAAGAGCGGAGGCTGAGGGCAGAGGACAGGGAGAGGAGAGCGGAGGCTGGAGGGCACAGGACAGGGAGAGGAGAGCGGAGGCTGAAGGGCAGAGGAGAGGGAGAGTAGAGCGGAGGCTGGAGGGCAGAGTAGAGCGGAGGCTGGAGGGCAGAGTAGACTGGAGGCTGGAGGGCAGAGTAGACTGGAGGCTGGAGGGCAGAGTAGACTGGAGGCTGGAGGGCAGAGGAGAACGGAGGCTGGAGGACAGAGGAGAGCGGAGGCTGGAGGCAGAGGAGAGCGGAGGCTGGAGGGCGGAGGCTGGAGGGCAGAGGAGAGGGAGAGTAGAGCGGAGGCTGGAGGGCAGAGTAGAGCGGAGGCTGGAGGCAGAGGAGAGCGGAGGCTGGAGGGCAGAGGAGAGCAGAGGCTGGAGGGCAGAGGAGAGCAGAGGCTGGAGGGCAGAGGAGAGCGGAGGCTGGAGGGCAGAGGACAGGGAGAGGAGAGCGGAGGCTGGAGGGCACAGGACAGGGAGAGGAGAGCGGAGGCTGAAGGGCAGAGGAGAGGGAGAGTAGAGCGGAGGCTGGAGGGCAGAGTAGAGCGGAGGCTGGAGGGCAGAGTAGACTGGAGGCTGGAGGGCAGAGTAGACTGGAGGCTGGAGGGCAGAGTAGACTGGAGGCTGGAGGGCAGAGTAGACTGGAGGCTGGAGGGCAGAGGAGAACGGAGGCTGGAGGACAGAGGAGAGCGGAGGCTGGAGGGCAGAGGAGAGCGGAGGCTGGAGGGCGGAGGCTGGAGGGCAGAGGAGAGGGAGAGTAGAGCGGAGGCTGGAGGGCAGAGTAGAGCGGAGGCTGGAGGGCAGAGTAGAGCGGAGGCTGGAGGGCAGAGGAGAGCAGAGGCTGGAGGGCAGAGGAGAGCAGAGGCTGGAGGGCAGAGGAGAGCGGAGGCTGGAGGGCAGAGGACAGGGAGAGGAGAGCGGAGGCTGGAGGGCACAGGACAGGGAGAGGAGAGCGGAGGCTGAAGGGCAGAGGAGAGGGAGAGTAGAGCGGAGGCTGGAGGGCAGAGTAGAGCGGAGGCTGGAGGGCAGAGTAGACTGGAGGCTGGAGGGCAGAGTAGACTGGAGGCTGGAGGGCAGAGTAGACTGGAGGCTGGAGGCAGAGTAGACTGGAGGCTGGAGGGCAGAGTAGACTGGAGGCTGGAGGGCAGAGAGAACGGAGGCTGGAGGGCAGAGGAGAACGGAGGCTGGAGGGCAGAGGAGAGCGGAGGCTGGAGGGCAGAGGAGAGCGGAGGCTGGAGGGCGGAGGCTGGAGGGCAGAGGAGAGGGAGAGTAGAGCGGAGGCTGGAGGGCAGAGTAGAGCGGAGGCTGGAGGGCAGAGTAGAGCGAGATTGGAGGGCAGAGGAGAGCGGAGGCTGGAGGGCAGAGGAGAGCGGAGGCTGGAGGGCAGAGGAGAGCGGAGGCTGGAGGGCAGAGGAGAGCGGAGGCTGGAGGGCAGAGGAGAGCGGAGGCTGGAGGGCAGAGGAGAGCGGAGGCTGGAGAGCGGAGGCTGGAGGGCAGAGGACAGGGAGAGGAGAGCGGAGGCTGGAGGCAGAGGACAGGGAGAGGAGAGCGGAGGCTGGAGGGTAGAGAACAGGGAGAGGAGAGCGGAGGCTGGAGGGCAGAGGACCGGGAGAGGAGAGCGGAGGCTGGAGGGCAGAGGACAGGGAGAGGAGAGCGGAGGCTGGAGGGTAGAGAAGATGGAGAGGAGAGCGGAGGCTGGAGGGCAGAGGACAGGGAGAGAAGAGCGGAGTCTGGAGGGCAGAGGACAGGGAGAGGAGAGCGGAGGCTGGAGGGCAGAGGACAGGGAGAGGAGAGCGGAGGGTGGAGGGCAGAGAACAGGGAGAGGAGAGCAAGGCTGGATGGCAGAGGACAGGGAGAGGAGAGCGGAGGCTGGAGGGCAGAGGAGAGCGAGAGGAGAGCGGAGGCTGGAGGGCAAAGGACAGGGAGAGGAGAGCGGAGGCTGGAGGGTAGAGAAGAGGGAGAGGAGAGCGGAGGCTGGAGGTCAGAGGACAGGGAGAGGAGAGTGGAGGCTGGAGGTCAGAGGACAGGGAGAGAGAAGCGGAGGCTGGAGGTCAGAGGACAGGGAGAGGAGAGCGGAGGCTGGAGGTCAGAGGACAGGGAGAGGAGAGCGGAGGCTGGAGGGCAGAGGAGAGTGGAGGGCAGAGGAGAGTGGAGGGCAGAGGAGAGTGGAGGGCAGAGGAGAGTGGAGGGCAGAGGCACAGCTGTAATCACAGAGATAGGCATGGCATGCTGGGAGTTGTTGTGCCACACACTGCTCTGTGACCTGGCAGCAGCTCCTTCATTCACCTCAGTAAGGAGATGTTGTCCCCAGGAGCCTGCTTCCTTTCCCCTCTCCCTCCGTTCACCTGAGTGAGGAGAGGATGTCCCCAGGAGCCTGCTTCCTTTCCTCTCCCTCCGTGTCTGTTCCCTTCGGTGTCGGCTTCTTCCTGGAGCTGCCTCCTCCTCCTCGTACTTCTCACTGAGCAGCCACCTGAAGGAGGCATGGAGAGGCTGCACTTCCAGGGGGCTGCGGGGGCCATAGATGACTACGTGGAGTCCAGGGGGTGAGGAGAGGGTGCAGACTGTGCGTGGGATAAGGGAGAGAGAGAGAGACTGTTTGCGAGTCAGGAGTCCCGGCCATTGCAAGTGAAGCTTTGACTCACAGTGGAGGCTATTCTGTGAAGACTCGCAAAGTCATTGTGAGAGGCTTTGCGAGTTACTTGAGCGTATTCTGCACGGACTCGCAAAGCCATTGCGAGTGAGGCTTTGCGAGTTAGGAGTCCAAGACATTGCAAGTGAACCTTTGACAGAGAGTGGAGGCTATTCTGCAAGGACTCGCAAAGCCATTGCGAGTTAGGCTTTGAGATGCAGCCACGTAGCCACGTCCACGACGACGGAAGTGGTGCCGAATATGACGGAAGTGAGCTACGGCAATTATATATAAGATATATATATATATTTTTTTTTTTTTTTTTTTTTTTAATTTCTTTTTTTTTTTTATTCATTTTATTTTTTTATGTATTTTTAAATTTGTTTTTATTTTAATATTTTAAATTCATTTTTTTATTTATCTTTAATTTATTTACATTTTTTTAAGTCTGTTTTTTTCTTTACATTTCTTTTTATATATTTTGTTTTTATTTTTCATTTTTTAAATTAAATTTGATTTTTTTTCCTCACATTTGATCTATTCTGACATGATTTATTATGCTTGGGGAAGAAAGGTGTACAACAGTCCGCGCTGCCAGGATCACTCACTCCAATAAAAGCACGAGCATCAGTTGTTCAGTCAAATCCTTCTTTATTCCGACGCGTTTCAGTGCCCTCCTGGCACCTTCATCAGGGATACCTCCACCCCACAAAACCGATCTTATTTATAGCAACATTCATAACAATGATTGGTGGGTGTCCCCAGCCTTGTGACGTCAAAAACGTCATCAAAACAGGGAGGATTTCACATTTTGGCGCAATTTACCACAAAAACACTAAAAATTACATAAAAACATCAATATAGTGTGGCACAAACAGTCTAAAAAATCCGCCCTATAAAACCATTAAAAAACTTTAGCAAAAATCATGCAGAAAAGCCTGCAAAAATCATTTAAAAACACACATACTCCTGATGGAAAAAAACAAAATAAATATATATATATATATGCATTCCTTCCTGGAGGATAGAACTCATAGGGCTCAGGCATTTTCTGCTAAGGTCAATTCTAATGTCATGTGCCATCTCCAGTCTACAATGTGTGTCTCAACATATGTCATGTATCTATGTAATTCTATTTTCATTTTATTTTGTTTTTCAGGTAAAAAGAGGAAAAGAAGGATCAATTTATCTAAAATTCTGTGAATATATATGTATAAAAAAATCTTTATTTAATCTTCAAAAATAAAAATGTGCTTATTTAAAAAGTAAGAAAATGTCATAAAAAATTTTTTTATTTAAAAGTTGAAAAAAAATGAAGAAAATATATATAATAAGCGTCTTATTGTGCATTACTCAGGAGATGAATCACCTTACTTAATAGAGGGAGAAAAAGACTTTCTTTGCAGAATACAATAAAATGGAGGGCTAATAAATGTCATGGGTGCTTGTTGTCAATCTAAGTGCTTGTGGCACTGTAATAGAAAAATGGACTGCAAATGTACGACCCACGAGTTCTATTCACTTCTGTACCGGAGAACATACATGTTACACAAAGAATAAAACATTAAGATTACCATCTATAATCTCTCTGGTCTGTCTGATTCAAGAAACACTGCTCTTTTTCTGTTACAAGGTGTTGTACACATAATCGTCCACCAGATGGCGTCTATTAAGAGGCTGTTGCTAGGTAACGCAACAAACCGGTACCCAACTCTGTTAGATCTAATTGTCCGCCAGTAGGGGCGCGCGACCAGATTCTCAGGAGGGAAAAACACATGCATATCTATCTGCTAACCTAGAAGAATGGTTGATGTAAGAATATATATAAAACGTGAAAAAGGGAGTGAGATGATCTGTGTCCTCTGTTAATGTATTATCTGATATCCATAATAAAAAAGTGCAATGTGCAGAATTACAGTGAATTTATAAGAATCAGTGACTGTATGACTATAGGGAAATACCAGTGTCAATTTTTTCTTCCTCACTTGTGGAGGAATACTATCAATAAGTGTCACCATAGTGTAGAGTTAATGAATGTGCTATATTGACTGTGTCAGTCCCTCATATTAGTTCAGATATCAGATTAAGCCCTCTAGGCTTTAATGTGTCTAATTTGAACATCCAAAACTTCTCTCTTTTCTTTAACATCTCAAATCTGTTTGAGATATGCATTCCTATGTGATCTATGGGCGTGATCCTTATCAGTGTGTGGTCCCTATTATGATGTGTATCAAAGTGATGTGATACTCCATGTGTTCTAAACCCATTTTTAACATTAGATCGGTGTTTGTTAAGCCTCTCACTGAGGGATCTAATCGTCCTCCCCACATATTGCATATTACATGGGCATTCCAACAGGTAGATTATATATTTTGAGGTGCAGTCCAACTGGTGCTTTATAGGAAATGTCTCTTTATTACTAGATGATGTGAATGAGGTCCTTTGCTGGATGCTCCTACAGCATAAGCACTTTTTTCTTCCACATTTCTTAGTGCCTTTCTGTTGTTCTCCTCCATCATTGTCTGGCAAGATTTGTCTTAATCTACTGGGTGCTATCCTTCCTTTAACGTTGGGGGCTCTCCTGAAGGTTATTCTTGGCTTATCTGTTATCACTTTATTGAGTACTGGATCATTCTTAAGAATATGCCAATGTTTCTCCAGACAGTTCCTTATCCTTCTGTGGCATTTGTTATAGGTAGTAATAAAGCTCAACTTCTGTTCGCTCTCTTGCTTCTTCTTCAGTGTAGTTTCCAGCAGTTTTTCTTGCGGAACTTTTGTAAAGTGCTCCTGTGCCCCATGTATTAAACCCATCGGGTAGCCCCTCTCTGCAAATCTCTTTGCTAGAATTTCTGATTGAGCTTCATAGTCCTGGTTTAGAGAACAATTTTTCTTGATCCTTCTGAACTGGCTGGCGGGGATGTTATTCAGCCATTTTTTGTAATGCCAACTGTTGAAGTCTATGTAAGAATTGCGGTCGGTGGGTTTAAAGAATGTTTTTGTGTATAATTCACCATTTCTGACAAATATGTTTAAATCCAAAAAATTAATACTGTTTTCGTTCATGGTGAACTCAAAGTTGAAGCCCCAATTATTATTTTCTATATCCTTTTTGAATTCAAAGACATCTCCTTTGTCCCTGTCCCATATAACCAATAGGTCGTCTATATATCTTCTATATAGAACTAGGCCATTTTTGTGTTTGTCCACCTGTATATGAAATTTCTCGAACAGCCCCATAACCAAATTGGCGTATGAACACGCTGTTTTTGAGCCCATTGCAGTTCCGGACCTCTGGTGGTACATGTTCCCTCCAAATGTGAAAAAGTTATTTTCAAGAATGAACCGTAGATTTTCCAGTAGGAATTCGATCCTATCCATTCCCAATGCAGGATCATTCTTCAAAAAATATTCAATACATAATAGTCCCAATTCATGTCCAATATTCGTGTATAACGCTGTCACATCCATAGTGAGTAATATATATGATTCCTTCCATTTTATGTTTCTCAGCGAGCCGATCACATCAGTAGAATCCTTGGTATAGCTGTCCAAGGAAAAAACATATTTCTGCAATTCTTTATCTATGAATTCCGCTATATTACTGCTCAGTGAGCCAATGCCTGATATTATGGGGCGCCCAGGGGGTTTTCCAGATTTTTGTGGATTTTGGGCAGATGGTAAAAAAATGGGATGGGGGGGTTCCTTTTTTATCAAGAATTTTTTCAAGTCCAGTGTTATGATTCCTTTTTCATGTGCCCTGATAATTCTATTATTGTAATGTTTTACTAAATCGGGATATGGGTTTAATTCTATACGCTCATAATGTTTCTCATCTGAGAGGAGTCTCATAGCTTCTTTCTCATAATCCTGTCTATTTTGTATCACGATAGCTCCCCCTTTATCCGCAGAACGTATCGTTATCCCTTTGTTGTTTCTCAAGTTTTTAATGGCTAATTTCTCTCCTTTTGTTAGATTATCTTTTGTATCTTTCTTATTACCACTTTTCTGCATTAATTTTTCTTTCTTTAGTTCATTCAACAGGAGGTCCTGGAAGGTTTCTAATGTGTGCCCTCTACTTTCAAGGGGATAAAAGGTGGACCTAGCCCTTAATTTGGTGTTTTTATTGGTGTCATTATCGACTGCAGAATTCTCATTTTCATTGGTTTTCAGGAGAAAATGCCTTTTTTGTTTCAATAGTTTTTATTAAACATTTGCAAAGAATTACAAAGAGAACAATAATTAGTATATTAACCGCCTGGAAGTTATTCAGGTCCAAATCCAAACTTGTAAGAATACGTAGTGAATAACAGTTATGTAGGAAATACAAAATACAGTCAATTCACATTATTCTTGTAAAAACTAACATATAATGAAATAGAAGGTTAATAAAGTAAAATCATAAGACATAAAGGGAATGGGATAAAATATATCCAGGAAAGTGGGGAATAGGGAAGAGGGGAGAGGAAGGGGGTTTTTGTGCCCAAAAGATTCCATTCTGATATCAAGGTTACATTGAGTGTCATATTCTAGTATCTGCGTAGTAAATGAGAAACTATGTAATTACAATGAAATTTGAACATTATTATATGGGGTCGACCTCCATGGATCCCACCAAGAGAGAACCTTGTTGCGCTTGGATGCGTCATGAGCCAGCATATATTCATGTTGAAAATGTAGATTAAGCGTATCATGTAAGTTATGTATAGTCGGAAGTGTCTTTGATTTCCAGAATCTTGAGACACACAGTCTAGCTCCTAGCAGTACATTCGAAACTATAGGCCTCAGTGGCATTGGCCACTCCTCTAATCCTAAGCTCAGAATAGCTAAGGAGGGCCCTAAGTGGAAAGGCACACCCGTTATGGACAAAAGAAGATTGGACACCTCCTGCCAAAAGCCACGCAACACATCACAACTCCACCACATGTGTAGTGAAGTCCCCACCTCATCGCAACCCCTCCAGCAAGTCCGTGTATGACTAGAGTTCTTTCCCTTATATTTCGCTAACACAGTTGGGGTGACGTACCACTCGTAATGTATTTTTTTAATTTGTTCGAGGTGGTTTATGCAACTTGTATATTTTGAGCATCTCACCGATGCTTCCTGCCATTGGGTTAGTGTAAACTCTTCCTGCAATGCTGTTTCCCACTTAATCATGTAGGGCAATTTTTCTGTAGAGTTCAGTCGAGCTAATGCTCCATACAGGACAGACACCCCGTGAGAGCCCCAGGGAGCGGATTTAAAAAATCGTTGTGTTGCTCCATCTGCCGTTGACAGATCTACATTTGGCCAGGGTAATGAGCCCAGAAAATGGCGCAACTCTAGATACTGATAAAATGTAGTTTTGGGAAGAGAGTATCTGTCTACCAATTCAGCGAAGGATTTCATAGTGGTATTGTCAAGAACCTGGTGAAGATGAGTGATACCCCTGGATTTCCAATGATGAAGAGAGAGAGATCCTACTAACGTTTCAGCCGCTTGGATAGTTATTGATTTAAATAGGAAGGCCAACAGGGAGTGAGCATGTTGTCTCCAGAGACGTAACAAAGTCAACATTGGTTTAAGTAGTGTCGATCCCTCCGATTGCTTTAGGAGGTTTATTTCTAATAAAAGTTTGGTGGAGTGTTGAGGAGCATAATGTTTCTCGATTGCCATCCACTGCGGGCCAGGAGCGTCTGCCCACCAGTAACTTGCTGATGCTAGATGTGTTGCAGTATAGTAATGTGCCAAATTCGGGATCCCCATACCTCCCAATTGAACTGGTAAAGAAAGGATTTTCATGCTCACTCGGTGGCGTTTGTGGTCCCAAATGAAATTGTTAAGGGTGGA
The DNA here is from genome assembly GCA_033576535.1 of Allobates femoralis. Lineage (NCBI taxonomy): Eukaryota > Metazoa > Chordata > Amphibia > Anura > Aromobatidae > Allobates > Allobates femoralis. The sequence goes on from JARQOC010000003.1 coordinate 22,628,329, forward strand.
CTGTAAAATTGCTATCAGGCGTTTTGGGAACAGTAGTGGTAAGCAGCGAAAAACGTAAAGAATTTTAGGGAGGTAAATCATCTTTATAATATTGATTCTGGCTATCCAGGAAATAATCAATTGTTTGTGTGACGAAAGGCCTGTCTTTATCGATCGGAGTAGTGTGTCATAGTTTTGGCGAAGTAAACCCCCGGTATTAGAAATCGTTATCCCTAGATATTGAATACCTTTAGGGGACCACTGAAATGGGAAATTTGCTTTCAGTGAGGCAGCTAGGACAGGTGGTATCTGAATTGGGTAGAATAGCGATTTAGTCACATTCAGCTTATAATATGAGGCAGTTGAAAATTCGGACAGTAAAGACATTATCCTGGGGACAGTGGCCGTGAGGTTCGTGCAGATGAAGATCACGTCATCTGCGTATAATCCTATTTTATGCTCCACTCCTTCCACACACGGACCAGAGATCAGTGGGTCCTGTCTCACTCTGGCTGCCAACGGCTCCATGATTAGAGCGAAGATCAGGGGGGACAAAGGACACCCTTGTCTGGTGCCATTTGTAATCAAAAGGGAGTCTGAAAGGAATCCCGATGCCTTGACCCTGGCTGTGGGGGAGGAGTAGAGAGCGAGTATAGCAGTTTTGATATTGCCCACCAGTCCAAACCGATCCAAAACTGCTGCTAGGTACCCCCAGTGCACCCTATCAAAGGCTTTTTCAGCATCTAGTGACAGAAGTGCACTGGGGGCCCCCTTCCGCTCCAACAACTCAAGCAGTTCAATCACACGGCGTGTGCCATCAGACGCTTGTCGTCCCGGGATAAATCCCACCTGTTCCAGGCCAATCAGATCCGGTAGCACCCCTGCCAAGCGTTGTGCCAGAATTTTTGCATAAACTTTTACATCACTGTTCAGGAGAGCAATTGGACGGAAGTTTGGAGGGGAATCAGGAGGTTTTCCCGGTTTTGGGATCGTGGAGATCCTTGCTTCCAGTCCTTCAGAACGTATCTGACCTTTGGTTCTCCAAAAGGAGAAGAGGGTAAGCAAGTGAGGTAAAAGACGCGGTAAAAAGGTAGTGTAGTATTTATAGGAAAAACCCATCTGGGCCTGGGGCCGAGGATTTCTTCATTGAATTAATTACTGACATTATCTCCTCTTTCGTGAAATCTGTATTTAATAAATTGAGTTGCGATTCTTTTAGTCTGGGTAAGTGTGCTTGGGCTAAAAAGGATTCGATTGTTTCAGGGTTTGGCTGTGGGGTGTTGGGATCTTCTTTTAGGTTATAGAGGGAAGTATAATAGTCTTTAAATTGGGCTGAGATGTCTAAGGGGTTTCTGATTTTCTCTCCTGAGGGACTTAAAATATGAGCAATTTTTGTGGACGTTCTTTGTTTTTGTACACGTTTGGCTAGAAGTTTACCTGATTTATCTCCCATGCCGTAGAAGTGGGCCTTAAGTTTTTTAAGATTATGTTCTACTTTGTGTAGTAAAAGGGATTTAAGGTCTCTACGAGTAATGTCCAATTCCGATCGTATTTGTGGAGTTTGGGATTTTTTATATTGTTTTTCCAGAGCCGTTAGTTTGTCAGTAAGCTCCTTAAGTTGCTCATCTCGTTTGCGCCTATCTCTAGCTGCCATTTGAATAAATTGGCCCCGTAAAACTGCCTTATGTGCATACCACAATATTTCCGGGTTAGTGTCTTGAGAATGGTTAATTGCAAAGTATTGGTCAAGTTGAGAGTCTATATATGTTATGTTGTCAGGGAGGCTTAAAAGATATTCATTTAACGACCATGTCGGAGATGGAGAGACTTGCAGATCATCAGCTATTTGGATAAGGATCGGGGCATGGTCAGACCAAGTTATATGTCCGATTGTAGTCTTTTGGCATTTTGGAAGAAGGGAGTCTCCGACTAGAAAGTAGTCTATTCGACTATACGTTTGATGTCTAGGGGACAGAAAAGTATAATCTCTCTCTTCACCATGGGTATAGCGCCAGATATCGTGAAGGCGATGGTTGTACAACAACCTACTCAGCTCACCCCGGCACATAGAGGATGACGAACAGTCAAGGCGTTTGTTCACCGGGATATTGAAGTCTCCAGCCACAAGGAGGAATCCCTTAGCTAGAGAGTCCAATGTAGTGAATAGGGATCGGGCAAATTTTAGTTGGCCTGTATTAGGACCATAGACCGAAACTAGGGTGTATAGTTTCCCATTAATCAAGGCTTTAACCACTAGGAAGCGACCACACGGATCCGCCACTTTCTCCACGAGCGTAAATGCCAGCACTTTGTGAACAAAGATAGCTACTCCAGAGGTTTTGTTGGGTGCGTTAGCAAAGTATTGGCTAGGAAATCGAGTTGATTTCATCCTAAAGTTGTCTCCCTCTAAGAGGTGGGTTTCCTGCACAAATAGAATGTCAGCTTTTAGTTTGGCAAGTTGTTGCCATACCAAGGTTCTCTTTTTTGGGGAATTTAGTCCATTTACATTTATTGAAGCACAATGAAAACTCATGGTGACCTGATCGTAGTTAAAGGTTCGTGTATCTTATCCAGTAATAAACAATTTAGTACGTATTAAGGACCTTATAAATCACATAATTTTTGGCACTAGAGAAAGGGAGGGGAAGTAAGGACAGGAAAGATCAGGGAGGGCAAGGGGGGGAGACAGAAGACAGAAATTAAAAAATATTACATGTATGATATCCCGTATTTCAACTTCAAACAACACCTCCCCTGGAGTTCTTGGGAAAAACCAATTGTAATGATATTTAATTATATACTAGGTGACCTATGTAGTCGAGAGTTCCGTCAGGTAGGGTCTAGTGTGAGGGAGATCAAGTTCTGAAAGTAGTGGAAAATGAAGATGTGTTAAGGAGAGGCAAAGAATTACCAGTAGATAGATAGAGTCTTGTATACTAGAAACTGAAAAAGTGAGTAGTTTAGAGGTGTGTGGGGAAGAGTGATATTAGGGTAGAGACCCCCGAGGGGGAGAGAGAGGGATAGATAGAGATTAGAGGTACTTAAAGAAACGTAAGTTAAAAGCTGGAGGAGAGAAAGAAGAGAGAGAGAGATAGGAAGTTGGTAGGAATTATGAAGAGAGGAGTAAAAAGTAAATGTGAGGTTGAAACACTCTCTCCCTTCATTAACCGTATATCAATAACAGAACCACAAATAATAAAAATAACTCTTAATATGAGTGCTTCTCAAAGCACTCCCAGGCCCAAATGTCTGTATCAGTTATCAGTTGATACTTAAGGAAGAAGTTGGGCACTTGTGTGAGGGGTGGTAGGGCAGTGTAAAGCCCTAAACACACTTCCAGATTGTGCAAATGTACACCAAAGTCTGAAAGTGTGGCAGAGAATTTGACAATAGTCATACCAGCGATGGAATCCAATCCCCGGGAATATACAGTCACTTCAAACCCGATCCACTGGAAGGAGAAACGTTCGGACGGTTGTCACGATGTCCTGGACTATTGGATGGCGATCCGGTCTTTGTCAGCAGGCGCCAGTCAATCAAAGCAGCTTTCATTTTAGTAGGGGAGGCAAAAAACTGTCGTGTTCCTTTGTATCGGAAGGATACATTGACTGGTGAGCCCCAAGCATAATTAATTCCCCGTTCTCTTAGGATTGCACAATATGGGGCAAAATCTCTTCGTCTTGCGAGGGTGCCAGGTGATAGGTCTGGAAATAAGGACCATGAGGCAAATGGAGCGTCAGCTATTGGGTTTCTTTCTCAGAGCATGCAGTAAAGGATCTCTCAGTTTAGGCGTCGTTAGGTGGACCATAATATCTCTGGGAACATCAGGGGGAGCTTTCTGTGAGCGGGGAAGCCGATAAGCTTTCTCAATGTCCAAATCTGCAGGTGCAGCTAAGGGCAGAATGATCCTCAAGAAAGGTTTCACTAGAGCAGTTAAATCTTCCTCATCTCCTGATTCAGCTACTCCTCTGACCTTAATGTTAGCTCTTCTCAGCTTGTCCTCTAGATCCCATAGTTTCACTTTAGTGATCCTAAGGTCAGATGCTAAATCTTGGTAACTGTCTGCGAGTTCATTATGGGCACCAGCGAATTCTGCCATTTTTTCCTCTAATATGCCAGTCCGGTTATTCATGGCAGCCATGTCAGATCTGATCTCTCCCACTATGCTCCGTATGTCTCCTTGTATGGAGGCTCGGAGATCGCTCAGTAGCCCTTTGAGGGAGCCATAAGTGATCACTGTAGAGTCCTCATGCTTTTCCCTATAAGACCTGCTGTTTAAGTCTCCATTAGAGCTCGCGCGCGAGCTCTGTGAGTGGGGAGAGTTAGGAGAGCGGGAGATATCTTCTCCTGTCGGCGCCATGTTTGTTTTTCTGTTTGCGGCCCCGGGGCGTTCAGGAGAGAAGAAATCTGATACCTTCTGAGCGGTGCTGCGATTCCTGGAGCCTGTCCGCGGCATCACAAAGGGTTGAGGTAAGATTACCTTCACAGTGGGGGTAGATTAAGGTAGGTAGGAGCCGCTAATTCCCCGGGATCTGGAGATCGCTGGTGGAGCTCTCTGACTATGCGTCCAGCATTGCTCCCGGCAGGACACGCCGAGAAAATGCCTTTTGAGGGTCAGTCTTCTGATAAACTGGTGGACATCAAGAAATAGATCAAAGTTTTCTCCTGAAAACCAATGAAAATGAGAATTCTGCAGTAGATAATGACAAGTGAGGAAGAAAAAATTGACACTGGTATTTCCCTATAGTCATACAGTCACTGATTCTTATAAATTCACTGTAATTCTGCACATTGCACTTTTTTATTATGGATATCAGATAATACATTAACAGAGGACACAGATCATCTCACTCCCTTTTTCACGTTTTATTATATATATTCTTACATCAACCATTCTTCTAGGTTAGCAGATAGATATGCATGTGTTTTTCCCTCCTGAGAATCTGGTCGCGCGCCCCTACTGGCGGACAATTAGATTTAACAGAGTTGGGTACCGGTTTGTTGTGTTACCTAGCAACAGCCTCTTAATAGACGCCATCTGGTGGACGAATATGTGTAAAACACCTTGTAACAGAAAGTAAGCAGTGTTTCTTGAATGAGACAGACCAGAGAGATTATTGGTAATCTTAATGTTTTATTCTTTGTGTAACATGTATGTTCTCCGGTACAGAAGTGAATAGAACTCGTGGGTCGTACATTTGCAGTCCATTTTTCTATTACAGTGCCACAAGCACTTAGATTGACAACAAGCACCCATGACATTTACTAGCCCTCCATTTTATTGTATTCTGCAAAGAAAGTCTTTTTCTCCCTCTATTAAGTAAGGTGATTCATCTCCTGAGTAATGCACAATAAGACGCTTATTATATATATTTTCTTCATTTTTATTCAACTTTTAAATAAAAAAAATTTTTTATGACATTTTCTTACTTTTCTTACTTTTTAAATAAGCACATTTTTATTTTTGAAGATTAAATAAAGATTTTTTATACATATATATTCACAGAATTTTAGATAAATTGATCCTTCTTTTCCTCTTTTTACCTGAAAAACAAAATAAAATGAAAATAGAATTACATAGATACATGACATATGTTGAGACACACATTGTAGACTGGAGATGGCACATGACATTAGAATTGACCTTAGCAGAAAATGCCTGAGCCCTATGAGTTCTATCCTCCAGGAAGGAATGCATATATATATATATATTTATTTAGTTTTTTTCCATCAGGAGTATGTATGTTTTTAAATGATTTTTGCAGGCTTTTCTGCATGATTTTTGCTAAAGTTTTTTAATGGTTTTATAGGGCGGATTTTTTAGACTGTTTGTGCCACACTATATTGATGTTTTTATGTAATTTTTAGTGTTTTTGTGGTAAATTGCGCCAAAATGTGAAATCCTCCCTGTTTTGATGACGTTTTTGACGTCACAAGGCTGGGGACACCCACCAATCATTGTTATGAATGTTGCTATAAATAAGATCGGTTTTGTGGGGTGGAGGTATCCCTGATGAAGGTGCCAGGAGGGCACTGAAACGCGTCGGAATAAAGAAGGATTTGACTGAACAACTGATGCTCGTGCTTTTATTGGAGTGAGTGATCCTGGCAGCGCGGACTGTTGTACACCTTTCTTCCCCAAGCATCTTGTTACAGCTCCACGTGAGTGTGGCCAGTGGAAGTCCAGCAGCAGCCATCAGGATATTATCAATAAGCCTTCAAACCAGTTGTGGGTCTCACAACTGGATCAGGTGAGTGGATTCGATTTTCCACCATTGCACAAAACAGTGTCTAAGTGATAAGGGCACTATTGCGCCTCTTGTCCCCCCTCCCTCTCTTTTTTGCCACATGATTATTATGATTCCTCATGTATTCCAGCTGTTTTCTTTGCTTTTATGTGGTAGTCGAATAGTATATAGAATATTGTAATAGAAACTTGATTCCAGCTCACCCAGTTGCTCTTTGCTCATCCACCTGGAGCCCAGACACCGGCCTCGCCCTGCCCTCACTAAAGGATCATAGAAAAAATTGGAGTCCGGTTCAACAGGACTGGATAAGAAAATAACGTCCCTACAAAAGAAAAATTTACATGGTCGACATGACCCAGTCAACGCATTTCCACTGCACTAAGCAGTCTTACCCATGACACGACATGAGTCAGACTGCTTAGTGCAGTCGAAATGCCTCGACTGGATCATGTCGACCATGTAAATTTTTCTTTTGGGTATAGCGGTTCCCCTTTCAGATGGAATGGACATACTATTTATTGTGAGCTTGCAAGATGTCAGTTAACACCTGGAAGAAGGCGTCTTTGGAAACGCGTCATTTTTAAGGGGGTGTGGAGTCTTGAGTTTGTCTATACGTTGTGATGTAGCGATCACTTAGCGTTTTGGGGTTCACTCACTTGGCAGTGATATTTAAACATACAGCAGTGATTTTCCATACAATTAGTCCATTTGGTATAATTGTTACTTATGATTGTTGAATATGTTGGCGCTGTATAAAGATTATTATTATTATTTACAACCATAAATCACTTCAGTCAAAGAACCGACATTCAGATCCTTAGTAATCTGTAAACAGTTCTGAACCTCAGCAGGTAATAACACCAGAGTCTGTATAAAGCACAGTCTATTACTTTTGCTTGGTCTGGCCACTTTACTGTTGGGATTTAGCTCTGCTCCGCCAGACCCGTACCTTTCGGGCTCTGCACTCCATTTATTGTTTGGATCTTTGGGGGGTTGTATCACGTACTCCTCACTCTGTCTTCGCTTACAGCACTTGTAAGTGTCACACACAGAGCACATGTGATCCACAGGAAGTATTGTTCACTTCCAGGACCTGGCTGACATTACAGACATGTGACCAGGGAGTAGTCACATGATATCAGACTGAACACACCTATAGGCGGATGAGGAGGAGGTGGTATGTGGATGGCCAGACCCTCCCATTACTTCTGACCATCCCTAAATCCAGCCCTAAACAATTTTTATGAAAATTTAGATGCAAAGTCTGATTAGGAAGGTGGTTACCTTGCCGCGATTGGTGGGCAACCGTCTATTGGCCAATGTATGTTGTAAGAACCTTGTTTCATTCTATGAAATTTTTTTTTTTCTTAAAACATAAGTTTTTACACTTTTTTTTACAAACATCTAGGTTTTAATGTTGAGCAGCTATATATGCATATGGCTGGTACAACAGTGTGCTGCTATGGGCTTGGGAGCGTCTGGAGATGTGGACACACTAGACCAGGGGGGAACCTGGATGTATCCAGCAGCTCGGATATTTAATCAAATATAACCTTTATTAATAATCCATGAAAACCAGTATAACATGGTGCAGGTAAAAGCTTACGCGTTTCGGATCATGGTGACCCTTATTCATAGCAGAAGTCAAATATTTTGACAGGCTGTTCTCTGAATCTCACGGAGTTGCTGATTAACTATGAAGAGAGAAAAGTCAAGGAGATGGATTTAAGGATCAAAGACATTGAGAATTCCCTGACAGTTTGTGGACAGTGAAAATGATAAACAATTGAGATCTGACATAATGGAACGATTGAGCAAACTAAAAGACACAATCGCTGATGAGAAACAGAAGAAATAGAACCGTGACTGTAAGGATTATGGACATTTGTTGTGATCCCTGGCACACACAAAGGAAAGAACGTGGACAAGTAGAATGCTTTAGATCCTTTATTGTATTTCAATTCCACTCCCGACGATCGTTTCAAACAAAAGTTTTTCATCAGGGGATGGATCTATAACCGTCATATACAAGAGACATGACAAGCAGTATACATGTTAGAACAGAAAGAACAGCCATAAAAACTACAAAGGAAGAGTAAAGTCATTTTCTTTAGTAAAATGATGGGAGACGGCATATTGTCAACAGATTGTACTCGTATGTCCAACAGGGGAAAAAAACACAAAAAATACAGTACTATTACCTCATGCTCAATGTTACAGATATGATGAGGCTTTTCATACAGACGATACAGGAAAATGAAAAAAAAGCATCAATCATAGGAAATAACTGTCAAAGAAATAACATAGCATCATTCAGTGCATGTTTGCAATGTGGGTTATCAATATAGCAAAAAAAATTGAGAAATAGAAAACTACCAGTACCTGGAGTTATGATTAATTGTATACAGTGTACTAGATCAAGGGGATAAATTCCCAAGGTATCAATGTGTTAGATGCCTACGGGAATAATGATATGTTGAAAAAGCGTACTTAAAACAATAAAGTACAGACTAGTGGTCAGATACCTATGGTTACTTGATGCCCCAGGACGAGTCTTGGTCAGAGGGTAATCTGACCTATTAAAGTGCCGTGCTAGTAAGAAACCTTGTAAAAACAAAGGAGATGTGTGTGTGTATATATATATATATATATATACAGTTAGGGCCAGAAATATTTGGACAGTGACACAATTTTGGCGAGTTGGGCTCTGCATGCCACCACATTGGATTTGAAATGAAACCTCTACAACAGAATTCAAGTGCAGATTGTAACGTTTAATTTGAAGGGTTGAACAAAAATATCTGATAGAAAATGTAGGAATTGTACACATTTCTTTACAAACACTCCACATTTTAGGAGGTCAAAAGTAATTGGACAAATAAACATAACCCAAACAAAATATTTTTATTTTCAATATTTTGTTGCGAATCCTTTGGAGGCAATCACTGCCTTAAGTCTGGAACCCATGGACATCACCAAACGCTGGGTTTCCTCCTTCTTAATGCTTTGCCAGGCCTTTACAGCCGCAGCCTTCAGGTCTTGCTTGTTTGTGGGTCTTTCCGTCTTAAGTCTGGATTTGAGCAAGTGAAATGCATGCTCAATTGGGTTAAGATCTGGTGATTGACTTGGCCATTGCAGAATGTTCCACTTTTTTGCACTCATGAACCCCTGGGTAGCTTTGGCTGTATGCTTGGGGTCATTGTCCATCTGTACTATGAAGCGCCGTCCAATCAACTTTGCAGCATTTGGCTGAATCTGGGCTGAAAGTATATCCCGGTACACTTCAGAATTCATCCGGCTACTATTGTCTGCTGTTATGTCATCAATAAACACAAGTGACCCAGTGCCATTGAAAGCCATGCATGCCCATGCCATCACGTTGCCTCCACCATGTTTTACAGAGGATGTGGTGTGCCTTGGATCATGTGCCGTTCCCTTTCTTCTCCAAACTTTTTTCTTCCCATCATTCTGGTACAGGTTGATCTTTGTCTCATCTGTCCATAGAATACTTTTCCAGAACTGAGCTGGCTTCTTGAGGTGTTTTTCAGCAAATGTAACTCTGGCCTGTCTATTTTTGGAATTGATGAATGGTTTGCATCTAGATGTGAACCCTTTGTATTTACTGTCATGGAGTCTTCTCTTTACTGTTGACTTAGAGACAGATACACCTACTTCACTGAGAGTGTTCTGGACTTCAGTTGATGTTGTGAACGGGTTCTTCTTCACCAAATAAAGTATGCGGCGATCATCCACCACTGTTGTCATCCGTGGACGCCCAGGCCTTTTAGAGTTCCCAAGCTCACCAGTCAATTCCTTTTTTCTCAGAATGTACCCAACTGTTGATTTTGCTACTCCAAGCATGTCTGCTATCTCTCTGATGGATTTTTTCTTTTTTTTTTTCAGCCTCAGGATGTTCTGCTTCACCTCAATTGAGAGTTCCTTTGACCGCATGTTGTCTGGTCACAGCAACAGCTTCCAAATGCAAAACCACACACCTGGAATCCACCCCTGACCTTTTAACTACTTCATTGATTACAGGTTAACGAGGGAGACGCCTTCAGAGTTAATTGCAGCCCTTAGAGTCCATTGTCCAATTACTTTTGGTCCCTTGAAAAAGAGGAGGCTATGCATTACAGAGCTATGATTCCTAAACCCTTTCTCCGATTTGGATGTGGAAACTCTCATATTGCGGCTGGGAGTGTGCACTTTCAGCCCATATTATATATATAATTGTATTTCTGAACATGTTTTTGTAAACAGCTAAAATAACAAAACTTGTGTCACTGTCCAAATATTTCTGGCCCTAACTGTATGCCCACTACTGAGGAATAGTGCAGAGGTGCTGTAATGCTGGAGGTGGGTGGTGACATCTCATTCAGGGAGGTGGAGGCGGGCAGCAGCATCCACTGTTCCAAGCCGCCCCAGAGCGGCCCAGCACAGAGACCTCCTCGGCCCGTTCCGTGGCCTGGTGGTTGGGGACCCCTGCCATAGAGAACCTCCTAAAATGTGAGCTCTACAGGGAGGGAAAACAACACACCTCTGGGAACAGTGTCTGGAGGTTGTGGTGGCTGCTGCACGCAATGTTGATAGTAAACAGATCAAGAAACTGACACAATCTATGGATGGAGGCTGCTGAATGTCATCATAAAGAAAGGGGGCTATGTTGGGCACTCACTTTTTTGGGAGGTTTTGTTTTTGCATGTCAGAAATGTTTATTTCTACATTTTGTCCCGTTATATTGGTTTACCTGGTGACAATAAACAAGTGAGATGGGAATAGATTTGGTTTTTATGAAGTTGCCTAATAATTCAGCACAGTAATAGTTACCTGCACACACAGATATCCTCCTAAGAGCCAAATCTAAAACCTCT